>CM067490.1:9075585-9150585 GCA_034552555.1 Semaprochilodus insignis | reverse complement strand
TCATGATTATTAAAACATTAGAACCAGACGGGGCAAATTAGAATACTGGGCTGTGCTGTGCCGAGCTGTTGTGGACTCGTGAGACAGTTTATGGTTTCTTTTTCCGTCTGCTGCGCTTCAAACCAGAACCAGGAAATACTGAAGAACAACTACATAAAAAAAAGAGTGGATCTGGAACTACTAACCGGTTGATAGCTACACACACAACACCATTCACTGTAACTTATTCTCAAATTCTTTATCCTTTAAACTTGTGGATTTAAGCATCAGTATCTGGAACCAAGCCTGTACTGTGTTGGGTGACCCCTGTAGCCTGCTAACTAGCATTATCTTAGCCCAGCAGGGTGTAGCTCAAAGCACCACAGAACGCTAGATTTTGACCCTCTGTCACTCCAACACCACCTAAGCTTTTACCATCAGCACTTGTAACAACAGAACAGCGCTTCATGGTCAGAACCAGTGAAAAAGAAACCTACATCTGTTTCATGAGGTAATTTTCCTTTTCTCTGCTGCTCACCATCAGGTGGAGGAGTGTCCGCAGTGAAGGTATGCGCGCTGAGATGTCGTACTGTAGGAAACACTTTCTGAACCGAACTTCACTCATCACCATCGAGGTAACTCTCTGTGCCTGACTCTGACTGACTCATGTTAAAGGGCCCATGTCATGAAAAACAATTTTCCTCATGTTTCAAAATAAACCAGTCCATACAATCTATATATGGGGGAAAAACTAATTCACAGTGTTTGTGATGTCATGAAAACCAATGCATTGTATATAAATATATATCCTCCTCTACAGTCTATAGCAGTAGAATTTGGATGAAGTTGAATTAGGCTCAATCAGATCACAATCAGGACAGAGCTGTTTCACATATGTCAGTCTTAAGGCACAGTAACAAACAGTCTGTTTATTTGTAAGGAATAAAGACTGATTGGAGAACTGGTCCTAAAAAAAACAAATTGGAAGGGGCTTAAAGGCACACAAATGTGTCTCATTACATTTGTTTACTAAATGTATTATTATTTGTTTTTCATTTATTATCTTAGGGTATTGTAAAGTAACAGAGAGAGTATGGTAAAAGAGGAAAAACATACTTTATAAAAGCATTTCTCTAAGCTAAGTGTCCCCTAACCTAACAGTGACTCTCTTACTATGCGCTTTTGTTTTTGTGGACGGTTACCTCCATCAGAGCGTGAAGCAGGAGTTGATCCGGATGGTGGAGCAGACCGGCTTCAGCAGAAACACGCAGATCCGTTCAAAAACCAAAGGACCCGGGTCACTCGCCAAGCAGGATGGCCCGATTCTGGCAGCAGTTCTCACTGCTGGCCTTTACGACAGTGTGGGCCGGACCCTCTACACCCCCTCAGTGGACCTGCAGGAGCGCGTGGCCTGCACGGTGGAGACCGCGCAGGGGAAAGCTCAGGTCCACCCGTCCTCCGTCAACCGCAACCTGCAGACCCACGGCTGGCTGCTCTACCAGGAGAAGGTGTGGATTAGAACAAAAAATGTTTCCCAAAAGATCATTTTTGATCAGGACGAGTAATGGCAGCTTAAACCACACCAATTACAAAACAGTACTAAAAACAATAATACAATACAACAATAATATAATATTAGAATACAATAAATAATACACAATGTGCATTGTACAAATGTTAAAGTCAGCAAATAAATAGAAAGTGCCCTGAAATTTGCACTAAAATATATATATATATTTAGAAAATCAACTAAACATGTAAACTAATCTTTTGTATACAATCGTATAATTGCAGGATTGTTTTGCTTGATTTAAGGCGCAATATTAATTTATATTAAACAGCTTTTTTGGTACGTTTAATATTTTGGTATTTTCTCCCTCAGGTGAAGTATTCAAAGGTTTATCTGCGGGACACCACCCTCATCTCCCCATTTCCCATCCTGTTGTTCGGGGGAGACATTGATGTCCAGCATCGTGAGAGACTGACCTCTGTGGACGGATGGATTCACTTCCAGGTTAGAACGCCCACACCCCTCACCGGAAAACCATTTAAATCTATGAAATAACTTCATAAGAAGGAAAAAGTAACCAACCGTTCACCAGGAGCTGGGATAAAATGGGAAATAATAAGCGGCAAAAAAAAGATAAAATGAGTTACAAGAGTTTTTCATTACAGTGACGTCTTTGTGAAGTGATCTTTACTTTTGCCTGCTACTGTAATTGATCCATAACTCTAACCAGGCTATAGTTAATGTTCCTATTTATAATAGTGATATTACTGATTAACTGGCCAAACATTTAACCTACGAATACATAAATGTTAGACCACAAAGTTCATTTAAGTTCCAATAGCCCACCACTTAACTCTCTCAACTGCAGTTAACTATAACTGATTGAACTGTGGATAAAGGCATTTAGCAGGGATTAAACTATCCTAAATGTGGCTTACAGCTTTATTGCTGTTAGGATATTAAGCCACATGACACAGTGCTACTGTAGGCTACATTACATTATGTCTCTTTGCTTCTTTTAGCTCTTGGCTGTAGTCTACAAATACAAATACCTACAATTGTTTGTTAGGTAGTGAGTTCCATTACAAAAATATCTTAAAAGTCATTGACTTTGTTAATAGTTGTTTAAGCTGTGCGTTTAAACTTTAGGCCCTGGTCTGGTTGTGTAAGTTGGGTTAATAATATACGGTAAAGTAAGTAGACTACATTACATTACTGTCATGTGTTATCTTAGGGCAGGGTGGTTTTTATTTATTAATTGATATAAAAGTCTTCTTTAAATAAAAAGTGGGGCTGTGTTTAATGTTTTTCATGTTTGTGAATATTTGTCGGGTAAACAACTAACAACAGTCAGCTGTCAGTTGAAAGAGTTTAACAAAATTCTCATCCCTACTTTAAACATATTTTACGTAATAAATAAGATAGCAGAGTTACATTTACATTTCATTTACATTCTGGGTCAACAGGTTTGAATCTGTACTGCTGACCTTTTCTGTTTGTTCCATCTCAAAAACAGCATTGCGTCTGGAAACGAAACCCCAATTTATACAATTCAAATCATAATAAATATCTCCTCTTCTGCTTACAAATGCTAATGTGGTATGGACTGAGGGTTTAAAACCTGCACTTTCCAAACAGTTTCTCCACTTTCCACGAACAGCAAAACATAAATAGTAACTCATTGTATATGCATAAGTGGCAACATCTGGTGGGGGACTGATATTCAAATGAACAAGTAAAATAACTTTAGCTGTTTACAATGAAGGGTGACTGTTTATTTCCCCTTAAAGGCTCCAGTCAGAATCGGGGTGATCTTTAAACACCTCCGTAAGCTCATCGACTCGCTGCTGGAGAGGAAACTGGCCAACCCCAAAATGAATCTGGAAGGTAATTCACATTTCAACAACACAACAGCTCCCTTTCCTCTCCTCTCTCTTTCTATTTCTCTCTCTCTCTCTCTCTCTCTCTCTCTCTCTCTCTCTCTCTCTCTCTCAGTGCAGAAAGTTTTGAGAGTGTTCTTGTGTTTTATGCTCTGTTTCTGCTCTTTCCTCAGATGAGAAGACAATACAGATGATCATAGAGCTAATTAAATCAGAGAACATGCTTCGGTGAAGCTCTTTACCCAGCAAATGGATCCCAGTTACAGTCTTATATTAACTGAGCTGTCCAAGCTCCGCCCACAAATGCCTTCTTTCACATCAGTACGAGCATGCTTTACAGAACCCTGGTAAAAATCCCATTCAGCCTAATGAGAAATAAATTGGAGACAGTATTTTTGTGTACAGGTGTTGCCAAATCATAAAAGAATAAAAATGTTTTAAGTTGTGCTGTTTTTTTTTTCTTTCAGAAAGAGAACTATAAAAGAGACTGTTTACTGTACAACACAGTGCTTTTTGAAAGGTTGTCATCAGTTTGTAAATTTCTACATAAATGTGACCTAAAATATGATCAGACCTTTAAAAAAATCCCAATAAAAGAAATAGCACAAAGAGGTACATAGCTTTTCATTCATTTATTGAACAAAGTGTTCCAACACGAAATGCCTTTGTTGCCAAAAGTATGTGAACTTCTAGAATGATCAGTTTGGTATAAGCGATAATTAGGATGAGGAGGTTCAGTCAGTTGGATGAGAGAAAGTTGTCAGTGTGGCAGACCCTACCCAAAAAAAAAAACAACACATCAGTCTCACTGGATTGCATGCCATCTCTCAGTCAAATTTTGAGGACCTTAGAAAAACATTTCCCAAAGCTCACTGGGCTGAAGAAGTTCCAAAACCTGTTTCTAAGGACTTTGGTCTTTACTGATCCGCTGTCAGACAGAATATTCAGCACTGTTGTGCTCTTGCTAGAAATGGTCATTCAACAAAAATGTGTTCAAGACTAGAGCACAGAATATTCTGGGAGATCACAACGAACCCCAGGATAACATCTAAGGATCTACAGGCCTCTTTTACATTGGGTAATGTCAATTTTCTTGATTCCATGTTATGCTTGACAAAAATGAACAGTGCATTCCAGCATAAGAATCTTATCCCTCCTTTAAAACATAGCAGGGGTAGTATCACGGTTTGGGGCAGTTTTCCTGGTATTGCACCATGACAGCTTTCCATCATTTGATGGAGCTATGAATTCTGGATTGTTATAAAGAAATTCTACAGGGGAATGTTTGAGCATTCGTCTGTGAACTGAACCTAATTAGAAGGACAACAACCAGTTATTCTTCAAGAAATGTTTAAAGCAAAAGAAGTGTTAATGTAATAGAAATTTTGAGGCAGAATATAAGGTGTGCAGTTCATGCTACGAAGCTTACCGGCATAATAGACTTGAAGCAGTTCTGTATAGAGGCATGGGCCTCTAAGTCAAAGTCACGTTTTCTGAGGAGGTCACGTTTTAATGGCATTCTCTGGGCCCACTTATCCATCTGGAAGGCCCTCTCGACTGATTTGGGTATGAATCCATCCTTGCAGATCACGTACACCCATACACGTCTTCCCTGGAGCAGATGAGATCTTCCAGCAAGACAATGCAACACAGCTAAAAATGTCAGGCATTGGTTGGAAGAGCACAACCAAGACTTCCAAGTACTACCCTGGCCCCCTAATTAATAATTTGGTTAGATTATTATTTGATTGGTTTTTCTATGTCTAGAGTGCATGATATCCCTTATCTAGATGTCATATAGTCCTATGCTACACCAGGGGAGGCTCCTTCGTCTGCCATTGTAAACTTCCTTAGAGAAATACATGTGTTAAATGTGTCATTTATTCAACATTTTAAATTTATCTTTTATGTCTACATAGAAGGTATGTAACTGCCTGGACCATCTCCGCATGGTCCACCATTTTTGTTGTTGTCGCTCTGTTGTTGTATATAAGTTTTAGGGGTGTAAATGTTATTGAGTTGAGATGAAAAATGATCAGATGCAGGTTTAGATGCCCATGTACACCCTTTGATTTTGCCACTAGAAAGAAATATTTTACTTGTTTTGGTGAACTCGGTTAGATGAGCTCTGCTCTGATTGGCTGGTTTTACAGTGAGACACCACATTGATCACACAGAAGAAGCGTGTTGAAATAGACACAGACCTGGAAAATAAAATAAACCTCAGTGTAAGTAAATTCGGTCTTCATACTATTTAGTAAGCAATGCTAGTTACTTGGAGCCGTGAGTAGTTAACCTTACCTATACCAGCTACTTGCTTCCAATCGCAACATAAACGAAAGTGAAGTAAAGGTGTTGCTCACTAAGAAACGTTCAGTTTAAGATGATCTACTTCAACCAGGACATGCTGATAAAACCATGCAGCATGGCTGCTACTTACAGGTTGGTGTTGGGGTTGTGATGATAACAAAGGTGAAACTGTTCTCTGTTCACGCTTTTCAAATGCTGAGCGAAGCCGCTTGATATTGTCTAACGTTTGAGAAACTGTACAGAGTGAAATTTGTAATGTGAACTACCAACTTTTAATTAAAGTTGTCCACAACCCAGTTCAAAACGTTGACGCTTAAGTTCCTATTCGCCGGCTCGTTTTCATGAATTTTTCCATTCCACTTCAAATAGTGCTGCAGTTACAGCTTTACAAGCTGTAGTATTGAAGGTGGAGTTGAACATTCAATTGAGAAGCTATCAAGTAGGAACTCAACTTTAGTTTAAAGATGAACATCAGCCCTGCCCCCTGATAGTTCGGTTTCTTGGAAAGGGTATGCAAGGTGCCAACAATCTCCTTCACCGCCTGGACCATCTCCGCATGGTCCACCATTTTTGCTGTCGTCGCTCTGTTGTCGTATATAAGTTTTAGGGGTGTAAATGTTATTGACTCAAGACTGTTACGTAACAGTTTAGGAAGTTGAAGATCTGTTGGGTGATTTCCTGTCCTCTTTCGTACATGCAGGATTTGTATTTGATGGATGAACAACAGTTTTTAAGGTTCACGGTATGTCAGTTCTATATACCAAACTCTCCTTATTCCACCATGACAATGTAAATACAGTTTTCCATTCTATGTCACATTTAAGTATTTGATGCCAGGTTACCAGATATCACCCACCAGTAATAGTGGGCTTCCTTGAGCAGAGGTTTGAAAATGCTTGAATACACTGAAACACATAACATCACTTACTATTATATAGATGTATTTTATAATAAGACATGTTATTATTTGATTATATTGATTTCCCAGTTCTTCACAGGTCTGTTTTGCTTCAATAAGAAGACTGAAGCGAGATAAACAGTGTACGCTTTTTTTCATTGGTGTGCAGTCACCTTACAACAGTTTCTTTTCATAGACTGATTTATTTCCTGAAAGGAAACCTCAGTATTTCATCATTGTCTTAACACACAAAATATTAGTCATTCTTTGATGACTTAAGATGGAAGTTAGAATTGTTGACAGCGGTGGTTATGATGGGTACCAAAACGTCTCTAAAAGCTGCTTGGCAGAAAGCTGTTGTGTGAAATTGTGATGGGTATGCTGCCTGAAGTCTGAGATACTGAGTGCGTATACATGCACCTAATAACGAGAAAACTAGTTTTGGTCTAAAATATATTTTAATCCTGTTCATCCGTGTTGGAGGGATACAGTCAGGGTGCTGTGAGACAAAATAGTCACCAGGGAAAACTTACTATCCCTTCTGGTTCCTACCACTTCCACAGTAAGAGAGGCTGTGTCCCGAATGCACACTTAATACTAATACTAACTAATGATTTAGTATGTAGTTTATAGTACAGGTACAAATGTCAAAATTGAGTATACTCCACAATCCATACTCAGAGCCGGGGGATTTTTGAGTGTGGTTATGATAGACGTTATTGTCCTACCATGCAACGGGAAAGAGAAAGGGAGAAGCTTGTCACGTCTGGACAATTCTGAAAACATGGTGGACGGTGATGCGGTGGCGGCTGCGGTGGTGGCAGAACCAGAAAGTTCAACCCGAATCTGTCAATACAGCCTGTAAAAATAAATACATTCTAGTAAATAAAGTGTTTATTTACTTGTGTATTTGTAAAAAAAAAAAAAAACCTCTACCGAAGCAGCCTTCAGAGTCCAGCTTCGTGTGACGTAAACTCTATCACTTCCTGTTAGTAATAAGCAATGTAGTATGCTAATATTTTGTGTCCTAGCCTACCGAACTCATTCTATTAATATTAGTATGTAGCATAAACTGTGTAGTATTAGTCTGTAGTACACAGTTGAGACCCAACCAGTCTCTAAAATGAACCATTTCACAGGAAAACGAGGATGTTTTCATATCATCCTCTATATTCATTCAATCCATTACACCGCAGCTGGCCAGGGCGCACTGAAACCACACTAAACTACAAGTCATGCTAATTGATTTTTTATTACGCTGTAATTAATCACTTGAATTGTATTCTAATCATGTTGTCTCTTATTGAGCTACTCGTTGTTATGTCATATACGGTTGTTGTTTATTAAAGGTGTGTTCTGAGATTCCGCGCGCTCGGCGTTCTAGCGTTCTCCGAGCACCGCGGGCTCTGAGTTCTGCCCCGCGCGCGGGTTCTTATCGGTTGGCGCGGATTCTGAGGCGCGCTGTTGCTACGCACGCGCCTGCCTGACAACCTCAGAACACCAACGGTCAGCTCCTGCTGAGCTGGGGATTCTGTTTAACGCCCGTATTCGGACAAACCCCGCCCCCTGCGCGAGGATCCTGCTTCCCAAGCTTTCATTGGATAAAGACCTACAGCCTGCTGCGCTGTGATTGGCTGGAGCGGCGGACGGTCCGTATACATAAACTACTAGCCAATCCCAGCGTAACGGGAGGGGCGGGGCTTGTCGGAATAAAGGTGGTAAACAAATGATTATCGTTCCTGACGCGGTCAGTTTCCCTCCAGCATCGGAATGCAGACTCGGCTTCCACAGATCGAGGTAAAAAAATAAAGTTTTTATATCAGTAGACAGATTAAAAACAACACCCTTAGAGTAAACTAAAAAGCCCTGTTTCTTTATTTGCAGGACAATGGACCTTGGTCAGATGAATCTACTAGTGAGATCATGTTTGACTTTCCCTCAGGTGAGTTTTTCCAGGTTTTCCAGTAATACATTATTATATATGCATAATTAGTAATACATAATTATATCACATAATAATACATAATTATATCACACAGTAATAATGTACATAATTACAGAATTTTTATCATAGAACTAAGCATGTGGGATTTTTCTATGTGGTTTTGTCAGTTTGTGTTACATGTTATTGTGAATTAATGAGTGGTTGTTTGTTGATCCACTGTAGATAAGATGAAGGTGATGAAGATGATGATGATGATGATGATGATATTTATGGTTTGACAGAGGAATCCCTCTGCACAGACTCATCAGAGATTCTCGCACTGGAGGTTGTGGAGCCCTCTAAGGACCACCTGGACGATGCTCTGGAGCTGAACAGACAGGTGAAAGAGAGAAACCGCAGACTAAAAGCATCACCCAAACAAACATTTACTTCAGGGGTGGTCAGGGTCTTGTGAGCTTCACTGTTTTCCTTACTTTAAAGGAGCAATTTGTAAGATGATGTAACCTGTCAAATCCATACTCTAAATAAATAGGGGGCAGCACATCACCAGAAAGCTGTGGTCTCCACCTCCGTTGTAAGAAACAAGTAAATGCACAGTCCTTTTTAAATGGCATCCTTTTAATGCAAAATGATCATCTTTCAAGAAAAAGAGCCCATAAGTTTGCTGCATATGCTGCGAGTGGGGAAGGGTCAGTGATTGCATTAGGGAATGCCAAAGGCCATGGAAGTGTATGACCATACGGGCATTGGCAAAAATCATAGTCTACAGGCATCCACCAAATCTGGCCCAACTATGCAATTCTTTCATGCAAGAGTGGCTGAACATTGATATGGCTTACATCCAGAAACGTGTCCAGTCCATTCACAATCTTATCGCAGCTGTTATTCGGGGTAATACACGCTATTAGGTACGTTACAGTCACAGGTGATCGATTAAAGAGCTAGATAGGTAGTCTAACAAACATGTAACATTAGATGCTAATAGGTGGAGGGGCATGCCTTTAGAGCATCATTTTGAATGACTTTGTAAATGACTAATTTTGCTATTTTTTGCAAGATTTTGAAAATTAGTTTTTTGTTCTGGGGCTCATAAGTCATGGTTACACCACTGCATTAACCAGTTATGAACATGTTCTCTGATATTTGGGACATTAGAAACAATTTTAAATAAGAATAAAATTCAGGCTTCAGGATTGTGGCTAGTGTTTTAGCTAACTCACATACTTTGGCCCATGTTTAGATAACAGTCAGTCATACAGTACCAGAAACCACATACCCAAGTCTATTAGAGATTACTAAACATCTCTGCACGGTATAGGCATGTAGTTAGAGCCATGCAAATTGATGGGGTATAAGCAACTGTGTAAATGAGACTTTTGAGAGAGCTGTTACTTTAAATCAGGCTTTCAGTTCAGGCTTCAAAATAACCACAGTCAGCTGCTTGCATCTGAAGATAAGTGGTGGTTTGTTTAGAGACCTATTTATATCCAAACCACAATAATGGTGAGATCACTAACTTTTCTCTTTCCTGATGGTCAGTGTCTTCCTCTTCCTTTTTGCGGAACTTGCAGAACCAGTGAGCAGTGAAGTGAAGTGCCATAAAGAGAGAGGCATGACAACTCGTGCTAATGCGTGTAAAATGCAAATGTCTTCATCTCACTCAGTCCTATATCTGTTACTTCTATTTTTATTAAGAGGAGTACATCAAGGCCTTTTATCAAGTAAATTAGTTAAATGGGCTTAGAACTAATTTCATAAGTATATTCATACATTTTACATTATTAAATATGCACAACAACAGCTCAGGTATCAGTATAAATCGCTATTTCAGTCCTAAACAAATGTAAACAAAATCACTGCAGAAGTCTTTGTAAGATAGACAAAACAGATACAAAGTACTAATAAAGCATCCAGTTAGTGAAAGTACAATGGGGATGTTTCTAACAAAGTGGCCAGTAAGTGAACGCATAAGGCAGGTGTTTCTAATGAAGTGGCCCCTGAGTGGAAGCATAAGGTAAGGGTTTCCAATAAAGTGGCCAGTGATTGTACAGTCCTGTAAAAAAAAAAAACATTCAATTTTGATATCTTTATCAAGAAATATGGACATTCAATATTCAATCAATCAAAATATCAGCATCTGATCTTCTATAAACAAAAGTGATGTACCTGCATACCAATAAATTTTTAAAAAAGGAAAACAGAAGCCAGTCTATACTGAGGAAAAAGTTCAGACACCCTCTACCCTGTTAGCTGGTTACCTCAGGGAAAAAGATTTTCTCACTTCTCAGTGCAGATTTTTTTCAGCTGTGTGACGTTTGGTGGGGTTTCTTGTATGCACTGCCTGTTTCAAATCATCCCACTGCATCTCGAATAGATTAGGAGCCAGGCTTTGACTTGGCCATTCCAGGACTCTCCGTTTCTTTCTTTTGAGGGGCTCCTTGGTGGATTTGCTGGTGATTTGATTTGGGTCATTTTCATGTTGCATGGTCCACATCTGCTGTAGCTTGGACAGATGGTTGTATGTTTTCAAGCATACAATAAAGATTTCATAGTGGATTCTATGATGGAGAGTTTGCCAGGCCCTGCTGCAGCAAAGCGACCCAGAACCATAACACTTTCACCTCTGTCCTTCAGAGTTGGTATGAGGTTCTTGTGCTCAAATGCTACATTTGATTTGTGCCAAGCCTGTCTTCTGTTACTGCGCCCAAACATTTCAACTTTGGATTTCTCTGTCCAAAACTCATTGTTCCAGAAGTCCTGGTCTTTGTCCAAGTGTTCTCTGGCAAACGTCTTGCTTTGATGCTTATTTTGTTGTTGTTCTTTCTTTGACAGCAAGGCTTTCTTCCTTGCACGCCTCCCATGAACAGCAAACATGTGCAGTACCATTCCGGTGGTGAATGGATGCACTTTGACACATCAACCATGGCAAGAGCTGCCTGTAGGTGCCATGATGATATTTTCTGATTGGTATATATATATCTTGTGGTCAGCTCTTTGGCTGAACTTGCTGGCATGTCCTGACCTGGCCATGTTAGCAGTTGTTTTAAACTGTCTCCATTTGTAAGTAATTTTTTGGATCTGGTTTTGAAATGTTTTGAGATCTTTTGAGATCCCTTCCCAGCCTCATATGCATCTACAACCTTCTTTTTGAAGGCCTCATGGAGCTTTTTGGATCTCGCCATGGTGATACGACTCACTTCAGCAGTTGAGCAAACCAAACTAAATGTCTGAGGTTTAAATAAGACAGGCTCCTCCAGAATCCTCTCTAACAATGCTCTAATCATTTGCAGCTATTGTGCTGCTGCTGATTCTGATTTTAGGCATTTTAAGGAGCAGTAAATGTTGGGTGGTGGGGTGCAGGATGTCCAAATTTTTTTCATGTAAAGACATTTATTAAGTTTTATTTATTTAGTTATATATTCATATATAGTTATATATACTCGCTCACTCATCTTCTAAACCGCTTCATCCTTCTGGGTCACGGGGGGTGCTGGATCCTGTCCCAGTGTTCAAAGGGAGGCAAATCCATCACAAGGCAGACATACAGACATGCACATTCACGACTAGGGGGGCTATTCAGCATCTCCAATTCACCTGACTGCATGTCTTTGGACTGTGGAAGGAAACCGGAGCACCCGGAGGAAACCCACATTCAAACACCTGGGCAGGTATATTGAAAAGAAAGGTTTTTAAGGGGTGTCCTAAATTTCACATGACTGTATATGTAATGGAATGCACCATGCAGATTGTTTCACTTGGACCGTGTTGGTAACCAACTGAATGTTCAAAGTTGTTGGAAGTGTTTATATTAAAGAGTGTTTATACTTTGGGGTTATTTTTCGGTGCCATATTTAGTGTTTGTTTGGTACTTGAGTGGCTGTGCTGGTGCAGAATGGATGAATCACCGTCTCTGGTGTTTCCGGAGCTCATATTACTCCCTGGAGCACACAATAAGTGAATAATGGAATATTTCCTCTCTCCACAGCTTCATGCCTCTCTGCAGAGGAAGCAGGAGGAAATCTCAGCCTTAAAGGAGAAGAATGCTCAGCTAAAGGAGTTAGCCAAGCAGGCTGAGCATTACGCCACTATACTGGACGTAAGTTAAAGCCAAGCTTTCATAACTGATCATTTACACACTCCACACTCCTTATCCACTGTATTAGAAATACCCCCCTTTACCTCCACTCACTGGCCACCCGTCTTATACACTTTCTAAATATGGACACCTGCGCCTCCAGCATTTCTCCTGAAATGAAGGGTGTTAACAGGCAGTTTGCTCCAGTGACAACCTCTACTCTGCTGGGAAGGCTTTACACTAAATGTTGGAACACAGCTGCGAGGATCTGATTGCATTCAGTCACAAGAGCATTAGTGAGGTGTGGTACTGATGTTGGATGATCACTTTTGGATAATTCCAGCTCATCCCGAAGTACTGGATGGAGCTCCATCACTCAAGGGAATGACATGCAGCCATATGCATACGTTTGGGCACCCCTGGTCGAATTTCATGTTGTTGCTGACAAAGAATATGTACAATGGAGTTTGCAGAAAAATGCCATATTTTAATTTGGTCTCTTTAGAGGACATTATTGTAATAACTGTGCATGCAAAAGAACTTGACTGAGACAAACATCATTTGCAGTGGGGCCCTGTACACTAATCTGGAGCTTTATGCACTGTTGAAAGACTAAGATCTGGGTTAATGACCTTCTATCTCCTAATGGGACATTACTAAAAAGCATGTAGAATACTAGAAGCCTAGAGTGTGGCCCTTGTTTGATTTGTCCATCAGAAAGTTACTCTAATTCCCAACCAATAAGAGAACATAAACTAGATTATACTATATATATATATATATATATATATATATATATCATTATTATTATTATTATTATTATAGTACATTATTGGTCTACTTTTATGATGGTATTTATAAAGCAAAGCAGAGTTTATCCTGACTCAAAACCCACATACCTTCTTTATTTGTACATCATTTTGTCAGCACAATAAAACATCGCACCAGCCGCCCTGCCCTTGCCCCAAACCAAAGTTTAAACCTGTGTAGTATATGTAGTAATGAGGTTTTCTGCAGCCAGGGGGCACTAAAACATTCACCTTCACTTTCATTCACTTTATTAACCTCAACAGCACATGACTTCATCTTCTGCTGTTCTGTTTCCCTTTTTTTTTTTTTTTAAGGTCCTCATACCGCAGCCGGTGAAAGGCTCTGTGTCACACCCGGCTTCTGTGTGCTGCTCTAGCACTGAGCCATCAGAATGGCATTTCACCACGTCAGAGCGTTCTTGGCTCCCTTCTGCCCTGATAAACTCAGAGCAGCAAGTCTGCTCACAAACACATGGGGTAGAGAGACAGTTATGGCCCACTGACCTTGATGGCTACCCAAACAGTTCTGACCATGAGATTGACTCAGGAAGTTCTACCCAAGAACCCTACTCCAAAAAATCTGATAATGAGGTTTGCTCAAGAACTTCTGACCATGAACTCTATTCAAGCGGTTCTGGCCATGAACCTCACGCACAAAGTTCTGACCATAAACCATACTTAAAAGGTTCTCATCATGAACTCTGCTCCCTAAGTTCTGGACATAATCCATATTCTGGAAATTCTAATTATAAGCCCTACTCCAACAGTGCTAACCACGGTCCATATTCAAAAGGTTCAAACCAAGAGCTCCTCTCAAGCCATCCTGATAGTTCTGCTGGAGGAAGTAGTGCAAATCGCTTTGTTGGAGGAAACCAAGATCTTAAAAGGCTCAGACTGAACCAAGACCTCCTTCAGCTGCACTCAAAACAACCCAATGGTCAAGCACAGCAATCTCTTGCTCTGGAAATAAACCTTGGCCCAAAAAGATTCAAACTGGATCAAGACCTTCTTCACCTGGACTCAAAAGGCGTGAGTTCACAAACAGAACAAGCCAATTTAAAGACAACAGAGGAGTCACCTTCTAATAAGACTAATAATCACCCTCAGTCTATGATCCAGGTGTATGGAGCTTTCCATGGGCTAAAGGTGGTGATGGCCAGGCCCTCCATGAACACTGACATTTCAGAGTGTGGAGAAGAAGAGCATGTGTGTTTTAAAACTTCCATCAGAGAGCACAGCACGGTCAAGACCAACGTTTTCCCACATGGAAAAACCTTCACCTCTCGCACACCTGACGGCAACTGCAGGTTCCTCTGGGTTCCAAACCAGAACTGAGCTGTTTCCTCTTTTCACAGATCAAATATTGACATTCACTGATTTAGTAGATGGTATTATCTGGGGGGCATTCATATCATGATGTAACACATTCCTTGTATGACTTTAAAAATAAAACTGATTCTCATTCAGATTCATAAAAACTGTTAAATACTGTACTTTAAATACTATAAAATACTGAGGATTCAATATGTAAAAGACCAGAGTTATGTTATATCTTGGCTTGATCTAGATCCTGAGGACAAAATGCCGCTTCAACAGTATTGGTATTCAGCTGTAAAGTGCTGCCGTACAGAGTTGGTTGTTGCTCCAGAGTTAAAGCAATGATTGATGAAAATTTGCATATATTCCCCATTACCCAAAATGTGGACGGCCAGGCAGGATATTTTTGGTGTCTGAAGTTTGCTTCTTTCGTTTTACACAGGAGATATGAGACTCAAGTAGATAACAAGCAATGGAATCATAGTGCTAACCGCATGCCTAAATCATCACACCTGCCTCAAACTAAATGGAGTTGCTTAGTAATCTAATAAACTCACGTATTTTCTGACTCTCATACTCGCTTTTGTTTAGGTTCAAAAATATGTGCTGCACCTCCAGTTGCACATCGGGGAAAATGCATTTAAGTAGGCTTTCTAACTCACCTAAAGCTAAGAGCAGTGCAGTAGTATAAAGATACTTCATGTACATAGAACCAGAATAAAAACAGCACAGATTAAGCTGTTATTTGCTGGTTTAAACTGGTATTGTGCTTGTCTGGTGTTGGTTTAGCTGGTCACTGACTGGCCAGCGTACCAGCATCGAAACATGCCGGTTTTGCTGGTGACCAGCCATGCTGGTCTATGCTGTTTTTTTCTAGCAGGGCTCTGGTAGTGTAGTATGAAGACTGACTGATCTACATAGCACTTACCTATAAAAGCCTGAAATGTAATGTGCTTACTTTAAATAGTAGTAGTCTTGCGCTACAGTCAGCAAACTGGATGTTCGCTAAACAAAGCTAGCAGCTTTTTTAGGCTCTTTTCTCTGACATGCTCTGCAGTATTTGAATATTGCAAAGAGAAACTATAGTGTTCTAGAATGTATTGTGTTAGTCTATATCAATAAAACGAAAAATAAAAAAAAAGCAAGAGAGAGATTTCAAAAAGTTCACAGACTTTTTAATGTTTGCTCATATAGTCATGAGCACCCCTTTTAATTCTGGTGAGCTTTTTTTTTATCCTGGCCTGCTGACAAGGTTGTCCATAAAAACTGCTGTTTTTAGCTATGTGACGTACTCACAATTCTTTCTAAACATTTGGCCCCATGCAAAAAGACCCTCTGCTTGCCCGAGTTATTATTTTGTAGCTTTAATATGTTTTTCAAATGCCAAAGGGAAACATAATGAAAAAATAATCAACAATAAAAACAAACTTAAAACATAAATAATTAAACAAAAGCAATAAATACAGACTTTGTGGCCTCTAGTGGCTCGGGGACGCTGTGTGGTTGCTTGTGTGGATTTTACAGTGGGTCAGACTAACCTTAGTCCACGTTTATAGATAGTAGATGGATGTACCGTTTTAGCAACCACAATTAAGTCATTTTCACATACCTGAACAACACATGGTTTGAGTCAGGTCAGATGGCTAGATGCCAAGTCTGTGATGCAGTTTTAGCTAACTGGTTTCCAGAACTTGTTAGCTACATTAGCTTTGTGATTTAAGTTAAAACTAGACATGTATTTTGTGCAATGCTTTTGCACAAGTTGTGTAATTTATTAATTTAGCCATAGTATTACTTTAACCAAACCTAACTCAACTGATCACACTACTGTGAGCTGAATAAAGCGTTAGAAATAGAAAGACACTAAACTGGACAGAGCCATGGCCGTTTGACACCCCTGACGCATGAAGTGTTACTGTTGATGCATAGACCTTCACACCATCACAATCTGAGAACAGATCAGTTTATTAAAGCGAGTGGTACAGGACAACGCAACGGCAACATTTCTGGAAATTTAAAAGGGAGATCCACCAATTATTCAAACTTTACCTCATAATTCACTGGACAAGATCTAAACAAGGTCATTCGGAGTGATTTGGCAGGAAATGCTCCAGTCTAGAGAAATTTGCAGGGAACTGTTCACAGTGGTGGTGATTGGAACCAGACGTCCACCTCTAAAAGCTCCCTCATAAGAAACAGCCATGAGTATGGTGCCTGCTGTCTGAAACAGCGTGTCTGGAAAGGGCGTTGTGAGGCAAAATAGTCCACAAAGAAAACTTATATTTTCAGATTTTCTACTATTTTACCATCATCATCATTACATAAAAGCTCAGTAGACACGTGTAGGTTTACTGGTGGTTTTGGATAGTAAATAAAATAGCTATATTTGTATTGTAGACAAGGTGACCCCTGCTTCCCATCACCACCAAACTGAGTCTCTACAATCAGCCATTTCACAGCAAACCACTCTTAATGACTGTTTACATTTCAGCAGTTGAGTTATGTAGAAATCATCATTATCAGAGGAATTCCCTTTTAAAGCTCCAACCAGGTAAAGCTCTTTCCTTTATTAGCCTGATTGGGGCTTTAACTCTATAAATAAATTATGCTGTGGTCTGTAAAATAACCTCTACGGTTAATTACAATTAACACTCTTACCCTCATATACAAACAGCAAATATTAAAAGAGGAAGTGAATTATACAGCGGCTACAGCAGCAGTGTAGTGAACCCTCTCTTTGTACGCTTTTCAGATTGGACTGTGGAAGTTTCACAAAGGCCAGATCACTCCAGTGTTGGCTACTTTATGTGTTTTGAGGCTACAGTGTTAAAAGATGAGAAGCAGCCTAAAGGTCCATCAGGACTTGGCTAAAACCCCTGCAGTGTCCAGAGTTTTGAAGCACTGGAGTTCATATAGCACTATTAGAGCCAAACAGACGGTCAAAGACGCCTGCAAGAGAAGAACAAAAACAGTGTCACTATTATTAAGGCGCAGCATGGCAAGACCTTTTTTTATATTTTATATAGGCACAAGAATATATGGAATATTATCATTATAATAAAAACATAAAACATCAAAATAAAATTAATTGAAATTACACTGAAATGAATGTAATGAAGATCAGTTAATGCCCACAGAATGAAAAATGCAATATTACTATTTGCAGATATGTAATCAGTATCAATATCACCAATGACATTTTTGTTACATACAGATAATACTAAGCAGTAGCAGACTGGCAAACTGGACAAAAACTCACTAAAATACAGAGCGCAATTATGCTGACTGGGCAGTTTTCCAGAAACAAATTATTGCTTATACCTGCTAAGCTTTCGGTTTAGGCTGTAAATGTCAACACTGAGCCAAAATACGAGAAAAAACAAAGCTAACATTTTAAAACACAATTATTTGAAGCATGTAAAATCATTCCATAAGTTTTATTTGAAGCCTGTAGCGGACTAAGGCAGTCCCGAATACCATTTTTTGGGTACTGGAGCTTCAGCAGTGATCAACAGCAAACATTCAAAGCTTTCTCCCCAGGGGGCTGAGAAAGCAAAAGATTTGCATCCAATGCCTGTTTTGAAACCACATCTGCGGCTTCATCTACTGTAAAATCTGAATCTCTAGGCTAGCTGCTTCTGTTCGTAAAGCGCTACAGCATTCACAGTGTGGCTTTGCTCCATCTACCAGGCTCACTAGCTTATCCAAAAACCTAACCAACAAAAGGATTAAACATTCCGGTCTACCCCTACAACAGACATTAACATGCTTGTATGTATCCTGCTTAGACAATGACCCGTATTCGGTCACTAAGGTATCGAGAACTTCCAGAAGACCTTTTGTGAGCTTTTTTTTCCACTTGTAAATCAAGGTTACCCCTTGGTAGGTTCCGCTGTCACTTCTCTATTATGTTTGTAGTTGATCTAACATGTAATGCCTCACTTGGCTGTATCTACCTGGATACCCCAGAGAAGACAAGCCAGATTGGATCATTTTCTGTGAAGTGTCTTGAATTTAACTCTTTGATTTCCAACCCAAAACCTCACAATGAAATAAGAGTATTACTACGATACCTACAGAGTTTAAAAACAACAAACAAGATGATTTTATTAAATAATATTGAACTAAAAATTACAGGCATTTATTTTTAGCTCCTAGAAATCATTAGGACCCAGAAGACCTTGAGGACTTGGTAAATTCAGTGGCTAAGTTTTGTCCGTGAACAATTTGCTGTTATTTTTAAAGCTTCATTTGAATTCACAACCTTAAAGAATGCGCCTTAAAGTTTAAGATGCTGAAAGGCCCATACCTCAGTCACCTTTGAGCTAGTATCGAATTAAACTGTATCCTGGCTCATCTATTGTTGAATATGTAACATCACCTGAAAAACAAGAAAAATGAATGTCACACGGTCCATCTACAACACACCATGCAATGGTAGCTATATGACTAACAATACCCTCCATTAAGAATAACAGTAAAAGGCTTGATTCTATACCTCCTGTGTTTGCTGGTGGAGGCAACGGTCCTCTCCTAAATCACAAATTAGTGAAAGGTCAGACTTCTTTGGTTTCTGTGAAAGGAATTAGCAATTTAATGACCCTGGCTGGTCACTCACCTGGACGAGGATGGTGGCTGTCTTGTCGGTCCTGTTCTCTGATTGGTGTAGAAGTTCTCATACAGTATAGCAGCTGAGGATGAATCAGAAAGGGGAAAGTATTAAAGCAACACCCTCTAACACCCTTAAAGCGAGTCCTCTATGATGCAAAATGTGTAACTGGACTCAGTAACATGCGGAAGAACATCGTCTAATGTGGCTTGTGCCTCATGAATCTGATGAAAGAGAATTCAAGCAAAGAGAACTCAGGCAAAACTTGATGAAGGATGTGTCTTCTTAAGATATGAGTGTATTATCTACTACTGCCAGTGTTGTAACTGCACGCAAGTATCACACACTTTACTCTTTACGAGTTGTATAATCATGGACAAAAATAGAGAACTGTCTTCAGGCTTACAGTTAGCTTCTGCTAGCATGTTTAGCTGTGCCAATGTGCACAAGTCCTTCTGTGTCACACAGTTTCTGAAACCACATAATCAAGTCTGCCAGACATTACCGAACATCTCCACCTGGTTTGAGGCAAGTGTGATAACTTAGGCAGCAGTTAATCCCATTGCTGCGTTAGCCTCATTTCAGCAATGCTAAATGTAAAGACGCTGCTCATAGGTAGGAGTTTGGATGAATAAATTTTCCTACGCTAAACTGAGAGTAGCAGAAGGCATGATAGTCGAAACCATATAAACAAATATTTAGTTTAGAACTTTTGTTACTTTTGGCTACATGTTTATGGGTTATAATCTGTCTATATGTGAGTTTTAGCCAAACTATTACATCTAACATAAGACATAAAACTACATCGCATTTTTAGAGCACAATTTCACACATCTTGAAACCACCAGTGTGAAATGATCTTTTCACACCATCAGCTTTCTGTTACTGATAATGTTTGGGTAAGCCTATGTTTAGCTGCAGCTCTCAGCTTCAAGTCCATATCTTGCCTATAATGTCTTAAAGGTGGTCCAAACGTGGTTTTAACACCTGCAAGGTTTGCGCGCTGATGAGTACTGACGTCACATAAAGTGTATGGACTTTGGAAGTAGCAATGCCTTCAGTTCTTATAAAGCAAAACGCTCGGATCCTCAACTGCTTTCTATACTATTACACACCAATAAGGAAAACAAGCTCATTTGTATAAATATTTATATAATAATAATAATAACTGAAATTGATAAGCCTGGAGTCCCTAAACTTTTGGCAGGCATGGTTGTCCTTGTGTGTTGCGTGCATCACCTGGTGGTTTGTCTCCAGTTCTCCTCAGGTTAATGAAGTGCTCAATGTCCTCCTGAATGTCACACTGCTCCAGAGACTTCCTCACTTCTTCGTAGAGCTACAGCCAAAACAAACACACAGAGAACCAATGCCTGCCAGCGCTACATATTTAGTGTTTTAGAGGAATGCACTCAGACAGGAGGCGGAGGACTGTATTTATCAAACATATTAAAAGCCTGTAAAAGGAAATCTACTGCAAGCGCCACAAACTAAAAATACACGCTCTACAAACACTGCGACTATCAGGCTGCTTTAGAGGACATTGGTATTCCCAGTGATGAAGAGAAACTGCTGAAAAATGTAGTCGGTGCATATGGGAACAGGGCTGAGTGATGAATCAGAGCAGCGTGACTCTGAAACATTGTATTTGACCAGGCCGTTTTTATGGACCAGAGAGTGAACGTTAGATTTGAAACTTTAACAATGAGTACATACTTTGTATCAAACTGTTTTAAGTAAAGAAAAGTGAGGTAAAGGTGTTTTTCTGTGTCAGGGGGTCTTAGTGTTTTATAAAGGTTCCATTTATTGATTAATTTAATGTTCTCTGATTTCTACATACAGCGTATGTGACTTCAGCCAAATGAAACGAGCATTTCCCTTTTTTGGTTAGCTCATAAATAATCCGCTGACCTCTATTCTGATTGGCTGGTTTACAGTGAGACGATGATGACACAGAAGCAACATTTTCAAAACAGACACAGACATCACTTTTCATAACCTTTCCAAGGAACTGAAGGCCCTAAAAAAGCACAGCTGATGTTCACCCATAAACGAGGAAGAAGTTGGCTTCCTATTTGCCAGCTTCTTAATCAAATACCTTAAATGCTACATAATAATAACTTAAATGCTACAACTTGGGCAGGCTATGCTAGCTATGCTAACGTTAGTTAGTTGGAGTTTGCTACTAGCTAATGTTACTTACTATGAAACCTTGAGTTTAAAATGATCTGCTTCAACTGACAAACAGTGATGCAACCTTGCAGCAGGGCTGCTACGTACAGGTTACTGTTGAGGTTGTGATGCTAATAAAGATGTCAGAGGTTTGAGAAACTGTCTGGAGTGAAATGCACAGCACAACCTAGCAATTCTAAATGAAAGGTGTCCATGGTGTTGTTAAAGATGTAGGAGCTTTAGCTAGATGCCTATCCAACAGCTTGTTTAGGGAATTTTCTGCTCCACCTTAAATCATGCTGTAGTCACATTTCACAGAACATTTGATTAAGAAGCAGCAACAGTGTTTGAGGTTCTTGGTATGTCAGTTATATGAACTGAACTGTCCTTACTCAGCTATGACAATGTAAATACAGTTTTCCATTCTATGTCACCTTTGACAGTTTCAGTTATTAGTTTGTATAATCACCTCGTCGCTGGTGACACACTGCTGCGAGAGGTGGTTCAGGTGAGTCCACACGATGTTTCTCAAAGAATTAATCCTCTCCACTTCCTGTTTTTCAAACATCTGGGCAAACAAGACAATAAACACACTTTTAACTAGCTGGATCTGATGCCATGTCTACATTAAGTTTGCATACAGGGATATATGTGAACTAATATATGTATAATGTACAAATGTATATGGATGACATTTTCAGACTTTACCTCTACCTTAATGATTTTCATTTTAAGAAACTTTATCAAGTGTTTCAGCAGTGACTGTTTCGGTAGTGACAATTTTAGCTCGTTTTGAGCAGAACTAGAATGACTAGTGAACACAGCTTTAAACAGCGGTACACACATCATAAGAGCATCATATTTTTTAAAAACACAAATGCATTTTGTTAGAGATAATTCTTAATGTTACACACTGATTTTCAGATGTTGGAAAACATATATGTCAAAACACTGGGCTTTAACTACTTACAATGTGGCCATGAGGGACAGGGATACAGTCTTACTTCCTGATTCAAAATGCAGTGGCGTGTCTAAAATAAGGCTCCACCTACAGACTAAAACTCTTGTGTGTTGATAGCGACATGAAAAAATATTAATTGAATAAACTATCATGATAAATCTAAAATCTATCTAAATATTTCAACCTTATTAAAAACAAACAAACAAAAAAAATTAAATATTTTTATATAGGTGTATATTTGAATTTTAATATAGGTAAATATTTTACCTCAAGTGTAAATTTAGGGGTTAGGTGTTTGGGACAGATACCTTCCAACAGAAAGTACTCTAAAAATGATGAGTTTGTATATATTTAGGTTACGTTACAGAATATATTTATATTCATATCTCAGTTATAGATCATACCATAATCCTTGTAAATATCTAAAGTCTAAAAAAATTGATAGTTTTTTTTGTTTAAATAATGTGAGACTACCATTTGAACTAATTTGGCAGAATGGTGAATAAATGGCATGTATTCTGTGTATTGCTGTCTGATATTTATCCCTTTTGGGAATCCATAATATTCATGTTTTCAATTTGGGATGATGCTGAAAAGAGTCTGGATGCTATATTCTGTATTGTCTTTTTGCGTTAGTACCCATTTCTGTTCATGCACCAAGTGACTCTATATATAATGAGGAGGTGAGTATCAGATCTGTAGTGTTCTGCTCTTTCACTCAACATGAGTTATTTCATCACCTAATTATTAGTTATTATAGTGCTCTGGTCTTTTCAGGTCTAACATGCCTCAACAATATCTAATATTATTTCACAATCCACTATTAAACAGATTCCACACATTAACATAACTCTTAAGCTGCAGTTCTAGTAGCACTTTGTTTAACATAAACATAAACTTAAAAAAGTCATTTATGTATGTACGCACGTATGTTTTTATTTATTTATTTATTTATTTATTTATTGGCACTAACTGACGTGTGTGTGTTTCTCACCTCGCAGGCTTTAACATGCTCGTTGAGCCACTCCTCTCTGATCTTCCCCAACACGCACACATTCTGATTATACACTCTGTCTGTTGGTCAGTTAACACAGATCAAAACTGGACTCCACATTGTATTTGTTTGACTAAATATTATTTCTTTATGTTTCTATGTTTCACCTGCTTCCTCCGCTGACTGCTTAGCCTGCTGAGCTTTAGCATAGAGCTAAAGAGAGAGACCAAGAAAGAGATAGATAGATAAGGAGGCAAAGAGGAAGAGAGAGAGAGAGAAAGGCACAGAGTGAGAAGGGAAGAAAGAAAAAGAGTGAGAGAGAAAGAGACGGATTGATAGATAGTGACAGAGAGAGAAAGAGAAAGAGAGCGTTAATACCGTATTATGTACCGAGTTCATTATGTACATATATTTGTCTGCATGTGTGATCATGATGCTGGACTGCGTTTCTTCAACTGTCGGTTTAGGTGGTCAAATCACTTCCTGTTTGTCTGCTTAAAGTTAGACAAAGGCCTCAGTAGCTAGACTTCTTTCACATCCATTTCAGTTCCACCATTACATACTTTACAGCACAGAACTTTACAGCAACAGTTATAAATCTAATTTACACTCTATAGTCTCCTTCAGGCATCCCAAATGTAGTCAAGCACCTAAGACATGTTTGGTATGTGAAGTGTCTTTGGTTTTAGGACTGGAACTATGGAGCTCAGGTAGCAAACAAGTAAAGGACTCTCATATCTCAGCATTTAGCAGCACAACTTCTGTATACTTAAATAGTTAAGATGTTAACATGTCATTCAGAGCGGTTTGGTTTATAAAGCTCAGTTCTAGAGAAACGTATGGTTTGGTGGTAAAGAGACCAGGGACCTCTTAAAGCTCCCTTACACAAAGATATTACATGAAATGGTTATGAATATGCTGCCTGGTGTCTAGGACATTGTTTTACTGTAGTTGGGGCTTTTTGCGCTACAGTGTATTTTTAAAGCAGCATTATGTGAGAATTAGCGTGTGTTATTGAGCTCCCCATATAGTTATGGAGTGTATTTCACTTTTACACCACTGTCGTAAATACAAATCACGCTTGGAGACCCCCTCCTGCATAGCTGTACTCTTACGGCATTTGTTGACGAGTTGAAGCTACAGAAACCAACTCCCCTTTGTGTGCATCTGCATCATGCTGGTATATAGACACTATTTCACTATTTCCCTGCGATCTTGGTTGTTTCTATGTGTAAATAACCAAAATTGTGAGCGTAATCTGTAGTGTCCATATGCCTGCATGATGTGCATATATGTGAAGGAGAGTCTGATTCTATCAGACAGTTGGAATTTGGCACCAGGAAAGCTGAAAGAGAAAGAACCATGTTGATTTATGAAGTAGAGCAATATTACAGGCTTGTATTACAGGAGCTCCTAACTTGTATGGCTCTTTTGGTGAGACTGACAGAGACAGATCAAACTTTTTGCTGTAAGATGAAGTTAATCTTTGCGTGCTTGCCTGAAACAGGACTGAAGTTGAAGCTGATGACTTTTGGCTTCTGGAAAAACTACAAATCTCCACTAGACAGGGATGATACGGATAAGGTCAGAATCCACATCGCAGTCTTTATTAAATAACATTGGCAGAGATGAACACTACGTTTTCAGTGTTCCTGTGTTATCTCTTCCTTGCTTCCTCTGACAACGGAATACCGAGCTAGCTTGTTCTTATAGCTGGCTAAAGCCCCATAGTTCTTGGTGTGTAATGTGGTGCTTTAAAGAATTATGCAGTTCTTGAGAGGTCTTGTACCTGCTCCTCCAAAGTTACATAGCATTATAGCATGCATTCCGGGCCCAGAGTGGCAATGATAGATGCCTTTCTCTCTATTATATGTCAGTGTACCATCAAAATGATTTTAGAGCTTTTATTTTAAGCTAAAATTGTTACATAATGTTGCTTTAAAATATGCCTGAAGCATGCTAGTTTTTTTTCAGAACTACCTCAGATTTTACCATCATCCACATTACATATAAAAACTCAGAAGATGCTGGAGATGCACTGGTGGTCTTGGATAGTAAATAAAATTGCTGTAGATATGGTGACCCCTAGTCTCAACCATCAATCAACCATTTGACAGCAAACCCCTCCTAATGACATTGCTTGTATCTCAACCACTGAATTATGCAAAATCTTTAGGGAAAATGTTGGAATTCCCCTTTAAAAGAAGTGCGCTGATTAAAAATATCTCATTTTAAAGATGAAGAAAACACAACAGGAAGATTTGAACCAGGTTTTAACATCAGTATCAATATCAGATAATGAAAAAGATAAACTGGTATTGTGCAATTGTAAATGCTATAAAATAACGTGTAAATTAATAATGTTAGATTAAAATGTGCCAACTTATTTTCACGAATAAACCAGGATGACCATATTATGGTTTTGAAAAAAAAAAAATCACTGACAGCAAGAAAGCAGCATGGTCAGTTTCTGAGCAGGGTAATGTCCTAGAAAATGCCATGTGGGTGTCAGAATGGGTGAGACACATGTAAGCCTGGTTTACCTTCTCCTGTTGTTTGGTGTTGCTGGTGGTGGCACTTCTGTTCATTGTCTGTTCTGCTTCTTCTTTATCACGACACTTCTGTTCGTACGTCTTCTTAGACTGAGAACACAAAGAAAACAGCGTGAGTTACAGCCGTGACAAATTCATGCAGCAGTTTTAGATCAATTATTTTGTAAATCATTGAAAGTGGAAAGTGGATATTGTGTAGAAGAGGAAATATTTGATCATGATCAGAATTTGATGAAAAGTTGTATAAAAGTTTGAGCAAGTCAAATTTCACGTTTTGTTGATTTTTTTGAAGTGAAAATAAGTTAACACATCCTCTACCGAGCACACATTTAAATATATACACATTTCAGGTTTTATTTTACCCCAGTAAAAAAATAACGATTGTGCATTAAAATGAGGTTGTGTTAACTGCACATCTTTCCATTTTATTTCAGTGACTCAACCATAATCAATCAACACAAACTGTAAATCAAATACAAATTTAATTGCTACTCATAATGTAATTACATATGCCATGACAATCACATATAAAGTTAATGTAACTAGCTCACTGCATCTTTTGCTTTCAATGCCCATAAAAAATCCATCTCCAGGAAATATAAACCAAAAAACTGCTTAGCAATGTATGGCCAACGATCAGGATTTGACAATAGTTCTGTGTCCATGAAAAGGGAACACGAAGCGAGATGTCCCACATTCTGACAGAGACTTAGAACACCATGGTCAGAGGAAGTGTGGCACAGACGCAAACATCAATGAAATATCTGAAACATAAATACAGCCATTACGTTCATACCACTCCATGCTGACGTACAGTAAATTAAAACACACACCACAAAAGCATCTATACTGAATAAATTGTTAAATATTTTATGCATTATCGTGTTCTAAAAGTTACTCAGGAGCGTCCCTGAACCTCAATACCCACTAAGAATCTATAAATTTGAACCATATGCAATGCCTCCTTGCTACCCTGTTTTACCCTGTAAAGCCCCGCCCCTCCTACTATGCTGCAAGCTATCAGCATCCTCACTCATAGTTTTCACATGACATCACATCCTTATAGGACCGCTCACTTTTGTAAGCTTTCATCTTGGCAGCAGTGTAAGGGGAGGGATCTCCACCAGATGGATGTAGCTAGACATCTTCAAAGTAGAACTCTAGTAAGGACTTTGCTGTTTTAGTGAAAACTGAAATACTGCGGCAGGTGCTGTGTAGGCATGGCAAGTCCCCCAAACTTGCAGTCTGTTCTCTGTTGATAGGTGATCTAAATATTTTTTGTTTGGAACCGTTGGGAACGGGCTATGGAGTGTCCAGTGCTGGCCTCAATAGTGCCCTCCAGGTCTCTGCGCTAGTCATGTGACTGAAAATTATGAATAGGAAAAAAAAAGTTAACTTGATGGCCATCTTGACAATGCTGCCTGGTAGTTATTTCCACTCATACAAGACCAGACTCCTACATCTTGGGAATGGGGAGAGACCGAAAAACACAAAAATGAAGGTCAAATTAAAAAAGATGAAAGATGAAAAAAGAACATTCTTCTCAAAATATGTCAAAAACATTAAAAATGACTGATAAAATCTGACAAAAACCTGTTAAATAGTTTGTAGTGTTTGGCTCAATAACGCACAAAAGAGATTTTCCTGCTCACTCATTAATCAGCAAGCAGATGGGCTCATTTTATTGAAGGGAAGGGCTTTCTCTGCAAAACTGATGAGGCTAATCATTCTCTGGGTAGAGAGTTTAGGGTCATTTGTGCTGCACACAGAGGAATTTGTGTTCTACATTTAACCCATCCATGAAGTGAAACACCCACATACACTAGGAGGCAGTGAGCACATTTACTCAGAGCGCTGGGCAGCATTATTCACAGCACCTGTGAAAGGGTGCCTTGCTCAAGTACACTTCAGTCGTTCCCGTTCATGTCAGGGAACTGAACTGGCGACCCTCCAGCCACAAGGCTGGTTCTCTAATCTCCAGCCCACAACTGCACCGAACAGACGACATCTCGAGTATTACGAGCATTCAAATTCCATCCAGCGACTGCTCTCCTCTTTTACCATGGCTTAGATACTGTCTGTGTCTAGACTGAACAGATGAGGCAGCTTCCACTCTGGCAGTATCTACTCAATTTCACTCACTCCGATTTGAGTACGATTTTAAGCAAATCATCAAAAAAAAAAGTTAAATGTGATCCTGCTCCAAATTGATTGATTTACTGCCTCTGTGACCAAAGACAGCCTGAGAGAAAGTGTCTGAACTTCTGTGTCCATGGAATGTGCACATCCAAGAGAAAGGGACAGAGAGAGAGAGAGAGAGAGAGAGAGAGGTAGAAGGATGATCATTTCTGGAAAAATGTTTAAGAATATTAGTTTAGATAATTAGTCTGGTATTCAGTTCA
This sequence comes from Semaprochilodus insignis, assembly GCA_034552555.1. Lineage (NCBI taxonomy): Eukaryota > Metazoa > Chordata > Actinopteri > Characiformes > Prochilodontidae > Semaprochilodus > Semaprochilodus insignis. Next base: position 9,122,175 of record CM067490.1, on the reverse strand, counting down.
CATAGATAGTGACCTGCAGTGAAATAGTAGAGGCAGCTAGTGCATAGCAGACAGAAGAATCACCATACAAACCTCAGGTTCACAGTGGAGAACAAGCATTCCATGTCATTTCACTCACTGAGCCAAGAACAACTCGAACAATCTCCGTCTTACATTGTTCAGACAAATCATGGCCTCTGCTATGCCAAAGGGCTGTAAATTTTGGCAAACAAAGAACCGCATGCAGAATAGTGTCATTTCCTTGCATCATAAATCCACTGCCTGAAAAACGTTGATATGGTCTGATATGTAGCACAGCTGAATTCACACAGTCTTGAGGAAGGAGTTTGGCCACGATTTTATATGCAGCATCTTGTACAGCGTGGCATGTAGTAAGTGTGCAAGACTGCTGTAATCGCAGTGTATAACGGGCTTAAACTTGCCTCAGTGCACACTCAGAGCTCACTTATCCTCTTAAAAGGTGTCAGTGAGGTGCACTGTACTGTTGTGAAACTGTTGCATGCTAAGCCACTACAGTAGTACGCTAACTGCTACGAGAACAGTGCCAGGCACCAGTGAGCAGGAAGCACGTGACCAGCAGGCAGGCCCCAAGGCTGACGAGAGCCATTAAAGGGGCACAAGTCTTGATCGACTCTCTGGCTTTCGCTTCCAGCTGCTGGCCCCGCGTCCCATTTGGCCTAGGTGGCTTTGCAGTAGGATCAAGAGGGCTGAGGCAACAATTTGCTGCTTCTCGTTGGCCGTTAGGGCTCGGGCACAGGGTTCATGCTGCCTCTTGTGGCTCTCGTCAGTGCCTAGCACATCCATTGAGAAGCATATTTTACAAAAGCGGACTGTGACAGATTCATAGGCCTTTCCCGTGGGGAGGTGGAAATAGTTTTTCATAGCAAAGGGTTCTCAGCCCTCCTCTTTCACCTCATAAGTGCTTGCTAGCAGCTCAACACAGTGTCACAACATTTGATAACAGCGAACAAATATTTCATTTATATTTATTAAAATATTAGTAAAGGTCCATTTCCAGGTCAGATTCCAAGTTAACACGTCTTTTGCCGACAAAACATACCTGCACACTTTTATTATGTTAAACTCGGCAAATAAACAAAACCTGTGCACTAAAATTTCCAGAACAATTGACATTTTTTGGTTTGTTGACCTCAAGAGCAGGGTTTCTTAACCTGTGGGTTCCGGACCACCAGGGGCCATAAAGCACCCTCTAGTGGTCCGCTATAATAAGTATATTAATATAAATATATGTATAGTTACAGTATGTACACATGTACAATACTAGCAGACTAATAACCCATCTTCAGTTTGAGACAACTAGCCGCTGGCTAGTCACTGGTGGAGAGGTTTCTCAGGGCGCTTTCACAGCTACCTCGTTTGAATTCGACATATCAGCATTTTTCTTTAAACAATAACGAAATAAGGAAACTGTAGTTATAAAAGTTGATTTTAGTTTTCTGGTGGGCTGCTATGCCTTATTAGCAGGTGGGTCTTGGGGCAGAAAAGGTTGAGAACCCCTGCCTTAGAAGATGTGTTAACTTTTTTTCACTCAGATAACGTGTGATCTGACTTTTAGTTCTAGATGTAGATCTGAAATCTGGCTATAATATGACTTTAGAATCAAACGCACTAATTATATCACAGTACATCCCAGTGCAAACAAGCTTCAGCAAGGCTTAAAGTGTCCATGAACATTTCTTCATGGCTTTGGCTGACTGCTATGGATGTTTTATCCACCCTGAACACGTGATTGCATGAACAAAAGCAGTTCAGACAGTGTCAGTTCAGTGCAGTCACTTCCCTTTACCACTGTGTAAATCAGTTACAGATATTCACTTCCTCTACAGTATCTAGTCCACTTCATTTACACAGCAGTCTGTTTAAGTAACTTTAACGTGACACAGTTTGTGTTTTGGCTCTGTACTCCAGCACTGGATTGAAATTTACTTTAGAACATTTTATTTACACCGTACAGCTAAAAGTATGTGAACACCTGACCTTCCGGGACCTTCCACAACACCCTGGAGTGCCTTTGCAGGAGTTTGCTCTGTCCAAGCCTCCACGCCAAACTATCATCAAAACCAGGTCTTTATGGAGCTCACAGGGGTACAGTCATGCTAGAACAGGAAAGAGCTTTCCCTACACTGCTGCCACAAAGTTAGAAGCTTCTAATTGTCTAAAATGACTTTAAATGCTGCAGCAATATCATCACCCTTCACTAGAACTAAGGGGCAGAGCCCACACTTTTGGCACACTGTAAAAGTGTTTCAATGGTCCAACCTCCCCAAAAAATTGTGCTAATTTGTTACCAACAAATGAATTATGTTTATTTAACCTAAAAATAGGACTTTGAATGAATGTAATAAATGAGTACTAATTTTATGAATGCTCATGTTTTTGTTTAACCATTTCCTAACCTCTCCTCGAGGAAGCCCAGTTTTTGGAGTTAAATCTTTTTAACTCCTTTATTATTATTTATGAGTACATATTTAGTGCTCAGCCAACACCGGTCTGATCCCATAACATATGACCTACTTACAGTGCAGTAGTCGCTAGTGTAAATCTAGCTTATTTAAAAGGCATACATTGGCTAGCTATGCTACAGTAGTTAGCTGGAATTGACTAACGTTAGTGCTGCAGTGAAGGGAAGCGGATTGTGTTCAATGTCAGAAAAGCTTTAACTCACTGTATGAAAACACTCCATCTATACTGTACTGTTTAAAACGCCATGCAGTGCCCCGAGCTAACACTGTGCACTGAAACATACACGGTCACCATACTTTGTGTTCATCTTTATGTAGTTCGGTTACAGAAAAAGACCGAAGGAACATTTATGTTAAGACATGTATTTGTTAAGACAGGGACCCTGAATATGGGTGACGTGATTAAGTTTTGCTGAGTGAAGAGAAAATGGGGCTGAGGTTTGAGTATCTGGCTAAGTGAGACTATGTTTTCACCTTGCCATTCTCACCTTTCTTCTCAAACTCTGGAATAAAAGCTTTAGTTATAGATCTGTGCCGAGTATAACTAAGAAATTCCTTATGCTACAATACTTCACAGTTCTATTCAGTCAAATAGAGTAAAGTCGCATTACAATTCAACATTCTGCCAGCCTTTTCTCTCCACCGGTATTGGGGAAGTGGTTGTAATTCTGCTAGTTTTGTCTCTCCACCTGTATTGGGGAAGTGGTTGTAATTCTGCTAGTTTTGTCTCTCCACCTGTATTGGGGAAGTGGTTGTAATTCTGCTAGTTTTGTCTCTCCACCGGTATTGGGGAAGTGGTTGTGATTCTGCTAGTCTTGTGTCTCCACCGGTCTTGGTGAAATTATTGATTGTATTCCTCTGTGTTTTTAAACAGTCTAAAATCTTAGTGTATTCTGGCTAACAGGAATCTGCCAGCGGAATGTTTACAATGACCAATGGCTTTGTGCAGCAGTGTACATGTGGCATATGTCACATGGTATCAGGTGGTATGTTGGTATCTGTGGGGTTTCTATGAGTTTGAATAAATGAGCGAAGTATCGGCCCGATACCGGTATCAGTATCAGTGCATCCCTAGCAATGACCTTTCAGCACATTAGCAAGAACCTTCTGGGATAGTATAACCATGGCCGAGCAATGTTTTAACAACCACCTGGGATACCATAGCAATGGCCTAGCAGCACATTGTCAGCCACCTGTGACCACAGTGTAGCAACATCTTATCAACCACCTTCCTATTCTAGTTAGTGTTAACAGCTACTGTTAACAGTTTGCTTGACTTACTCATCCTCCGTTTGGAAGAAGGTATCAAATTATCCATCCCTCCACCACCAGACTCCTCAGTTCTCAGAGGTGGTTGAATTACTGAATGCACTGATGCTCCCCACATCCACCTGGACTAATCTAGACTCTTCTAACAACTACCTTAGACTGATCACACACTCAACAGCCTATATACTGATCACACACTATACATGCTGTATAATGTTCTGCTGTTGTGTGTTCCACCATGGAGCCATATAACTTGATTAACAAGATAATTCTACGTGATAAAAAACTGTTTTATTAAGATGCAAAAATGATTAAATTGAAAAGTTACATTGGCTGTAAAAAGTTGCTTTAGAAGTCAGCACTATGTGAAGGTATGTGACACACAGCTTCACCAGTCGTGTCTTTCGCAATATCGGCACATTGATTCTGCTAGCCTTGTCTCTCCACCTGTATTGGGGAAACAACTGTTTGCGTTCGTCTGTGTTTACAAACAGGCTAAAATCTTACAGCGTAATCTGGCTGACAGAAATCTGCAAAGGTGGAATGTCTAAAGTGACCGATGGCTTTAGGTCTGTCCACCAAAATATATATGTATACACATATACCGGAATAACCGGCACATTGACAAGAGCTAAAACAAAGAGTGGCTTCCACCCAAGACCAGAAAACGGCTCATGAATGTTGAGGAGGAAAAGGTGGAGTAAAAACTGCAGAACACAAGCCTGTAGAGATCTGAGACAAACTCTTATGGACAAAAGAATTAATATTATTAAACCAGTGATGTGTCGCCCAACAGCTGCAGCAAAACATTCATTCTGATTAATTCTGACATCTGAAGCAAGCAACGTAACAGATTCAACTAATAGTCACCAAAACACTCTGAACCATGCTTCCAGAGCAGGACAATGACCCCAATAACCCCAAACATGCTGCCACATTAACTGGTAAAGCAGGAACATGTCACTGAAGATAACATTAAAACAACCAGGAAGTGAAAATGGCCTCATTACAATACCGGAAGAACATCGGCAGGATCTGACCGGACTACTACCTTATGCTCTCTACAGGCATTAACGATAGTAAAGATACAAAAAATATCATTAACATACCACACTATACTGCACATATCTTCACTTGAGTCACTTAAGTTGTTTTCTATAAGCGCCAGCTGCCCTTCACATTTTGTCAAAATGTCATGAGAACTGGAGTGATAGAAATTAGCACTGACATTTTACATTAACAGTTTACATTCACCTACAATAAACCTTTAAAAAGTTTGTCCTTTCTTCTCTCTCCAGTAACCTGGCTGGTGATATAGTTTCGTAGGGCTGATTTAGGTATGGTTTGGTAGTTTTTGGTATTTCTTGTGTGGTAGTTCTTGGTATGGTTCGATGGTTTTGGTTTTTTTTAAGGTTCGGGTTATAATCTAGTAGTTTTTCATACGGTCTGGTAGTTTTTGGTATAGGTTGGTAGCTTTTGGTAGGGTTTGGTAATTCTTGGTATAATTTAGTAGTTCTTGGTATGGTTTGGTGGTTTTTGGTATGTGCTTAGTTCTGCTTGACCTTTAGCTTTGGAAGCATTATTACATTGGTCACAAACCTTTCTATTCTAGTTATTATTAACAGTTACTGTTAACAGCTTGCTTGACTTACTCATTCTCCATTTGGAAGAAGGTATCAAATTATCAGTTACTCCACCACCAGACTCCACAACAGCTTCTTCTCAACTGAACATGTGTTTAGTTCTGGGTATAATAAAGTAGTTCTTAGTATGGTCAGGTCTATATTTGTATAGGTTGGTAGCTTTTGGTAGAGTTTGGTAATTCTTGGTATAGTTTCGTAGTTTTCGTAATGGTTTGTTGGTTTTTGGGGGTTTTGGTATGTTCAGGTCTGATTTAGTAGTTTTTAGTATCGGTGGGTAGTTTTTTCATAGGGTTTGGTAGCATATGGTAATTTGTTTTTATTTTTTGGTGTTTTTGTTATGTTTTTTAGTTACTTTTTGGTATGTTTAGTAGTTATTGATATGAGCAGGCAGTTACTGGTATTGTTTGGCAGTCCTTTTTATGGTTTAGAACTTCTTGGTATGGTTTAGCAGTCCTTGGTATGGTTTAATAGTTCTTGATATGATTCAGTAGTTTCTGTTATGGTTTGGTAATTCCTGATATGGTTTGGTAATTCTTGGTATGTTACGGTATGGTATGGTATGATTGTTACAGCTACAGGAATATTTACACCCCATTAAGAACAGGGATTAAAGACGTTAAAAGAAAACATATCATGAAATATAAAACCTCTGACCAAAAATGACTTTCAAATCATCCAACTTGATTGACCATTAATACTATCACCAACCTGCTCAAGCCAAGACAGTACCCTTTGCAACCATCATCACAACACCAGCTGAGAGAAAATTTTTTGGACGAAAACTGTGTTACATCCTTCCAGTACTGTTCCAGAGATGTGTAGAATCTATGCCAAGCTGCACTGAAACCATGTCAGTGTCACAACTGTGCTAAGAATGCTCCACCACCCAAATGATATCTGTTCAAAGGTGGTCTTATTTCAGTCACTGTTTCAGTTCAAAGCCAAAGCTGTACAGAGACAAACCAAAAACCACGTCACTCTCTGAAAACTTATGCACTGCATAAGAAATATGTGGTGAAAGCTGAAAGTGGAAGTGCTGAACATAGCGCCTGACAGATGAAAAAAGTCTTTCCATTCTTCTTCTTCTTTTGCGCTTTATTCTCCTTTCGTCATCTTTCATATGAAAAGTTTAAATAAATGAACATTCACCTCCATGGTTTTCTTATAGTGTGTTGCCTTCTGTTTGTGCAGTGCATCCATCTGCTGCTCCACCTGCAAAACCACACACAGTTGTTCTTCAGTACTTTACAATCACTTCTTATTCGCAGCTCATTGACACATGAGGAAAAATTATGCAAAAAGCAGATTCCAAACTTTCCATTCCACATTCGACAGACAGTGTGAAAGACATGTTAATGTACTTTATTATGATACTGTGTTATGAATTACGTAGTTATGAAATATGTAGAGTAACAGTAAGACAGAGAAATGAGAAAGAAAAAAACAAAAAGAATAAAGAGAAAGTGAGAAAAAAAGAAAGAAAGAAAGAAAGATGCAGAAGAGATGCAGAAAGAGAAATTAGAGTGAGGAAGAGAGAAAAAAGAGAAAGAAAAATGGACAGGGAGAAAAGTAAATAGAAAAAGCAAAAGGGAAGGGTAAGGAGAAAGAGAAAGTAATAACAAGAAAGAAAGTGAAAGGGAGAAAGAAAGGTCATGAGAAAGAGAGGTATAAAAATAAAGGGAGAAAAAAAGAGAGGGTGAGAAAGGAAGGGAGAAAGAAAGAGAAAAAAGAAGGATTGAAACAAAAAGGCAAAAAGAGAAAAGGAGAGAAAGTGAGAAAGAGAAATGGAGAATAAAAAGAATAGGAGTAAGAAAGAGGTAAAAGGAGAGAGAAAAAGACAAAGAAAGAGAAAGTGAGAAATAGAAGGGGAAATAATGAAAAAGAGGAAGGCAGAAAATGAGAAAGGTAAAGAGGGAGAAAGGGAGAGAAACAGAAAGAGAGAAAGAAAGACAGTAAATAAACAGATAAGCAAGTCTGATGTACTCAGCTGTCTGTATCGTTTGTACAGCTCTGTGTATAGAATGTGCAGTTAAATGACAGTGAAGCGTCTGGACTGTTTGTTTACCTTCTTTCTTGTTTCTTTCTGTTTCTCTCTGAACTCTTCTAACTTCTTTGCTTCATCCCTTATGGTCTGAGCCAGGTGCAAGTGAGACAGACTCACCTGTTCAGTTTCTGTAAGACACACACACACACACTTTTGCTCTGAATATCATTTTAATAAGGATCAGATTCATTCATTCTTCATGCTGTGCTGTACATAAGGCACTCTATGGTTCAGTAAAACAAGTACAACTGACACACACGGACTGTTTCTCCATAAAGGAAGACAACAAACAATCTGGTACTTTATACAGTTTCACAATTTCCATCACAGCTTCTACTTACGCAGTTTGAAAACATCGAGCGACCTCTTCAGCGTGCTGAAAACACACAAGAACAACATCAGACACTCACTTCAGTGCACATGATATCTAGTCTCAGTCACTCTTTGAAGTGCTCATATTGGACTATATATATATAACACTTCAAATAGCAATATCACAATATCAATAGCAATATATATATAAATATATACACACCACTTACATGTGTGTGTATACCTTTATGTATCAAATCAGCTATATTCCAGGCTCCCTTAGAATTACACAGGCTGCATTTTTACTGAGCCTCTAAAACTAATATATGAAGAGTCCAAAGGCAAGCTGAACAGTTACACTACCACAAGCTGAATAGGCGGGTCACATCAAATTTGTTTATTCCACAAAACAACCCAGTTTTTCAATCAATTTAACCATGTAAATCAATTCACTGTTTTTTTATACACAGATCACAATATGTACTAATACAGTCACAATGCTGTTATTTTACACACACTGTGCAGCTCTATTGTTGACAAGTTTTACCATGCCGAGTAACAGGAGGAAACAGAGCTGACCACAAAGTGATGTGGGACATGTGACCACACTGAAAGCACAACAGAAGCTTTTTTGTAACAAAAGTCCGTCAATAAACACTTTTATCTCTAAGCCACAGAACCATTAAAGTGCCATTACAGACCAGCTCAAAGGCATAAAGACCATCCCTGATTCCATACAGTATGACATGATGGACGCGTACACTGCCTGCCGAAAAGAGAGTCACTGTTTCGATTTCACCTTTGAGTGGATCATTTCTGCGGTGGTTAATATGTTTCAGCGGGGGATGAAGCTAGTAGCTTCTCATATCTTAATCAACCATGCACAAAGACGTATTCTGTGCGCATAGAAGATGTTACGGTTTGTCAGAGAGCCAAATTATTAGTAAACTGAAATGACTGGAATTGGTCTAAGACCAGTCCATTATTCCAGTGCATTAATAAAACCTGGATGGACAGTGCAGAACTGTCAACTTCACTGAAGAAATGTGGTCAGAAACAAATCTTAAATGACCTTGATCACTTAAACGCTTGGTGAAGTGGAATTGGAATGGAGAAAAATGAACAGCAGAACTCAAGACTATGTTTATTAGTTACACACACACACACACACACAAAGCATTGACAACTCACAGAACTACAACTAAACAGCTGTGCGGACATAAGAAAACCACTTGTTAGTGAGACTCAGTTTGGTGGTCCAAGAAAACATTAAAGTACGTGACCTTTTTGGGCCAGGTGGTGTATGAAAGCAATATAAACCTTGAAGGAAATAAAACTGGTATTTATGCACTGAAACAAATCTCTGCTCACATCTGGCCATGACCCATCATAATATTACATAACAGTAACCAATACAGGCATCATGTTTGCCCACAGCAGATTGCGCAGCTAATGGTAACAAGCAATTACATCATGTATGAAATCACTATTTCATAAAAACTCACATAACACACTTAGACATGCATGTTGCATTTAACCTTCCTATTATTACAGCTATTAGTGTTATTGCAATATTATGATTCAGTTTGATTATATTCACTTTATAGTACATATTCCATCCCTATATAACTTACCTATTACATTATATAATACTTTAAATCCAGTTATGAAATTAATCACAGTTAGTTACTGCAGCAGTGATGATCAGAATACAGTTGAACACTATTTTAAATAAATAGGCATGTTAAACAGTGTACTGAAATCCAAAACTGTACAGCCTGGTGTGGAATATCATCGTCTGTCTTGTCTGTCAAATGTGTATTTATCTGAGCCAATAAACTGTGTAGTTTACAAATTACAGTACAGCGCAAATGAGACCACCTTTCATTTATTTCATTTCCAGTCATTAAGAGCATTAGAAAAACAAGACTATTAATATAATATCAGGTGTCAGTATTTAGTGCGTCTACTCTTTACAGGAGGCTTTTATAGGAGATTTTTTTCAAAGATATCTGCGGCCACACCTTTTCTCCTTTTCTCAGTAAGGGGGCTTCATGACGGCTTCACATGCTTTCAGAATCGTAGATTCTCATTTTCTCAGTTTTTTTTGGCAGTTTTCTTAATGGTTTTTTGAGCTCCAGTTTTGGAAACTTGACTTTCTAACATCCTCACAAATCCTCCTGCAAAATGTAAACTTGTAAAAAAACTTGTACTAAACGGCTGACAGGAAATTAAATAAATGACTGGAGGATGGTCTCTGACATTTGCACAGTACTGACTAATTTCATACACTGACACAACCACACATTACTGTACCGTTATTATCATAGTTTTTGTTGAATATGCTAATATAACGTTGCATGCCTATGTTAATGTTGCATCAGATGTGGGGAGTGTTAGCATGGCTGTTTGACGAGATAAGGTCTGCTGCATAAACAACAGAGTCATCATCTCTTACTTCATCTCATTATGGCCGCACACCTTCTTGGAAAGCCCCAGCAGCTCTTTGGCATATTTCTCCTCTATTGCAGCTCTAAAAGAGAAAAGACATCTAAGGGTTAAAGGAAAAACTTGACTCATTTCTTTATTCATTTTCAGCAACAAACACACCTGAGACAGGTAACGGAATGACTCCACTCCAGTGTACTGTGAGCTTGGAACTGTAAATACGGATGCACCGATCATGACAATTGTTTTTTCTTCATGCCCAAATGTGTCGACAGCTTCTTTTTTACTGAACTTTATTGGTCTTTTTTAAAAACCGAAGCTCACAGTGCATGGATCAACAGAGCACAAAAACACATGCACTAAAACGTATTTTTAGAACTTTCTATCATCCGTAATATAAAAACAAAACTGAGTCAAATGTGTCAACCTGGCATTTCAGTTCAATGACCTGTTTAAATACCACAGCAAATGAAGAACTGAAAGTAAGGGGCGACTGGCTATTCAGCACAATGACTTGTGTATCAGTATGCTACAACATTTTTGTAGTTTTAACAGTAGCAGTAACATTCACATACAGTCAGTCAAGTCCATCACGTCAAAACAAATTTTTTTTTTTTCATATTTGCAGTAAGTTAAGTTTGCTGGTGTAGCCATGTTCTGGGACCTCCCAACCCTTCCATATGCATAAATGGAAACCTAATACAGTGAGAGAAGCAGAAAGACCACCCTCCACAGGGCACAGAACAGAGCAGGCATAAATGTCAAACATGACATTAATTAAGATAGACACTTTGAGGACGAGGTGGGATGCATGTGGTTTGCCAAGGAAGCAGCGAGAACGAGCAGGCTAAAGAAGCTTAAACAAGCACCCTGATGGATCTGGGCAATTGTATGCATAACTGGGCGATCATATGACTTCATCTGAAAACAGATGATGATTTGAGATTGCACTCAAACCTGCCTTAGATTCCTGCATCAATCTGTACAGCATGTTAGCTTGCGGCTACTGTGCTAACTTGCTAACTACTGTGCTACTGGCCAGAATGCTGGCTTGGGACATTATAATGTAGCTTTGTTCCAAATACTGGGCTGTTATAAAACTGATTGCTCTAATAAACTGAGAAACGGAAAGATTAATATATACCAAGCAAAAACATACACACATCCTTCTATAGTGAAACAATTTTACTGAATCTCCACAAACAAAAAGAGTAAAACCAAAAGTGTTGCATTTACTTTTATGTTTAATATATTAACACGCGGCACCTAAAACGCAGGAAGGAGGAACAGCAGGTATATGACATGAAGGATGACATCATGCAAAACTATTTCCTTTTTCCATTAGTTTTTTTTTTTTTTTTGATACTTACGTCAAACGGAAAGCGTAACACTGCACTATAATGAGCCGAGGCACGGCATCATATACATATCTGACACATCAGACCACTGATGCACATCCTCTTCCTGCTCTCACACTCTGGATAAAGTTTATGCAAATTAATGACCAATCAGATTGTCGATATGTGCTTGGTAACTGATTGTGTCCTGTCCACACCGTGCCACTAAACTGGCCTGCTGTTGTCAAGGGAAGCAATTCAACACGCTGTAAAGAAAATACAGAGAGGTGGAGTCACACCAGGTCTTCTGGACGTGTGACGGGTGACAATTGTCGTTGGTCATCTCCATCAAGATAAAAGCGGCACTCATCGCAGAAGAAGACCTCGTTGCCATTCTGAGTCACTCCATGACAGTCTGGTACGACATTATTGCAGTCTTTGGCGACGTTGACAGAGATTAAGGCTCATCCTTGCTTACGTTAAAGGCTCAGGCGAGCATGAAATCATTCGCATGTTTCATTCCTGTTAGTTGATTCCTTTTAGGTGCAACTACACTTTTGACAAGGAGTGTATTTATACAAACACACACGCATGTGTATATAAAACGTTAAAATATATTTAAAAAAACAAAAATATAAACTCCGCATGAGTCCTTGCTGTACTCAGTTTATTAAAACTTTCAAAACTCTGTATTATTATTATTATTGTTGTTTTCATCTGTTGCAGCCAATCATATGTTGAATGGTGATGAATCATATGAAGTCACGTTTTTTTAATTGTTACGCCCCCACAAACAGAGCAGTAATATGCACTATATTACTATATGAACGACTTCAAGTGATAGTTTGGACCCCTCTCATCACATCCTTCAGCAGAGATGTTTGGTGTCTTCATTTTGCTTCCTTAGATTTATCAATGCTATCTATTAGACTTACTGTTAACAATGCTAAAGAACTTTAATCCGTCTTTATAAATAAAAGTGCCACCCAGTGTCAGACACTACATAATCTAATTAGAGATGACTGATAGTGAGAATGTTAGCACCACGCTAAGATGTGTACATAAGCATCCATTACTTGGTAGTTGCATTAGCCTTGTAGCTCCAGTGCTAAAACATGTATTTGCTGATTGCCAACGTTCAGGGCAAAATGGGTATTTTTACATTTTTCAGCAAACTATCGCTGTAACGTCGGAGATGTCCAAAACCTTTTGTTTTGAGCTGTCACGTCCACAGGTCTGCCTGACTCCGCTGCTCCGGACTCCAGTTCCCAGAGTGCACAGCCCGATGACGTCACACCCACATGCTCGTGCTCCGCCAATCCTCCCCGATCTAACTCTCCTGTTTGCTAATTGCCATCAGCTGTGAGACCTCCTTATAAACCCCACACGAACACTCACTCGTCGTGAAGTTTTGCCAACTCTTGTTGCGTTTTTGAGTGTTCTCTATCTATCTATCTATCTATCTATCTATCTATCTATCTTTGACTTATTGGCTTTGACCTTGTTCTCCTTTTTGACCCCTCTTTTCGCCTTACCCCTTTGTCTAGTCTGCCCGTTTATAGCTTCTCTGGTATTTGACCCTGTTTCTGTCCCTTTGACTCTTCTTGGCTTTGTCCCTTCGGCTCTGTCTGCCTTCCTGCCTGTCCTACTGGATTTCGACCTTCGTTTGCCTTCTCTACTCATGACCAGGTATGGCCCCCATTGCTGCTGTGTAAAGCTTTCAGCTTGTGTAATAAAGCTCATCTGTCTCTTAGCTCTGCTAGCGTCGCGCCTAGTTCTTTGTGCCTGACATCAGCACATCACATTTTCAGCCGGGGTTTTTCTACGTTGCTTCATGTGCATGGGGATCTAACTGCTGACACTAACCACACAGTACAAAAACATGCTAAAAGTCAGCTACTTTCACTTTGTTCATGACCACCAATGGTCAGCCCGAACTGCAATCTTGTCTGACTGAGTCTGAGTGAGTTCAAAGAGCTTCCAGGATTATGCAAATATTACACACATAGTCCATCAAAAGTTTGGTGACACCTGACTTTTCAAACCGTTTTATAAAGAGATCAGGTTTTCTTTACTGGCTACCATTTAAATACAGCTCAGGTAAAAATAGCCTGCTTCCGTGAGGGACATGGAATAGCTTGGGGAAAAAAAAAAAAAAAAAAAACCTTGTCAATAAACACCGTCCGTCACTGCATCTACAAATGCAAGTTCAGGCTGTGCTATGAGCAGTGGAAGCCACAGATAAACAACGTCCAGCAGCCGACTTCTCTGGACTCAAGCTCTTCTAAAATGGACATCAGATGTTTTTGTACCATTTTCCATATAATACAGGTCAAACAAACAGAATGTACTAATCACTGCTGCCTGTTTTTTTTTTTTACTAAACATATGTGCGGCTGAAAGAGTGGCTGGTTTCAGTAACTGCAGAAATGTTTCATCTGTTTAGAGGTTCTACTTTTGCTAAGCCGAATAAGAAGCAGTTTGTGTAGATTAGCAATCACATCAACAGCCATAGACATGCCCGCTGAGTCAGCAAAAACAAGTATGCACAATCATTGTCCATTGTATCAGCTCCTCTTACCATATAGTTGCACTTTGTAGTTCTACAATTACAGTCTGTAGTCCATCTGTATACTTTGTTACCCCAACTTTACCCTGTTCATCAGTGGTCACAACCCCCACAGGACCCCCACAGAGCAGGTATTATTTGCTTGGGAGGTGATACTGCAGGCTGTGGCATGGTAGTGTGTGCTGTGCTGGTACAAGTTTACAGATGCAGCAGTGCTTTACTAAGGAAAGGGGTATAATAAAGTATACAGAGAATCAGATTAACTACAGTCTGTAATTGTAGAACTACAAAGTGCTCCTATATGGTAAGTGGAGCTGATAAAATGGACAGTGAGTATAGATACAAGGAGGTGTACAGAGTGAAGTGCTAGCAGTGAGTGATAGCATAACATCTTTTGACATGTGCACTTATTTTATACATATATACTTGTACATACATGTATATATCTTATTTTGTTTGTGTATTTTATTATACATTTTGTGATTTTATGTTAACCTATGACAATGTTTGCAGTTTTCAGTAACATCAAATGCCACTGCAGTGCTACTGAAATGGGGAAACAATAGTATAAAAAAAAAGCATCTCTGTGAATTATTAAGTGAGAAACAGGACATCCTGTGCCAATGCTGGTCTGCTGAAAACTTTCAAACTTATCCTGCATTGTTCTTGCATGTTATTATTTCTCTGAGATCCACTTACAATGTTTTTTATGTACCAAAAACAGTCTTTATTAAGTCTTTATTAAGTCTTTAACAGTCTCAATTTTTATACTACCATTTTCCAGCCTCTCCCTTAGAATTAAACAGGCTATTTTTGTTACTGCGTATATGTAAATGAGCTCTGTTCAAAAAGCAGTCCAGATGAACTTAAGTGTAAGATTAGCTGTAGCTTTCTTTTCACAAATGGACGGTATAGACTGGGATAGGAATGGTACGTTCTGTAACTTATTTCCTCCTATATTTCAATTTTAGGTAACGACAATTCAGAGTTGACTATATTTCCCTACGGGCCTTAAGAGAAATGCAAAAATCCAAGCTAAAATCCATGGATATGGTTAACAGAAGCCGCTGCGGTCCACAAGAAGTGAGAAATGAATGATTTAAATGGAGACAGTTCCAAAGTGACTCAGCGTGTCAGCTGAAACTGGCCTTTGCAGAGCGTTTCCTAAAACTGTTGAGGTACAAAGATCATCAGGGAAGAGCAGAGAGAGAAAGATCTAAAGGTCTTTACAACTGAGCTTGTTATACTCCACTGTAATACAACCTTATCTCTATCTGCTGCTCACCTGCCACAGACAGTAAAAACCCTGCTGACTCAAAAAACCTGCTGACTCAAAACTCACTTTCCCACAGAAGACGATCGGCAGACGCGGAAATCCATGAACAAACGTTTGAAATACGTGAGTGTAAAACACGGACTTTAAACTCCGGCTGGTTCGGATGTTATTACCTTTGCTTTCCCTTTAGCCTGACTTTACTCGGTACAACTTCATTTGGTTAAACCTACATGAAACTAAACTGCACTTGAATTGCTTAATGTAAAGCGTCCTGCAACTCAGGCGCAATAGTTTCAAGGATCTCGACTTTGTGAAACAAGTTTCAGAAAAAAAAGCAAACATGCTTCAAAGCACTGATGTCACCAAAAACAAAAGATCTTTTATACGATGGTTAAAATGAGACTTTATGCAAAAAGCTAGTGGTTTTAATTTTTGTAGTTTCCTGAGCCAAGTTGGTGATATGCTATACCACGGTATGTAAGAATGATAACAACGATGATGGATGGAACTGTTTGAATCTGTAACCTGCTTGCTAAGCTAACAGTAATTTAGCCAATCAGGCTAAAGACCCAAACTACGGTGGCCAACAAGTGCAAAATAAATTAACGTTTCAGAAAACAAAATTACAAAAGTAAAAACAAATCTACAAGACGTGAAACATTTTTACCAGTACTGAAACACTTTTACAAACTGCGAATTCTGACGGAAAGGGCGGGTCTAACACACAGGAAGTGCTTGTTGCGGACCCTTGTCAATCAAACTGTTTGGCGGTGGTAGAGTGAGTGGAGTTTGGGATGGTGACAATGCTAAAGCATGTTTTGTCCATTTTGTGGCACGCATTTTAGCCAGCTGGCACGTTCTTGTTTTTCCATTACCGTTTCTTCCATCTTCTCTTTTAAAAACTCTTTTAAAGACCTTCTACAGGAAAAACAAAAGCGTGCCAGCTGGGTAAAATGCATGTTTTCTGAAATGTAATATTTTGTCGTCCTTGTAAATTTGTTTTTATTTTTGTAATTTTGTTTTCTGAAATGTTAATTTGTTTTGCACTTCTCGGTCACTGTACCAAACTCTTCAGAATAGGTTTAATATTGCCTTTCTGTCCCTTTAACGGTTGACCGACTTTATTCTCTAAATTTAATCATTATTTTGAATCATCTAAACTTGCATTACTGTTTTAGTTCTGTGGCAGGCAGAGCTGTTAGCATGACTGCAAAGCTAATGCTAATTAGCTCCTCTTTCCTAGTTAGCAGCACTGTTTAACATTTATCAGTAACATTTGATGGTTTGATATTTATTGAATGGCAACTTCAAATTAGTCTGCCATGTAAAGTGACCTAACGTCGCTACTTTATCTGAACATAACGGTTGACGTGACGACAAAAGGAGTTAAAAGTGCCGTCTATACCCAGAAGTATTTTTAAACACAACTATACCTTATGTACCCCATGTATATACCATATACCCCCAGTGGAATGTCTGGATGGCATAACAAAACAAGTCTATTTAGCACTCAACAACTTTAATATGTACAGAAGAACATTAAGCAGATGTACAGAAGTACATTAGCAGATCAAAGACAGATATGTAAATTACACCTAGTGGGTGACTTTATAGTAAGAATCATACGGTACATCAAACGATAAGAGCTGCTAATTTGTTGATGTGGTGTTAAGGGCAGTCGTTGTAATGTCTGCCAATGGTGCAGATGTTACAGGATGAGTCACGGAGGGCACCACTGCTTGCTGAACATCCACAGTCATGGCTGTTGAGTCAGTCAGTTACAGCCATAAGGCCCGTCCTTACTTATGTCACATGCACGGCCGAGCATGAAACAGTCTTTTTACTTTAAATGAGCCTTTCCGGTATCCATAGACATCATACAGTCAATATAAAAACTCTACCCACACCACGAATACACCACTGAACTCGTGTCATCATTCTGTAGTCGGCACCATGCTCTTATGCCCAAATACTCAATGAGAAGAATAAATGGAGTTCTGTCTCTGTTACATCCCGTGATAATAAACAGTGTTCCAAAGCTTGTTCAGTGTTCAACAGTGTTCCAAAGATTCGTTTTGTCCCACAAACATTTTTCTCTTAAATATCACTGGATCCTCTGAATTAAGAGGTTGTTAAGAAGCAGACCTGCACTCAGGCTACACTGCTCAACATGACCAGACAGATAGTGGTTTTCACCTCGTTCACCTTAAAGAACGATAACACACCATAAAGATATATTTTCGCCATAGCCGTGTGTTCTAACGCCTTACTTTCATGTAGCTTAGTGACTTAATGTACAAATATGTTTGACTGAGGAAGCCATGAGCGAGTTCTACAAAAATAAACTCAAACAGTTGCCGACTGAATTCAGCCTCTGCCCACTGGCTTCTATTATTAGTATGGTTTATGGCTGCTCTTTTCATAAGTGAAATTCAAACATGCTGAATATTTCCTTTAAGATCTAATACAATGTGACTAATAAGACCAAAACTTAAACTTAAGCTTAGAAATAACAATAAATTGTTGCATTGTTTTCCGTCTAATTACTGAATTATAAACCTCAGGATGTAATATGGCTGAGATTTCAGGAAGTGGCAAAACACTCAAGCAATCTCTAAAGATACAAATGTGATGGTTTCCATTCACTCTGCAATTGAACTCTAGTAGCAATTCCTGGGGCAGCCAGAGGGGGCAGCATTACAGCAATCTTATCCTGCCATAGGTGAGCTTTGGGCACTCACTCCTTGCTATGTAACTAGCTGTAACAGAATTTCATTGATTTTTAAAGGGCATTTGTAACGTTTTTGGGACCCACTCTTGGCTGATACCTGTTGACTGACTGATTCATGCATGAATTGACTGTCGGTTGATTACTGACAACCTAGGTCCTTACCTGGCTTTCATGAAGTCCTCAATCTCTTTGCATGTCCTTTTACCATCGTTCAGATGTTGGATGATGGCATCATATCCCGCGGTGCTGGTAATGTCACTGTTCTGTAACCGTCAGGAAAAAAATAAAGATGTTACTGGCACAACAAGGTCACAAAGGCTATGTATACAACTGCTGCAATACGTCATTAAAGGGCCCACGTGCTACATTTTCATGCAAACTGTTACCTCAAAGTGGACCTGAATCATAAAACATAAAATCATAAAATAAATCCAAAAAAGCAATCCAGGCTGAAATACTCCTGTCCACACTGTTATTTGCAAGTGATCAGATCGGATATGTGCATCAGACATTCCCGTGGGCTGCCGTGGTAATGACGTAGGCGTCACTAACTATGTAGCAAATCCCAGCACTTCCGTAACTCCGGATTTGACATTGTCGGTGTTGGTCACAGTCTGCGTGAGGCACTTTCAAATCTGTTTTGAATGTCCAAACTGATACGCAAGTGTAAAATTCCAACTGGAACTGCATTTCAAAACACCTCCAAATGTGATTTCATGTTTTATTTATTTAGTTAGTTTTCTGCCGTCCAGACTATGAAAAACCAATCTGGATACAATCTGGGAATGCCAAAAATCGGTTCTGGGCCTGCAGTCTGAACTATTTTGACTTCAGCGAGAATGGGAGGGTCTAAACCAAAAAGTGGACCAATTAATTCGTTTTTGTGACATCAGAAAAACATAAACTGTCACTGCAGCTTAGCTTCCATATATGGACTGGAGGACGAACGCTGGGCCTTAAAACTTTACCAGTGTTTACATACTACATCAAACTAATACTTCAAAAACATCTTTTTTTCCCCACATGGGCCCTTTAAGTGAATGGTCAAAACTATTTTGACCAGTCAGAGTGAGTACATTAGGCGTGAAATTGCTACAGCCACACAAGAATAGCCCAGCAGAGGCAGGCTAGATATTACAGCTTCAGCAATATCTCATTTCTAACTCTCCAGCATGTAGGTTTGGCTATCATTATCCACACGAGCATCTTCCAGTGACTGTAATTCATACCTGAAAGCCAGACACATAATCATAGCCCTCCAGCCACAACCAGCATGTGTCCAAAGAAAAGTTTAGATGGACTAATGGCACTTTCTGAGCTGTTGTTGAGCTAATGAAGCCTGGAAAGTATGCAGAGTCTAAGCCAGGTTTAAGTCTTTGGTGAATACTAGAATAACATCTAATAAATACTCGAGGCTGAAGTTGGCTGCCAGCTACTTGTTCGAATTTCCCAGTTCCACCTTAAATGGTGCAGCAGTTACATTCTGGTGCCTCGACCAAGCAGACGCAACCAAATTCGGCCTCGTAATAAAGACTGATATTTTCATATTATTAGGGTTAATCACGATCACTAACCCAGCCATCTGTCTGCTCTGCTCCCCGAACTGAGCACTTGCAAACTCTTCATAACTCTTAGACAATAAAGGGGTCTATTAACCTGGCGATATGGGTTTAAGCACTGGCCACATTTCCCGTTCAGGGAAAGCACATCCGTTTCGAAATGTGAGCATGACAGTTGACTTGAAAGCGGACACAACAAGGGTTTGCTGTATAGCGAGGAAGTTCCCACAAGAACACTGCGCAGACCTTAGACAAGATCAAGAAACCGCACCAAAGGGAAACTCAAATGATGACCAAAAAGGCTTGCATTTAATAGAACACAGACCAGGTTTCTACGCAGGCAGCCTTGACTTGCTCTACTGTTTTGTGGACCAAGTAAGAACTAGATGCCTCTCGTAGTGAATTAGTCCAGTTCTTACCCAGAAGTTGTCCTTTAAGTGAAGGTCCCTCATGGTGATGGACTGACAGGCTGTCTGAGCTCCGTATGCTGCTGTGAAGACTGACGGACTGACGCGTTTCTCGCTGTTATAGACTCGCCGCTGGCCGGAGGCGGCGCTTTTTCCCCGTTCAACGCGGCTTCAAACTATATCGCGCTCTTGCCGCCACCTGCTGGTTGAATACGGCTATAGCAGCTCAACGCTTAGTGAATTGCTATATGTATTAAACCATAGAGTGAAATGAGTGACATAAACAGTTAAGACACGGATCCCAAATCAGCGCTTTGTTACTAATTAGTTAAGTCTTGTTCTAGCAGGCGAACAGTGAACATGTACTCAGTATACTGTTTGAATAATGTTTCAGTGACCAATATAGTAGTACCGATAATATAGTTCACCATATTTCTCTCCTGTCTGTGTACACTGGGAGGTCCTAATCTTGGGTAACGCTTCTGGAAGTATTTCCGAACCAATCACAAGGCTGACTAGCCCCTGTCTCTCTCTGGCCCCGCCCACACACAACCGTTTCAGTGAGACAGACAAACGTCGCAAGCTAAACCCAGCATAACCGAAGGCTAGCTAGCTAAGCCACCTGTCTGCAGCTGCTTTTCGCCCGCGTTTGCTTCATCCGTCCGTTTCTTCATTCATCCGTACGTCTGCATGGCTGTATTCGAAATGGCACACTATTATACTGCACACTGCATACTACAGTAGTATGTACTGCATACTGCCCCCTGTGTGTAGTATGCAGTACAGTAACAAGTTCTGACATTCATTGTAGAATACTAGTACAGTCACATGACCACTTACCTCACATTTACCATAGAGCTGTTATTACTGTATCCACTGTTTAGAGCTAGCTGTTGCTAACGCTGCTCAGTTCACCAGAAATACATCTAATTGCCTAGCTGTTAGCTACCCTCGGCTATTTGGCTCTAAAACTGAACCTCTAAAGCGAGTTTATCTTTTATTAATCTTCAGACCTGTATATTTTAACTTTCTGAAGCTCATTCTGATGAAAACATACACCACTACAATCACTACACCCACATTTATACTGTGAGTTGGCTGTGTTTGGCTCCCCAGTGTTACCCGCCGCCGTTTTCTTTGGCTGAAGCAGGCTGAGAGCTGGTGAGGCCGCGGTGCATGATGGGATGCAGTGCACCACGAAGATAGCTCCCCCTGTACACTAGAAGCTCTGACTGGAGTAGAACACCATCTGGGTATCTTCAGCGCACTACAGATCTTCAGTTTGGTCACATACTGCATACTACATACTACTTTTAGGCAGATTTAGTATGCGAGAAGTATGTAGTATGCCATTTCAAATACAGCCCATGTCTTTTCTTCCATTACTTATCTGTCCAGCATCACAAATGATTTTAGTTCTGTATGATTGGCAGAGCAGGCTAGGAGTGTAGGACATGAAAGCTGTCAATCAAACATTAGCCACGCCCACACCGTCATCAGAATAAACTTCAATTTAAACTTTCTCACCTTTTTTAAAAGAAAACTGATTTAGTTTTTATAGTTTTGTTATATTTTTATAACACATCCTTGGTTTTACATCTTGACAGGAATAGAAGTTTATTTATATTTTATATTAGCAGAAAAGTTCTTTAAAACGGTTCTTGAATAAGACATTTATCCTTGTCTTCTTTGTTAGTTAGCAAATGCATTAAACAACCTCAAGCTAAATTTAAAAGCTGTTAGCTACATAAAGAGCTATTTAGTAATCGAGTGATTTATAATCTGAATAATCAGTTTAAATATTCATTTCAATAATCGATAGATTATTATTTGACAGTCAAAATAGTCGTTGGTTGCAGCCCTACTATTAACGTATGCCACAAACATTACTTGGAAAGAGAGTACTAGTCTAATGTTAGAAAAGATATGTTTCTCTCTTCTCCATGTCACCTTGACAAACCAGCATTTTCCAAATTGAGGGTGGGTGATGTGACCAAAAGTATTATATCAAGACACTTTGAGACATTTAACGATACATGGCATCCATCATAATATTTCCTTTTTCAAAGACTTAATAAGTCTGTAGCGCCACATAGAACAATACTATTACAATAACGTGACGCTATACATCCATATCTTCAAAGGTCCGACATCCCAGAGGCTTGTCCCCCTGCGCTGTCTGCCCTTGAGCACATGAAACACATGTACACATCCTGCCATACGTTCACACCAGCAGATGACAAGTTAAATAATAAGCAGTTAGATGTTGTGGCAAATGCAACAGTAACCACACAGTTAGACAGGCAACATGATATGAATATTGATTTGAAGATATGCTTTACGTATGACTAAATCTAAATGGCTTGCACACATTACACTCTTAAGCTTAATAGCTACTAACTATAGGCAGGAGGGGTTCAATCAACTAACAGTGAGCAGGTAGGTGGCATAAATGCTAAAAACCATTGCCAGACTACTACGTGTATGTGTACAATAAAAAAAATAACATTAATGCTAGTATGCCAGGTTAACAAAGCTCATTAAAGACAATCTGTCTGCTGTTCAGAAACTGAAGATCAAACTGAGGATCAAAAATCGATTTCAGAAGTGCTCACTCCCACTCATCACGAGTCACTATAACACAAGTACTGGATGTGTCTAATTTATTTGATCATTCATGTATATTCATGTATATATTTGTGTAAATAAAAAGTCAGATGTCATTTTTTTATCTTGTCATCATCTTTATTGTAAAAAATGAACATCCAGCATGTTTCCAACTCACCCACAGAAGCAATAAGTATCATCTCAACTGCTTTGTCAGTAGAAAAAAGGAAAAGACAAATATAGCGATTGATTAATCTTAATCTAAATGCACACACAGTCCTGGATCTGCCTTGTATTAATTATTAATCTGCCTTGTACAGTAAGGTCCATAAGTATTAAGACAGACAGACAATTTTTGTCATTTTACTGCTGTTCACCACCATACTGACTGTCAGCTTTAACGCAAACCACTGACAACAGTCAAAAACATCCAGAAAACATCTAAAAAAAAGACTGGCCAGTTCTGGAACAAGATTCTTTGAACAGATGACTCCAATTTGAATGTGTACTGGATTGACGTGAAGAGAAGAGTAAGAACAGCGAAAGCAAGGCATGGATAATGGATAGTGATTCAAAACAAAGCCAAAATCAACCTATGAGCCTCTTAAGGCAAGAAAATGGAATGTTCTTAAATGGCTGGGTCACCTGACCTCAACCCAATAGAGTGCGGTTATTACTTACTGGAGACAAAACTGAAGGCCTTAAGACCCACAAACAGGTCGCACCTGAGAGGGGCTGCAGTAAAGGACTCGTATTTGTAACTGTTTTAGCCATCTTAAAATTGGCTTTAATTCCTAGACAGTTAATGCAATTCATTTGTTAAAGGTTTTGGTTTAAGGGTGAAATTCAATCACATCCTAACTGCTTTATTTGAAATCCACTGTGGTGGTGTTGAGAGACAAAATTACAAAAAATGTGTCACTGGCCAAATACTGATGGACCTTACTCTATTTAAAATGTAAGTAATGAGTGGAATGAGGATTAAAAAAAAAGAGAAAATCAGACAAGTTTGTCGGCTTCATAGATTGTTTATATTCTCCTCACGGCTTCGTCGATGTCATCAATCTGCTCCTTCAGCTGGTTCCACTGCTCTGGGTTCAGAGAAATACCTGAGAGTAGACAGACAATTAAGACACTTTAAAGAACACTAATAAAACAATCATTACAAATCTTTCAGTTTAGCCCTATAAACACACTGAAAATCACAAGCTCTATAGGCACTAAATAAATTCATATATAAAGAAAACATATGCAAAAACATACTTAATCTAATAGATAGTACTTCGTCTACAGGGAACAAACTTAGCATAGCATGCAAAAAAGCAAAACCAAATACAATAAATGTAGTAACCTTCTTTCCAGTAATTACATTCAGCAAATGAACAGTAACTGTGCAGAAGAGTGTTCTCTTTCAAAGAACATTCTTTACTTTTAAGGTAAAATTGTCGTAAAGAGATTTTAGGAGTGATTCTGAAGCATTTATAAACATTGAAAGCTGAGTATTGGCAAGAACCTGGTGATGCGATATGTATCATGACACAGGAGTTAGGATTCTATGTATTACGATATACTGTGATACTGTAAGCAAGGCGATAAACTGAATTTTAGGAAAATTGTCATATTATAAAAACACACCGCCATACGCATAGGCTTGCTAATGGTAATGTTGGTAGCGCATTCTTGCGCTACTTGTTTACACTGGAGTGAAAGAGTCTGAAGATTACAACACTGCCGATAAGAACAGTGCTCATTTACATACATCAGCCTTACAAACACTGCCTGTTTAATTCCAGTGAAAAAAGAGAAGTTGAAAATGTGGACATATAAAAATGAATTATGACTGTTTTACTACATAGCAACACCAAAGGTGGACCTCACAAGTAAACAACATATAAGCAAACGCAAGGCACATATTTAGACACGGAGAAAAGATAAATAAATGTGGAAAAGGGTCTGACAGAAAGATTAATCAGGACGCTAAAACGGTGTTACGTGTGAGTCGTACCTTTCCGTCCTGGCTTCATTTCACCCTCTTGATCCATCCAATACTCGCGGATATCGACGAGGACCTTCCCTTTAAAATCTCGCACGCTCACGTACCTCATCTTCCCTATCTTAGAGAAAACAGAACACACAAAACTCAGCTCCTCGTTAATATGACCACATAATATTAATCCTTAGAGGTATCCGTTTTAATTAATTATGTAATTACATGGAACATTTTAAATGGCGTTCAATTCACACTCATGTAACTTAAGGAAGAAACTAGTTGTCAATTGTTGTTGTCAATGTAGTTGAAGTGATTCCAAGCCTTTTTGGTTATTTAAACTACAAATAAGTTGATACATCTTTTACAAGAAACTTTTTTTTTTTTCCACAAATTGTAGACCACACCTTCTACTTATTTGCTGAATTTGACCAACTGGGAAAATGTGCTCTTTGTACGTTTATACATTAATTATTACATTAGCCTTTGCTAGTTTGTGTGCAAAACTACAGAAGCAAACTTTACACACCAGATTTGGCTAACTGACTGTAATTGGGCTAGGAAGGTGAAATCTGCTTCTTTGTGAAACATTCCTGTAACAACTCCTGACCTGGAACATGTTGTCATTTTTGTTGCTGCTGCTGCCTTTAGAGGAGCTGGATGTTTTGGAGGAATCTCCGCTCTTCTGTTTCTTTGCAGGCTTTTCCGGTGTTGCCTGCCTCTTCCTCTTGGCCTGGGATAAACAAACAACTATTACTGATCCACAAGCAGTCTAGAAAACACTGCCAGGCCTTTTCTTCTATGTCGACTGAATTTGTTTTGTTTTGTTTTGTACCTTTGTGTCGACATCACTATCAGAGTCACTGTTGGAGGTAGAAGACAGCACTTCCTTTGATTTAGGCATTCTGGAGATACACAATGCAATAATTCACATTTTAGTATGCAAAGTAAAAAGTTACTTTAAATAATACACTGTAGTACACTGATTATTGCTCTCGTAAAGCTGGAATTGTGTAATTGCAAGTGCATTGAAAGATAATGTAAAGAGAACCATGAGTCTTCTGAAGTTGTGAGTGAATGATCTACTATTGGCATCATGTACTGAGTTTCAAATGATTACTTAGTTTTTAGTTTAAATCCTTTTACAGCGATGTGGAACTGGTGCTATTTTCGCATACTTTAAGCGATAATTAGGTAAACATAACTCCTTATTAAGTTTTTGAATATCACTACTATACTCAGCATATATTACACAGGCTATGGGAATACCCACCCTGCCATACAGGAATCCACAAATCTGAAGGCTAATATACCGACCAGGGGAGGAGCAGAGGCTACGTGCTGAACTCCACATATTGTCAGCCAACGAGCAGAAGATTTGAAGAACAAAGGATTCAGAAAAAAGTTCTTAGATCAGACAAGGTTTCAACTGTGGAGAGACTTCAAAGAGTTGACAAGGCTGAAGTCAACTTCCTATTTGCCAGCACCTAAATGGTGCTGCAGTTGTCTAGTGGTTGAAAGTAACTGCTGCACCATTTAAGGTGGAACTGGAAAGTTGAACCAAAAGCTGGACAGGTAGACTATGGCAAAATGAAACAGCTGCATCACTAAAGCGGAATGAGAAAATTCTAATTAAATGTGGCGTGTAACTGCTGCACCATTTAAGGTGGACTGGAAAACCTCTAAAAAGAAGTTGGAGAAAAGAAGCTGATTTAGCAAGGCATGAAAAGGGATGAGAAGGTTGCTCTGTTTCTGCTGGACAGGTGGGGAACGGTACTTTTCGCTCTTTCACTGATTCAATCAGGCTAGTACTGTCCAAATGTCAACAGTAGTTCTCCAGAATTGCTTACTGCGCCTTTAATGGCAACCACTGAACAAAAGAGTGCTTACCTTTATTCACGTCAGCCTGTTGTACGTTAATAATCTACATTATATGAGCACAACTGTTGCCCAGTGACGTCAGCAGTCGTGCATTTTCATATGCACTGCTTCAGATTCAGTATAAATCTGACCATTTTTTATATTTAACGTACAAATGCTTCGTTTATAAATGGTTAATTATTGTGGTGGGTCATGTTAGGACCCATAGGGCCGTTTGCAGCTGTTGAGTGCGCGATTGTGGATTCTTGAGGTCAATCCTGAATAAAGGATTTTGTCGCTGCTGCTTAGCCTGCATCTCGTATCGGCAGAGCAGAAGAAGCGGGTCAGACCGGATAGCATCCATTAACGGTAACAACGGGCCTTAAACCGCGCGCGCGTCGACAACCTGTCGATACCGCAAGCGGAGAATTCGGTGCTGCGTCACTCACCTGCGTGGAGGACCTGAAGCCGTTACGTTCGGGTCGGGTGGTCAGTTGGTCAGTATGTATGTGTGTTTGTGCGGGTTACTGTGGACGATCCCCCTAAAGCTCCTACTGCGCGCCAGAAAACAACCACAGCGAGGAAACGGCGCCGCAAAGACTTATGGGGCGCTGCTTTCGCCCAGCAATGCACTCTGGGAAGTGTATTCCGAGACTGTTCATCACGAATAAAGAACTTTGTCATTTATCCCGTGTCCAGAGTGCACAGCAAGTTATCGCAAAATTCAACGCCTTACAAAAATGTCTATAAATGTCAATAAATATGTTATACAGTCATATACTGTACACTAAGAGCTTGGGCGCCCTGGTCACATGACTTATAGAAAACAAGTACACACCCTTTAGAGAAAAATAAATATAGGCTACACCCTTTAGAGAGAAAATATTTTAGTACTGTTTTATTGCTGAATTTAACGTATTGGGGAAAAAACAATAAATATAAAATGAGGTCAAAGCTATGACAAATGACAAAAAAATTAGGCCATTGTTCCCTGCAGTGGATGTGTTACCTTATTTTTGCTTATAAAAAGTGAAAGTAAAATAATATAAAATATGTATGTATTTATATTGCTATTCTATAAATTAAAGCTGCAATCTGATGAACTACAATTATCAAGAATGTGAAAAATAACACTTTTGACGGTATGCCAAGGACATCTGTGCATTGAGTTTCAGGGGTATTGAAGTTAGCATGTTAACCAGCTAGCCCGGCCCGTCCTGTCTTGTAATACCACTGTGTACCTCAAGAGGTGATAGTTAGTCACTGTAGCGAGTCTGCCATCAGTCCAACATGGGAAGATGAAGAAGTAGCGCTGCTGACCCCAAGGCATAGGCTGCGTCCAAAATCACCTACTTAGTCAGTACGTACTAGATTGAACCCAGTGCGCTGCTCGACCGGTGAAGCAGTAGGATCTTTCAGTATGCGAGTACGTAGTATCCACGCAACCTTGGACGTACTACGTCCGCCATCTTGCCAACGTCATTTGACGTAAGACGTCACGTCACCACTGTAGAAGTCCCGCCATTCATTCCAAGTCCTACTAGCACACACGTATTTTGGGTTGTTGGGAAACTGAGATAAATTTATTCACTATCGGTACAACAGGAAACTTGGCTGGCTAACTAGCTAGCTAATATAGCATGAAGTTATATTGCCTTAGCTTGCATTCACTGCTAGCCTTAAAAATTCGCAAGTTACATTAATAACACTTCAAAAACACATGAACGTGTAAAATGGGCTTTATATTCGCCGCGGAGTGGTATATAACGTTACTTGGTGTTGCACAAAATCTTAACATTTTAAAATGTTTTTAGTTGATTACTTTACACTTGTACAGAGCCGAGGTCCCGCTTTCCGCCATTTTTTCTTCCGCAGCTCGGAACACCTCCGCAGCTCCAGTGGAATCATGGGATAGCACAATGTGCTGTGCTCGCATACTTGAAAATCTCACTGGAAGCAGTACGTCATCCGGCGAACTTTCGCCTACTGCTTTATGACTACTGGAGATTCGGACACACTACACATTCTCACCTATTGCTTTCGCCTACTGAGTAGTATGGTAGTAGGTGGTTTCGGACACAGCCATATTCTAACCTCTGTCTGTCATGTTGAAGGCTCTGCTCCTTGTTAGATCATTTCAAGACAGGTAGCCAGTGGAAGGAAGAGTACACTCAACGATTGCTGAAGCTCTTGGCAAGTGACTGCCACCACCCGTCCATGGCAAGAAACTATTGGCATTACTTTTCACCACTGGAGATGCTCTTAGCGAATGAAGAGATTAACTTTGATGCTGAACTCGCAACATTTCTTCTAGACTGGTACGGAGTGAGGACAGAGGAGGAGGGACTGTGCACTTTCTGGTGATATGTTGCCCCCTATTGTTTGAATCTGCCTGGCTGCCTCATCTTGCAAATCTCTCCTTTAAAAATCCCTTTTTTGCAGACGTTGTGTTTACTTATTTGTTTAAATACACTCATTAACTCATGTACTATGATTTCCATTTCACTATAAAGTAGTTTATTTGGTATCATTATGCAAATGTACTTTCCACAGTTTGGAACCTGAATTCCTAATTATTTTAATTTGTTTGAGATGCAAAAAACTGACAAAACTTAAATAGAGAGACAGACATTTAAGTATAAAGTAGTAAACCGAAGCTAAAGAAAGTATAAATTACGTCTAACCCTGTCTATGAACTCAGTATACATAATTTATTTACAGAATTATTCATTGGTAATTCATTAACTCAGGAAAAACTGAGCCTTGTGCTGCATGAACAGCAGCTGAGAAAAGTGACAGACGATACAGATGTTCGGTATCAACACGCATGTGACAGTGAGGCGATGATAAACAGGTCTGTTTGTAAACAGAGGCACGCTCTCTTCAGTTTGTACACACAAGCATATGATAACATGTTAACAGATATGAGGGTATATCTTGTGTAGGACAGGCTGTAAATAATCTAATTGCTGTAAGAACAGCAGATAGCACTGCTACTGCGGACACTGTCCGCCAGGGGGCACAGCATGGAGAACTGTTTGGACAAGCCTTTACATGTCATTCATCAGGCTGAGATCAGGTAAAGTGGGGCACTTCATGTCTAGCCAGTTCTTTTAGTTAGTAAATGCAGCTGCATTAAGAAGCACCTGGTGCTGACAGAGCTACAATCTCCATAGAAAAGCACTGACCATCAGATTTGAATGCACTAAGGTCACCATGTCCAAGCATGGACAACAGTGGTATAACCCCGCCCCCTCCCGAATTGGACTGTGGGACTGTTGTCTCTTGGGTGATGGAGCTCCATCAAATATCTTTGGAATAAGCTGATGTGATCCAGAACTAGTCATCCAACATCAGTGCCTGACTCTCACTGATGCTTTTTGTGGCTGAATGCAATCAGATCTTCACAGTAATGTTCCAGCATCTAATGTAAAGCCTTACTGGAAGAATAGAGACATTTAAAAGGGGAATGCCACAGACTTCTCGGAATTTCTCCATTATTAAATGCTTAAGATGTGTCATTCAGAGTGGACTGAGGTTAAATATTGCGTTCTAGAGTTAGTGAGTCAGAATTGTTCTCAGACATCCACCTCTAAAAGCTCAGTGACGGGAGGTCTTGGTTACGAATATACCACTGGTGGCTTGAAACATTGTTTTACAGCAGATTTTGAGAGGACTTGGGGCTTAAAATACATTTTTAAGATCCGCCTGTGGTGAAGCGTGTTCTACGGGATAACTGTCCCCACAGTGACCTTGTTGTCATCACTTTTTATCACTATTTTACCATTATCAACATCCCATATGAAACTCGGAAGACAGTTGTAGGTTCACTCTTGGTTTTGCACAGTAAATATAATGGCTATATTTATGTTGTTGACATAGTGACCCCTGGTTCCCATCACCACCACTGTAAAGAAATCAGAGTCTGTGATTTTCTCTACAATGAACCACTTCACATCAGTCTACTCTGTGCTTTTCTCTGTTTTATTAGTAATTAGTAACTTCTTATTATTACTGATGTCTCTAATTTCTTTGTTTACATTTGTTACAGCCATGTTACTCACTACAAGATGTTTCCATGCTCATGTTATCTTTCTCAGAATGTACAAGGAACAAACTGGCCAAATTTTTACAGCTGGTTTACATAAGTATCTAAGATAAAGACAGTGTAAATCACAAGGCAATTAAGGATCTCCGTCTACTAAGACTGCTCTAATTTATGACCCAGATGTTGTAACTGCACAAGTAATAACAAGGTTTCCCCCCACCCTTATTCCGATAATCCCTCCTCTTGCTCCACGGCTGACTAATATGAAGCCTGTCCTTTTCTCGAAACTGTAAAGGTCATGTTACAGTGTACAGTGCTTTTGGTTTTGGGTGTCTTGGTTGAATTTCAGTGGGTGTTACACTCTGCACACTTGTGAAGTCTATAGGCCCAATAATAATCCAACTAAACTAAAACCTATTTGTGGTTTTTTTTTGTATTTGTGCCACATATTGTGCACAGTACAGCTCATAATGTTTATTTGTCGTAGGAAATGTTAGGTATTCCAGTTAATATTTTTTAAATGGCTGGGGCTGAAAACTCTTGCCATAGAACAAAGAAGATACTAAAGTAATGGAATTTTTTTTCTCATATAAGCATAAACGTATTTCTTATACAAGACATACCAATCATTTATTGGTATTTTGATTAATATAACATTTAATATAACATTTTTTCCATTATACACCAGCTGTTATTCCTCCTACAAAACTGTTTTATCCAAAAGAGCGTTTTGAAGGGAAAACTTCAAATATAGCAGTGTTTGATGTAGAAGCGACTCCCTTATAAGAAGCATTTCGTCGAAATAACACTCTTACACAGTTGCTAACATCGGTTTGTGTTTTAATGACAAAGTAATATGGTTATATGGTGACAAGGTAAAAAACAGTTAATGATGTTTTGTGAATATATATATAATCATTCAAGAGAAATAAGCTATGCATCCAAGGACAGATTAGTTTTCCCTACCCTAGCTGTACTATTTATATATTCCTCTGAATTATGTGTGTAGTGTGTTGAATGTTCTGTATTGGGCATGTAGTGTGTTTAACATTAGGTGTGCAGTGTGTTTAATACTCTGTATTAGGTGTATTGTATTTAATACTTTGTTTTGGGGTATAGTGTGTTTATTACTCTGTAGTGTGTTTAATACACTGTATTAGGTGTGTGGTATGTTTAATACTCTGTATTGGGTGTGTGGTGTTTAATATTCTGTATTAGGTGTGTAGTGTGCTTAATACTCTGTGGTGTGTTTAATACTATGTATTTGCCGTGTACTGTATTTAATACTCTGTATTAGTTGTTTAGTGTGTTTAATACTCTGTAATGTGTTTAATACTCTATATTATGGGTATAGTGTGCTTAATACTCTGTGGTGTGTTTAATACTATGTATTAGTCGTGTATTGTATTTAATACTCTGTATTAGTTGTTTAGTGTGTTTAATACTCTGTGGTGTGTTTAATGCTCTATATTAGGGGTGTAGTGTGTTTAATACTCTGTATTAGGTGTGTAGTGTGCTTAATACTCTGTGGTGTGTTTAATACTATGTATTAGCCGTGTACTCTGTTTAATACTCTGTATTAGTGTGTTTAGTGTGTCTATTACATGCATTGTGTTTAATACTTTGCACTGGGTGTATAGTGTGTTTATTACTCTGTAGTGTGTTTAATACTCTGTATTAGGTGTGTAGTGTGCATAATGCTCTGTGGTGTGTTTAATACTATGTATTAGCTCTGTACTGTATTTAATAGTCTGTATTAGTTGTTTAGTGTGTTTAATGCTCTGTGGTGTGTTTAATACTCTGTATTAGCCTTGTACTGTATTTAATAGTCTGTATTAGTTGTTTAGTGCGTTTAATACTCTGTAGTGTGTTTAATACTCTATATTACGTGTATACTGTATTTAATACTCTGTAGTGTGTTTAATACTCTATATTAGGCGTGGACTGTATTTAATATTCTATAGTGTGTTTAATACTCTGTATTAGCCTTGTACTGTATTTAATACTATATTAGTTGTTTAGTGTGTTTAATTCTCTGTACTGTGTTTACGACTCTATATTAGGGGTGTAGTGTGCTTAAAGCTCTGTTTTAACACACAATGTTGCCTATATAAACAAGGGAGCGACTTTGAAAAGGTTTACAATGTCTGTGATTGTCATTTGTTTTGGGGGTCTCAGGGCAAGCTTGGACCAGTAACTGGCTATTTAGGTCAGACTTAGAGACAAGGTGCAACACTGGGAGTTGTAGTTCTTTGGGTCGCACTCGGCGCTAATAGCTCAGTTTAGAAACTACAAATAAAAACACTTCGAGAACCTCGGGGAAGACGTTTAAAGTATCAGTCGATATCGCCGAGTACCGACGAATTTTGTTCAACTATCCTACCTAAGCGCATATCTACTGAAAACACAATAACACCTTTAAAACATAAGACAACCAGACTACACCAACGATGTGCGCATGCTCAGTAGTGCACCAGGAAGAGATTTGGATAGGGGTGGGAAACGAAAACACATCATGAGAAGTGACGTGTACGGGGATTCCTACAGGGTTATAAACTCGTGACCTGCTAAAATTAGCAGAGAGAAATTCCCTGTGCTGCATTTCCCTGTTTCGGCTTTAAATCCGATCGGCGTGTCGAAGACGAAGCACTCGTCCAGCTATCTCTCTCTCTCTCTCAAAATCCCGGGCAGGAAAATGGCCAGCAAAGGTAAATAAACCTCCTCGCACCTGTTTATTATAACGCTGGGAAGGCTATTTTGTTATAGTCGCTGTTATCATGTTATTAAATAAAGTAATAATAATAGTACGTGTCGTTTGTTCCTGTACTAGATATGGGAACCTTTAGTGTCCTTTATATTCAGTCTTTATATTAAACCATTCGAAGCCATTTGAATAGAAACGGAATTAACTGTCGTTCAAACCAACCTGAGTTTAATTCGACGGCTTTTGCTGTGTGTTTTTCGCTTTTAGAGCAGACCGTGATCTCCGAATGCGCCCAGCAGCTCCGTGTAATGGGAGATCTAATCCACTGGAAATACTTGCTGCTCAGTCTTCTGGCGAGAAATTACAAGCAAATGCAGAAGATTAAATGAAGAAGAGAGACCTGGCGGTGATGTGACACTACGGGAATATGGCGTGACCTGAGGTTGTTTGTTGCCGACTGAAAACTCCGCTCTCTCCGCTGGAGTCTTGAGCTTCGGTTTCACCGGCGGATTAGCCTCGATGGATGGTCTTCTGGATTCCAAGTACCACTGCTGTGGTATCAGCCTTACTTCTGGAGGGACGACTGGCGTTTCATCTACACATACGGGGAAAAACAAGAACACAAAGTGGGAATTCAAGAAGGGATTGAGTCAGTGTGCCGTGCGGGTTAGCATGTAGCTACTGCTAAACAACGTCAAACTCGCATTGTTTGCTTTCAACCTCCTGCTGATTCCCAGGAATGACTGGCATTACGTCACACCGGACAAAACCTCATCGTTTGCTACAGATCTCATTACACTTCATTCGATTTCTGCCTAGCTGTTTGGCTAGCACGACATGCTAATGTTAGCAGACCGGTTTCTGCGGGACTTTCTGTTGACAGATAACAATCTGCAGCCATCAGACGCAGATGACACTACATCCAGTAAGAGCCAGAGCACTTCCTCCTAGGCAGAGGGCCCATATCCTACACTTTTATTGACTTCTTTATCCTCTGTGCTCAATTTATGTCACTTTTAAAGCACATTTCTTTATTTTGTTCTCCCACATCTCTGTATAGTTTCAGGCTGTGCCTTCCGGACTGGTGTATATATAAATGAGCTCTTTTTTGTTTCCAAAAGCTCAAAATTACTGCATCAGATTATTTAAAATAAAAGTGAGGAAAAAACTTGATATGGGGCTTGATATGGGACTGAGACCAGCAACTAAAGAAAGCAGTGAACTGATGGACATGGATGATAATGGGGGAAAGTATGGGGACAGGACACTGGACATCTCATTTCCTGAAAAAGTGCAATAAATGCTCAGGCATATGCTCAGGTCGATTTCAGCTCTTTCTTTCATTTATTTCGGCCTGGCTATCTGAGAGCGTAGCCAAACACGGGCCCTTATATTCATTTGTTAGGGGGTGAAGGGCTGTTGATTCTAGTGTGTAGCATTGAGTGTGGTTTTGTTGTGTGAGCATCAAATGGAGATTTATGATGGAATTTAAAAAAGAAATTTACTTCATTCACTTGACTTGCATTTACTTGATAATCACTTGAGAGTCCTGTAAAATGATTTAAATGTTATTGTACAACCAATATTTCAATAATGCCATTGTAATAAACTTGTAACAGAACAAAAAACAGTTCTGTGACTATTTTGTCAAGTCACATCAATAATCAGGAAACCAAGTGTTAAACCCAAGGCTGTATTTGAATGGCATACTACATACTACTCGCGTACTAAATCTGCCTAAAAGTAGTATGTAGTACGCAGTATGTGAGCAAACTGAAGATCTGTAGTGCACTGAAGATACCCGGATGGTGTTCTACTCCAGTCAGAGCTTCTAGTATACAGGGGGAGCTGTCTTTGTGGTGCACTGCATCCTATCATGCACCGCGGCCTCACCAGCTCTCAGCCTGCTTCAGCCAAAGAAAATGGTGGCAGGTTACACTGGGGAGCAAAATGCAGCCAACTCCTAGCATTAACCTGGGTGTAGTGATTGTAGTGGTGTATGTTTTCATCAGAATGAGCCTCAGAAAGTTAAAATATACAGGTCTGAAGATTAATAAAAGATGAACTCACTTTAGAGGTTCAGTTTTAGAGCAAAACAGGATTAGGGTAATAGGGTAGCCAACAGCTAGGATAAACGTATTTCAAGCAATTTGAGCAACATTAGCAGCAGCTAGCTCTTAACAGTGGATACAGTAATAACAGCTCTGAGGTAAATGTGAGGTAACTGGTCATGTGACTCTACTAGTATGCTGTATTGTGGGTCAAAACTTGTTACTGTTCTGCATACTACACACAGGGGGCAGTTTGCAGTACTGTATACTACAGTAGTATGTATAGCAGTGTACCATTTCGAATACAGCCCAAGATTTTCAGCAGTGTTCATTCCTTACTGTAAATCTAGCAGCATTGACATCAGCAGTGGCACCATTTCACTACTGACATGAGAGGCGGAAGCATTCAAGTTTCTACGTGTCCCAAGTTTTGTGATCAGAATGTCAGGCCTGATTCCAGGAAAGATGGCATTTTAGGGGAATCCCAGCAAATTTCCAAGGTTTCTTCCTTTGAGCGTTTAGGCAAGTGATTCAGAGTGTGATATGCTCAGTCTATACAAACTTATAGTGGGAATTGTTCACAGTATTGGTCCTTAGAAACCACACAACCACATATAAAAACTCCCCCACAGTTTTATGATAGTTTTGTGAAGGTTTTTGGCCTTTAAATTCACTCAGGGTGGCGGGATACATGAATGCAAAAGAGTCCCAAAATTTCTCATTAAAGGAGCAGTATGTAAGATTTAGAGGGATATATTTTCTGAAATATGAATAGAATATTCAAAACTGTTGTTTCCATTACCATATAATTACCTGTACCTATAAACTGAGCTTTCTTTAGTTTAGAAAGAGCTCCTCTAATCTGCATCGGAGCAGGTCGTCTTCCAACAGAGGCTGCCATGTGGAGCTGCCATGTTTCTACAGTAGCCCTGAATGGACAAACCAAACAGAGTGCCTTTCACGTGTCACATTTTTAAGTTGAAGCAGTAGCTTAAAACTGGTGGCACTATTTATAGATCTGTGCATAAAACTTCAGGTAGGACTTTTTCATAGCTTAAATCCCCAAAAACTACCTGCATTAAAACTAATACTAATAGCATTAAGACATTAAAAATATGAGGCTGAACTCAGCTTCCTGTTCAAATTTTCCCGTTCCACCTTAAATGGCAATCGTCCAAAGAAAAGCATTTATCTTCATACTTTTATACATCTTTTGAACACATGTGCTGCTGTTTACATTGGGTGAATATTTCATAAAGAAATGACCAAAAGAAATGGCCCAAAACTACTCGTGAAAAAGTCTGGCTCTATTGACTTACATTCAAATTAAAGTAGGTTTTTGCCCTCTCCTGTTAAGTTGCTATTTTGGAGATACTTGTTTATCTTTGGACAGAGACTTTATAATACATAATACATGCCACACATTTTAAGGCAGAAGACAACGGTGAATGTCCTGATCAGAAAATGTTTCCAGGATTAAAAGAATAATCCAGGTAGATTTCTGCACACTTTAGCAATTTACCCGCTCAAGCACACCCGATTAAGATCATCAGCCAATTACCAGGCTTAGCTGGTGCAGCGAAATCGCCAAACTGCACTGGACTCTGGCCCTCAGTTCCCCAGCCCTGCTTTAAATGACCTGGCTGAGAAATCTTGCTTTCCCTACGTCACTTCTACCCCCTAGAGGCCATAAAAAACCTACACACCAAGGCTCATGACATATAAAGCAGGAGCAAAAGCTTCACTTGCGTCCAGTTCAGGCACTTAAAGGATCATCCTTTATTACGTGGTAAAAAGCATTTGTACAAATCTGGGCTTTCCTCTCACATTGTCTCTACATGTACACATCATTAAGCATGGTTAACTAAGAGTACGTCAACAAGTCAAACCCCAAATTCATCCACGCCTGAGAGAAAAGGACATCCCTTCTTGTTCTCAGATCAGTCCGTCCTTCAGAACAGAGCCACCCGTAAGGAGAATGACTAACGAAAACCAAAATAAACGGCAGACACACTGAAATAAAAGCGTCTTGAACTGTGAAACAAGTTTGATAATATAAAAAAAAAATGAAATGGCAGATCGCGAAGGTGTATAACCAACAACAAAAAAATGAAGCACAAATAAAGAGACACTTTCACAATATAAAGTTAAGCGTGCAGATTTGAGAAAGGCCTCAGGAAACAAAAGCCTTCGCTAATTTACTTTGGGGAGCTGCAAGCCTGGCACTGCCATTCAGATCTGACCACAAACAAATCCGTATTAAAGGAATACAACAGCATTTTATCTACAGTGTCTGTAACACAGGGTCATCTACCACAGACGATAGTTCTGATAATGTTTCAGCGAGAAAGTCAGAAAACTGCTTCATTAATAACAGAAGCCAGTGGGAAGCATCTGCTCACTGGCATAAATTATTCATAAAGTTCAGTGGTTATCTCTGTACAAGGACGTTTTTATCCATGGTAGGAGACCGTATGCCGCAGACCAAGGTTGAAAAAATGCTGGAAAGGTTTTTCAAAGCTGACCAACAGAGACTTTGTCCAGTAGAGGGAGACAGAGCCCTACTGACAACAAGAAAAGGGGACGGGCTATGCACTTGTATGTAAATATATTACCAACAATGAATAGTTTACTGGCCAGTAAAGCAGAGGACAAAACTCAGTTTGGGCTGCTTTAAGAAATGTGCAAAAGCCAAACGGCCAAACGTAATAGTGTATAAGTATGGTATAAAACTATTGGGCCATAGTGTCCGTGACCGGTAAACATCAAAGAAGGACTTCTGGTTGCATTCCTAAGGGAATGTCCTAATCTTCCAACCTTGATTTACCTGGGGGGGGGGTCTTGGTGGTTTAGGTGAAAAACCATTAAGAACAAGGAAACATGTCCAAGTGCACTGAAGTATTCAACAGTAAAGCCATTTTACAGTGACTTTAGAAGAAAACAGGGATAAGAACTGAGACTGTAAGCAAATGTCTATCACTTCAATATGTTAATATTATTTATTTTCATATCTTTGGGAGCGCCCCGGTCAATAAACGAATCAACTTGCCCAACGAAGAGAAACCAATGAAAGTGGAACCATCAATATATCTCATTATGAGATATATCTAGTCAATTTTTCACATTATAGTTGTGCTGTAAAAGATTTTAAGATTACTCAGCCAATTTCTAGACATTTTTACTAGTAGCTTTATATCATTTTATTTAGTAAAATTACCTTCTCCACAGCCTGTAGCAGGCTGGCAGTGGAATAAGTTAACTTCGCTAGATAAAATCAATGAATATGCCTAGAATTAGGTTACATAACCGTATATTCCTACAACTGAATGAAAAATAATATATACTGACTAGATTTCAGATAATTTCACTTGCCAAGATATTTTTTCTGCAGCGTAAAATAAAGAATAGACTCTTAGGCCTGCACAAATTAGGCTAATGCAGGACAACAGGTTCTAGACGTAATTCATGGTCAAACTGGAAAATACAAGAAAGGACCATAATAATTCCTCCATGGGATACACTTGGGATCCCAAGCTTTTCCTGAACCCTGTTAGTTAAGCAAGTGCTTTACTCTACACGAGTCCTCACAGCAGGCTGTAATCATGTGCCCACTACCTGCCAGAAGAAGAAGAAGAAGAAGAAGAGGAGGAAGAAAAAGAAGAAGTAGAAGAAGAGGACAGGGCAAAAGCGTCCTTGGAAGTTAGAGGCAGGTTGTCCCTTCAAGATCACCACCATCATCATCATCATGAGAATCATTGTTATAATCACTATAATCACCATCACTGTCATAATCTGCTTCATTATTGGTATTTCCACCACTAGCAATTAGCACAACCACCACCACTATTAGATCCAGTAAACAATGCTCTACGGCCATTGTTCTGGGTCCGGCTCGAAGAGCACCAAGTCCAGTCTTTCCCCCCTCTTTCTCTCTTTCACTTTCCTTTTCTGTCTCCACCAGGTTCATTTGGTGAAAGCAGCCACCACAGCCCATAGCAGCTCGTTAGCGCCCGTTCTGGACGCCTCGACCTCCGGGTCCAGGTCGAGCAGCAGGCGGACCCGCTTCATGGCCAGGTCGTACTGGTCGTCCAGCAGCGGAGCGAAAGCATTCTCCAGAACGTCAGAGGAATGGGCCAGAAACAGCAGAGAGAGCACGCGCTTATCCATCCGCTGCGGCTCGTTCACCCACTTGTCCAGCACAGACTCCTGGACCTTCTTGACCAGCCGTTGCTTGACCGTGCTGTTGGTGAGCGGGTGTGTGGTCATGTCGAACAGCAAGAAGTTCTGCTTCTCCGTGGTCAGGACGCCCTTCTCCACAAGGTTTTTCGCCAAACGCTCACGGACGTTCCTCAGCTGGTAGTGCAGCTTTAGAGGATTCCAGGTTTCTCCTGATAATGAAAAAGAAGAAGAAGCAAAGTGTAAGTCGCATTTTACTCCCAGCCTTCGTAGTCCTGTGATAATACAGTAAAATGCAAGCTTTCAAAGGGAGTTACTTTTGAGAACCATGTGTTACACTGGGTTCTAACACACAACGACTAACAACAAAATCAAAACGCTCCCATTATATATCAGTGAAGCTTTCTACATCAGCTGTGAGGGGCAGAGCAGGATATGGTGTGTCACTCTGTAAATGCACCTTAGTGCTCACTGTGATAAACTGAGCTGCTTTAGAGGACATTCAAGTACAGCTCAACCAGCCACATAAAATGCTTCAAACATAAACTTCCACCAAATATCAGCCTATTTCTGCAGTCACTGTGTTATAGAGACAGTTGCTGTAAGAGACAGATGACCATCAAAACTATGAAATGTACTTTACATACAGTACAGCAGCACTTCTCTGACAAGGAACAAAACTTGCTCTTCTCCAATGCAGCGCTACTTGATCCAAGGTAACTACGGTAGCGTAGCTAGCTAATGCACATCTTTATGAATCGGGTTTTTAAATGTTTTAAAGATTTCACTGCACTAACGACTACCACTACTTTGTTATAAGTAGGTAATTCAGTATGGTTACTGACATGGCATCAGTCCTGGTTTGGGCAAGTACTGAGAAATAGGTACTCAATCTTTTTGAAAAAAAAAAAATAGTATTGATGCATCTACAATAAGGATACTTAGCAGATACAAGTTAGCATAACTTTGTTATTCAGACTGCTGATGTTTAATGTGGAGACTGAACATAATCCATTTTTCATTATTTAAAATCAACGTCTCAAAACCACAGCTGGGCAGTTTGTTTACATTTGGACTTGATGCAGACACTTGCTGTTTCCAGTGTAAGCACCTTGACGTCTTGGAGACGCAATACTACATTTAAACAGCAGAATAAATGGCGGCACGGGCGAGTTGAGGCACTTGCAACTGCTACAGCTGAGTTTCCATTGACTTGTAGGATGCCTTACATAATGCAAATCCAAGTGCAACTTAGCTTCAGTGCAGTTCCTTAGTTTTCCACTGAAGTTGCATGAAAGGTTTGTAGTGTAAAGCCAGCCTAACATTCTAACACCTTCAACAGGCTGGCTAATCTACGATCTGTAAACCAGGCTGTGAAGGGAATAAATTAGTGAGGCCCGGTAGTGACTGACACTGCCTGATCTGCAGAGTGAATGAAACGCCTATGTCTGCTTACCGCTCAGCAGCTCGACCCAACTCTGTACTGTCTCAGGGGGCTGAGTTTCTTTGACGTGTTTCAGCGCCTCGTCTAGCAACATGTCTCCCGTGGGGGCATCCGATTTACACATCACCTGAAGACACAAAGGAACACAGCCATAAAATTGATTGCTGTGTGACACTACTTAAATGTCAAAGCAGCCAAAGGAAGTGGTTTTGACTGGGCAGTTCAAATGGCACCACATCAATTAGATTTCACCTCTAGGTAACAATTCAGTG
This sequence comes from Semaprochilodus insignis, assembly GCA_034552555.1. Lineage (NCBI taxonomy): Eukaryota > Metazoa > Chordata > Actinopteri > Characiformes > Prochilodontidae > Semaprochilodus > Semaprochilodus insignis. Next base: position 9,080,948 of record CM067490.1, on the reverse strand, counting down.
CGCCCTGAAATATCAGACAATTAAATAACTTCAGTACAATTAAAAATAGGCCAAAAATGAGTGCACATTTCAATGGCTATAATTGGCTATTAACTGATAAACAAAAAAAAAATCATTGTGACATTCTAACAAGTAATGCTTTCTTTTAGATCGATGCATCACCGTGTTTTTCTACACCCACCTTCCTGGTGAGCAGACTTTTCCTCCTCATGCCACATGGCTCGAGCTGTAATCGTCCTCGGAGCCCAAGCTCAATCAGCATGCAGCCCCTCAGACCAGACGATATGCAGTCGTTCCAGAACGATGTGTAGCCCTGTGGAGTACAGCACACACACTCTTATTCGAGGCGATATGGCAAAAATATGATGCTACTAAAAGGCATCTTTAGCAAGCAGTGCTCAATTCAATATACAGAGGAACAAGAGGACGTATCGGAAAAAAGTAATAAACAAAGACGAAGTAAAAATGCATATGATGTAATAACATGCTAACATTCTTTCAGTTACGTGTTTCTATAAAGACTTAGATTGAACATTTAGATCGGAATCTCGTAAAACCATGTCTGAGACAGCATGTTCCTGAGCATTTCATGTTATAACTTTCTAAGAGGGACCTTTTAGAGGTGGACATCTGATTCCTATCACCACCACTGTGAGCAAGAGGGAGCCGTTCACACCAAACCACTCTGAATTCCATTTTTTTTCTTAATCTTAATCATTAATCTTAATCATTCAATTATGCTGACAGTTTTGAAATACTGACAGTTTTGAATTCCCGTTCAACCGCATTTGTTTTGTGTTTGTAGAACTTTACATTTACAACAACTTACAAAAGCCTCTGAAAGAATAAAAACACTCAAAGAAACAGGACACAGATGTAATTTTCAGCTATTCCACTGACATGTTGAACGAGGCGATCAGCTGTTGAAGTGATGTCATTCACACCACTCAGTCTAGTTACAGTCAAAGAAGTGTGATCTCTTTCACGTTAGCACCTCAAAAACAATGAAAATCACACGTTTTATCACAAAGGAAGTTCCTCCGGCCCATTTTATACCTGCTGCTCCCGCCGAATACAGATCGTTCCCTTAGGGCAGCATTTATTTCTATATACGCTGCTGTAATGCTGGAAGTTGGGTAAAGGTACCGAGTTAAAAACAGTAGCAGCCAGCTTAAAGCCTGAATTGAGTCCATGTTTTTTGATAAGAGTGTGTCATACAATGTCAGAAACCACATAATCAAGTCTATTAGACATTAATGAACTTTGCCACATGGTTTGAGACAAACGTATGGTAATTCAGCCATCCACTGCGAAACAGAATTATTACGCTCGACTGTCTTCATGTATGACTGATGGCTGATCTTTTTTATGGATTTTGCACCCAATGTTCACATCATGTGGACTGAACAAACACATTATCTTAACCACAGTAACAAATAACCTTATCTGCATGTTCAAGGGCCACACTGGCATATTAAATCCTTAAACGAAACTCAGCTGCCTATTTAAAATAGACTTTTTAAGATGCTCTACTTATTACCGAGTCAGAATTTACAGCCTTAATCGTGGTAGTGATAGGAACCAGATGTCCACCTCTTAAAGCTCCCTCACAGAAAGTTATTATATCAAATGCTTATGGATATGCTGCCTGATGTCTGACTGTTTTCAGAAGGCTTTGGCCTAAAATGTAGTTTTAAACCCATTCTGTAGTTTTCACAATATATTCATCCACCAATGTTTTCTCATTTGGGATTTGTTCATAAGTATCGACAGAATATATGCACACTGAAGACCACAAGGGTGTGAACAGTTCTGCGGATTAAAAAGACATAAATCTGACGTTTTCTTAGGACCTTTCTCCAGAACAGATTTGGGTTATTTTGCTCTATTCATAATGAAACTTGTAATTGGTCAGAGGTCTAATAGTACTGATCATATACACCAAATGTTCAGAAAAGCGTATTGTATTGTGGCATATATTGTCATATTGGCCACTTGTGCATAAATTTTTAAAAATCTGGTCAAATTCCAGTTTAATCATGTGAGGCAAATAAAGTCCTACTTTATTTAAAAGTTACTTGACACAATGAGTAAAGCTTTATTATACTGTGTTATTTTAATGCAGCAGCATTTTCTTAAACAGGTAGAGCAGAAAAACTGTCATTGCTGCATTGCACTGTTAATTAGTGATCTATAAGGGTCCATTACTTGTTAGCTACATTAGCCTGATCGCTCCAGAGCAAACACTAAAGAAGGAAACTTCAGACACCAAACATTTCTTGGGTGATTGAGTACATTTGGGGTAAGAGCACAACTGTATACATTTGATTTTTCCCCAAACCACTTCTTTAAAGGACAATTCCACAGCTTTATGTAGGATATGCATTGCGGAATAAGTTTTTAGCCTACTATCCCATCCAAGTGATGGCACACCGCCATGACTGACAGATGTACACTGGCTTCCAGCATACTGACCAAAGCCAGTGACCACATACAGGAACTGTTTAATAGTCATTAGTGGAGGACTAGAAAACATCAAAATTAAAAACAGCTGTGCAGCTAACACGAAAATACACAAAAATCCAAGGTAAACATGGAAAACTGAATATTCCAACCCCCCGCCCCCCACCCACACCCACACACAGGCCTTGCATGGGGACGAAGCTGAAAAACCAGCCCTTTGTGAATTCATTGTTTCTGACGTCACCTTCACAAACATCTTCCCTTTCTGCCTACGGCACTTTGGCCGAGCCCATTCATGCTGAAGGTCTAAGGAATGGCCGGCTTATTAAATAAAGCACAATATAGGGCTGCCAATCAGAACAGAGCTCATTTACATATTTCAGTCTTATAGTCACAGTAACAAAAGCAGCCTGTTTTATTCTAAGGGATAGCTGTAAAAATTAAATATCTAAGTACATCAAACCAGATGGCACATCATGTAGAAAAACACAAGAAAGGTGAAGGATTTTCACCATTAACTACTTACGAAAACAGAAAGCAGGATGTCTGCTGGTTGCACACATATCTATATTTACGTATATACTGTACATAGGTATACTTGCCTACTATAATGGTTGATGAATGGTCTTGATCTCAATTCATTCCAACAAGCTTTAGGGCTGTGGCCCTATGTAGTTAGGCTGTGAAGTGTGGCTGTCTTAACCCTTACATAATCTACCATCAGTTGGAGATAAGATTTAACCCCTTCGACAGCTGCCTTTGCTTTCATACAATGAACAATCCTTCGTTAGGTGTGACCACACGCACCTCTTCAGTCACAGTCTGTGTTTTATTAGAACTTCTTCATAATGGAAATGGTTAGGATGGTGAAGACCAGCGGTTTGGTGAGAAATGCTCCGTTCTAGATAAACTCACAGAGCCAGAACTCTACATAGGGGTGGTGACAGGAACCAGAGGTCCACTTTTGAAAGCTCCCTCACAGAAAGTTATTGTGTGAAATGAAATAGTTATGGACATCTTGCCTGATACCTGAATTACCGTGTTTTCTGGTTTTGGAAAAACATTTGTGTTGTAAACATGGTGACCCCTGGTTCCAATCACTGACACTGTAAAGGAATCATGAGAGGGCAAGTTTCTCCGCCCTGAGACACTGCACATCAAACCACTCTGGATGACCCTGGTTACAGCATGACTGATTGTTTATGGTGAAATTTAAACACACTGGTGAAATTCCCCTTTAAGTACAACAGTTAAATTCACAGCTCAAGTTCATTATGTAAGTGAGCCAGTAGGGTTACAGTAAGACCTCCGGATTGTATCTGTGTGGTTTGGCTTTTACTTTTACTACTTACCACCTGCTCAGAGAACGGGTGAAGAACTTAGCAGCTCCTGATCTTATATTTAACTGGTGTGCAGACAGTTTTACTCAGAAGCTGAACTTAGCAGACCGCCTACAGCTGGATATGATGGTATCTAAATAATCAGAAAGAAATTATATTCAGACCTCTCGGTCCTTCAGCCCCAGCAGCAGCACCTCCTCCATCAGGGTTAAGCGGGTTTCTTTGGAGTCTCCCTCCGCGTCCTCTTCTTCAGCGCGACGGCTCTCCGGTTCCTCACCGTCGGCTGCGCGCTCTCTGCCGGCCGCGGCGTTGCGGGAGGCCTCGGTGCGCCGCTGCACCAGGCCGGAGCTCCTCTGGCTCACCGAGCTCATCGCAAACAAACTGCGGGTTCTGGTGTTAAAATCGCACCGGCCGGGCGGCCCGGATAATCCCGGTTGGTCCGGTTGTCGCGGCCTAACTCTCTATGTCCCGGTTCGTCCCGGTTCTTGTTTGTTGACGTGGATTGTTTTACTCACATCCGGGAACTTCTCCCTGCTGCTCTCCCGAGTTCCTCGTTCAACATGGCGGAGCGAGATGACAACAGAGATCATCCGGCGTGACGTCAGTAGTGTACGCGTGACGTCAACGACATTTTATTTTTTTAAATTATACTATTTTTATTTTAATTTCAGATATTATTTCATAAACATGCCCCCTATGAGCAATTTTCCTCCTTTTTTCCTATACACTCTTTTTTCCCTTACTAGATGGCTACATGATGTATATGTAAATTTAATTTTTTTACACAATAAAGAAAAAAGCTGAAACACATGATTCTGTGTCCCATGTGGAGAATCCGTGATGACCACAGCGACTTTTTTTGACTCCTCCCATGTCTTTGTATGTATGCTGTTATTACATTAAAAAAAGGGGGAGGACTCTTGCCCTGACCTCTAAATCAGCACACATGGGATGTTCAAGAAGGACACATGTCACTGAATATGAGCAAATATTTATGTATTATTCTTGCTATTGGAGGGATATAAAATGGAACCTTCCTGTTTTCTCTCTTTTTTTAATTCTTTGTCCTAAAAAATCGTCCAGTTAAAATGCTAACAATGAACTAAATGACTAAAAACTACTCAAAACTGTTTCAGCGTTTGCTTGTGTCCATAAAGCCAACGTTAACAGTATTTACAACATAAGTATGATAAATACACTATTCCTGGAACGAAGCTCTGGTCTTAGCTGGGGCTCATTTGTGTTTTCAATGATTTGTGCTCAGAAAATGGGATATCGTCACTTGCTCAGCAGAAGCCCCTGTGTAAACGTTTACCTTGTTCTCTGTCTTAGCTAAAGAGCTCACTGAAACCTAATGACCTACAAAACAGTAGTCTGAAGGGCTTTTTAGGTGCTGTGAGTTTGCTCTGGGTTACTGGTTATCTCCATTTAAATATGACTGAAAAGGTAACCTGGTCAGCAATAGCCCACATGTTTCACAGTTACTTTACACCTGCACTTTTAGCACAAATGAGTTCTAGTGGGTAATTTGGACAAGACTTAATCTGGAAATCCTCTTTG
>CM067490.1:8975517-9071537 GCA_034552555.1 Semaprochilodus insignis | reverse complement strand
GGGGGGGGGGGGGGGGGGGGGGGGTGTTAGGGAGGGTGGTGGTGGTTGTTGGATGACAAAGGTGATGGGTGGGTTGCTGTGTCCCTACCAATGCTGTGACCAAACCTACGCCCTTGACTGATTCAACTTAATGATACAATGACTCACTATCACCTCTTGAGGTACAAAGTCCTATTACGTACAGGATGGGCCAGGGCTAGCTGGCAAGCATGCTCTTTGCTACACGATACATAGATGTTTGCGAACGTTTCTTCAAATTCTGTTGATAATTTTAGTTTATTTTCAAATGTTTCAAACTAAAAATCTTACATATCCCACCTTTAAAGGCAAAGTAACACAAAGTAACTGTTTAATTTCTATGTTTTGGGAACATTAAACAACAAAATCATTTTAAATGGAAAATAAATAAAAATAAAATAAATAAATAATTAAAATGTGTGAAAATATGGGTTCTTAAAGTTTACTGTTGCTATACTACACTGATACTTATAGTTTTCTCATGAGTTCTTCCACAGTGGGACCTGACCGATCATTATGTTGACTGTCCAAATTATATTGTATTGTATTGCATTGTATTTATTTATTTCTTTATTTATTCAGGACAAATTAAAGAAATACCAACCAGAAACAGACAACACAACGCTATGGGTCTGAAAGAATGTGCTGCTGTCAGGTTTCTAGTGTGTAAAGAGTGGACACACTAGAAACTGAAATATAAAATGTGCAGTATACTGTAGATGGCAGAGATGTCACAAGCACCATCTCACCTGAAGAGCCATAGGCATGCCAAAGGGAAAGTGGGAGGAGCCTATGCTGCTTAAGCTGCTGCACCTGGCAGGTCTTAAAAGAGATGGTGAGGTGCAGCCAATCAGATTCCTCTGACGGAGGACAATACTGGACCTTTTGCATCACCTCGATAGAAAAGCCTGCTGCACTGAGAGAGCTCAATGAGTGGCCAACTGGTGGAGATTAAAGAGCCCTGTTCAGAACTGGAGTTCATTCACAACCGGAGGTAAACGTGTAGCCATGGAAAATCCACCGAGGCGTAAGTGTTTTCCAACAAAATTATTTTTCTCATCCGTTATTTTTACCTGTTTAAGACAACACATTTTGTAAGGAACACAGTAACTGTCATTTATTAGCTGTGTCAAAGAACTACTGACAATAAGGGTTAAAAGGGAATTTCATCATTTAAAAAAATGCATCATTCAATGTTTCAGATGTAAACAGGGTCATTCAGAGTGGTTTGGTGTGAAATGGATGATTGTAGAGAGTCAGATTTCTTTACAGTGGTGGTGAAAGGAGCCAGGGGTCACCATGTCTACCACACATGTATATGTAACCAATATAAATATATAACAAAAAATATATAACAAAAAATATATATATTCAAAAATACAAAGAAATATAAAAATATAAATGAAAAATATATTCTGTATTATTCAAAACCACCAGAGAACCAGCATGTGTCTTTTGAGATTTATATGGAAATGCAGATTTATATGGATGCTGATGCTGATGATGGCAAAATAAAAAATCTGAAAATAAAAAAATATATACATAATGTATTCCTCCACCATGAGTGGCTTTTAAAATTAAGTTTAATGTCAAAATCTTCTCAAACTTTCATAAAACAGTGTGTCAGACATCAGGCAGCGTATTCATAACTACTTCAATGTAATAACTTTCTGCAGGCTTTTAAAAGGTGGCTTTTAAACTGGATGTCTGGTTCCTATCATCACCACTGTGAACTATTTTGACTCGATACATTTTTCTAGAACAAAGCATTTCACTCCCAACCACTCTAAATGTCTTTATTACATTAACCATGAAACCATGAATTCTGCAGAGAATTTGAAAAGTGTTTAAATCTTTAAAATACATTTTTTTCTTTTTTATTTCTATGATTTGTATTTAAGTTGTTATTTAGCTTGTTTTAAAGTATAAAGTACTTTCATAGCTAAAATAAAAATGCTATTTAAAGCGGAAGGTATGCAATGTTTTTTCTATTTTTTTCTGTGTTCCATTTTTCCAGAAGTTTGTATGGTTTTATGAGTCAAAAACAGTCATAATCTGTTCTACATGAGCTTTTCCCAACCTGTCTTTATGTCTTAGAATTCAACAGGCTTTTTCTGTTACTGCACCTAAAAGCCTGTGGCCCACTGTATTGTTATGCTTCATTGAAAAGCAGTGAAATGCTTCTTATAACTTCAGGGCGAATCAGTGGGGCTNGTCAAAAACAGTCATAATCTGTTCTACATGAGCTTTTCCCAACCTGTCTTTATGTCTTAGAATTCAACAGGCCTTTTCTGTTACTGCACCTAAAAGTCTGGTATATCTAAATGTTCTGAGTGGCCCACTGTATTGTTATGCTTCAGTGAAAAGCAATGAAATGCTTCTTATAACTTCAGGGCGAATCAGTGGGGCTATATTGCTTTATAGCTGTAATAGTTGGTGTGACATCACAAAAACAGAACATTCAAAGCAAGCTGGTTTTTGGCTGGCATACATGTTAAATACAAATTTATTATTACATACATCCTATTACCTAATTATTACCTTACAATCTTATTTTTAATACGAAATAGAATGGGGCCTTTAAAACATAAGTATGGCACAAATGTCTTAATATGTTTTGATGCCATTGTCTATGCAGTTTGTATTTTGAGTTGAGTGTTTTTCGCTGTCCAGGTCTGGTTTCGCTCTGTGTTGGTTGTGGTCATCAGATTCTTGACCGCTTTATCCTGCGTGTGTTCCCGGATCTGGAGTGGCACGCTGCATGTCTGAAGTGTTCGGAATGTGAGCAGCATCTGGATGAGTCACGGACCTGCTTCGTCAAAGATGGGAAAACACTGTGTAAGAAAGACTACAGCAGGTACTCCATCTCCTAAACAATAAACCTGCCTGGCTAGTTATTATCATTTAATAAAGGGCCTCCAAGTCGTTTCTGACTCCTGGTGGCCATACGGATCCAGAATGTGCAGAATGTCTTCAAACTTCTAATGGCTGGTTCATGATTCTTGTGATTCTATCCATCCTTCTTGTATCTGGTCCTCCACTTCCTCTTTTACCTTCTACTCCTTCATGCATGATAGTCTTCTCCAATTAATTGGTTCTTAGATATATCTAAAATAAGAGAATTTGCTTAACAGTACAACCTGCCAGTTTCTAGGCTGGGATATAAGGTTCTAAGAAAAAGAATCAGTTTAGAGCTTTTTCATTTTTATTTTCTAAAGGTTCTTTACAATTTCACTTCAGTTATAAATTTTAAAAAAGTGGCATTTCCACAAAGTTCAATTACATTGCGCAGTCCGTCAGCTGATGGGTCAACATAATTCAATTTTTTTTTACGTTAATGTCAGTTTATGCCACATTTAAAACAATCAAATGTAAGTTCAGTATACAATATTCAATTCAACATTGAAAAAAAAAAAATTTCACAGCTTTAAAATCACTGACACTTTAATTTAGGTGATGATGACTGAAACCTGGGAGTGAAGCAGTGTGGCTGGTGTTGGTGGGACAAAAAGACAAGAGTGGGCCTGTTCTGTGCTGTTTGGACCTGTAACCTGCTAGCTAGGCTAATGCTTGTCGTCTGCTCTCTCCTAGGCTTAATCTTAAATTGCTCCCTGTTATATTCCCTATAAAGCGCTATGTTATTAATGAAATCCTGGCTGCTACCAAACTCAGTATAGACTCCAATTATGCACAGATTTCCACAACCAACTGAAAGGTGGTACTTTCTCTGTGAACAGAAGCCACATTGAGCATTACAAGCTTTGCGATTCATTTTTCAGCCACTACGTATGGAAAGACACTTGAGATTTTGCTCGGTTAGCAGTACTCCTAATTAGCTTCACTCTTGGATGCAGGGCACAAAAGTGCTGCAGACCCAATTGTACAGATTCAATTCTGATTAACTGGAGCTTGCGTGTGAACAATCAAAACTCTGAGGTACTGAAGTCTAGTGAAAACCAAAAACCCAAAGAGGGTGACGATATGTTCTCTTTTCCAGCACATGTCCTCTTTTTGGGATCTAAAATATGTCTCCAGCCAGGCTCTTCATTGGCTATATTGTCCAAGATTTGGCTTTGCGTTCATGTTCACATTAGCTTTCTACTGTCTGGCCCGTGCCACCCTTGTGCCCCCAGAGTCCTCTTTTTTGAAAAACCCTACCAAAATGGAAACTGTTTTAGGCTGTAGCCTGCTGAACCAAGCTAATACTAGTGTAGCTAGCACGCTAATGGTGCCACCTACCACTGGCTTGGTTATTCTTATGCTTGCTTTTATTTCTTTTAAAATGTCATTTTATTATTATATTTTATTTAATGATTTGAATGATTATATTTGAATGATTTTTAAATGAATTATTTTGCTTTTATTTTGTTTTTCTTTGTATCTTCACCCTTTTATGTAAAGCACTTTGAATTGCCCTTGTGTATGAAAGGTGCTATACAAATAAACTTGCCTTGCCTTGCCTTGCCTTCAGCTTACTGATACGCAGCACCCAATTAGACTTGTATCTAGAGTGACTGGTGTTGGAGAAACAGTTGAAATGTGTTCTGTGGTGTAGCTTCCAGGCCACTGGCCAATTTCAGTGTTTCCTCTGTATTTCCTGTATTTGCCGCACAGCACACATGTAACCCACTTAAAAAGTCTCACGAGTCCGCACCAGCATAGGACACTCAGTGAACATTAGCTGGTGGGTTAGAGAAGGGGAATCACCAAACTGACAGAAATCTGATAGAAATCAGGTGTAATGGATCATGAAAAAAGAACAGTTTCTTGGAATTTAAGGAATTAATTTCTTCTTTTCAGGTTATATGCCACCAAGTGCCCCAAATGTCTCCGGTCCTTCAGCAGTCATGATTATGTGATGCGCACGAGTGGAGGTGTTTATCACGTGCAGTGTTTTCGGTGTGCGGGCTGTGATCGTCAGCTGGTAGCTGGAGACAGATTCATCCTGCGGGATGGAAACCTGCACTGCGCCTCCCACCTACAGCACTGTGGGGGGGCAAGGCCAGGTAAACGCAAACATTAACGGCAAACAGTAATCATACAGCACATCCAGTGTGTAAGCTCCGTTAGAGGGTGCTGTTCTTCGGTCATGCCCTTAAAGTCTACAAATTATGATTCCTATGTTTTGGGGGCTTCCTGTTCATACCTGTTTGTCTCCCTGTGTGTAGAGAGTGTTGAGTCTAACCATCGCTGCTCAGGGGGACAGAGGTCAGAGAAAGTGACCCGTGTGCGGACAGTGCTGAGTGAAACTCAGCTGCACATGTTGCGGAGCTGCTACAGCACGAATCCACGGCCAGACGCTCTGCTGAAGGAGCAGCTGGTGGAGCTGACCGGTCTGAGTCCGAGGGTCATCAGGGTCTGGTTCCAGAATAAACGCTGTAAAGATAAAAAGAAAAGCACAGTGACCAGACAGATACTGCACAGGCCACATCAGCAGGTGGGCAGAAGCTTGGAGCTTGTAGACAAATTTTTTTTGCATTGTATCAGTTTCACAGTCTTTTTCAATAGTGAGTTTTGGTTCAGAAGCTGCTGCAGCTCTTTTCCGTTTCTGAGATCCTACTGATTATGCTGCGGCTTGTATTCATAGTCAGTGGTGCTTCTAGAACCTGATTTGGTTATTTGGTAAATTAAAGTGTGATTGTTTGATTCCTCTGTCATTTCTTAAGCATGTTGGTAGGTCTTCAGCTCCTAAAGTCCTAACCAATAGGAAAGCACACTTGGCAGTATCTACCTAGATATCACAAAGAGGATAATCCTGATTGGACAGGTGTCTGCTCTGTGTGTCAAGAATTTTACCCCTTCTTTCCAACGAGAGCTTCACAACGAAATGCAAGCAGTACGCTAATACTTTAAATACACATGTGATTCTATTGAACTAAAAACTAGGGACATATGGCTTTAGATCCTTGGAACCATTAGACCTTCTCTGAAATGCCTAGAAGGCCATGAGGGTTCCTCACTGCTTCAGACCAATGCCAACCCCACAAGGCACTTTTACGCCACTATAATCAACATGACGTAGATTTATTTTAGCTAATGTAACAGAAATACCAGTATCCTCCAAGTGTATTGAACTTCAGTGAGGTTGCATTACTGGCATGTGGTGGATCATTTGTCTCAGAGGAAGCATCATGTGATAGAGGTAAACCTAGCTAAAGGGTTGAACTAGACAGGACTAAATTAGGGAGAAGAACTGGGTACAAATGCATGCCCCCCAAATAGAAAACATTATTAAACACGAATAAAGATTAGTACCAATAAACATAATTTTGCATAAATATTAACACATATGATGTTGCTGAGTAACAGGCTGTGGAGGAGCCGTGCTTTGCTGCCAGTCCAGATAGTCTGGACAGGGACATCCTGATGACTCCACTGGATTTCCACAGTTTTCAGCCATCTTGGAAACTGCTGACCAGTTTCACCTTACATTCGGACAGCGACCATGACCACATTCAAGATCAACAGCTGGTGAGTCCCACCCTCAGGATGTTGGGTTTTAGACTAACTACCTAAATTCAAAACAGGTTCAGTTCCTCATTCTCATAGGGACTTACACATTAGTTTCACAGTAGATGCTGAATAATTCATAGTAGTTACTGAACAATTAAAAGCATTTACTCAATAATTCATAGTGGATACTGAATCTTTAATAGTGAATCCATAGTGGATTTTGAAAAATGAATACTTGGTACCAAATTCATTGTAGTTAGTAAATAATTGTTGTTAATTGAATAATCAGTGGATACTGAATAATTCATTGTATAACCCTGTTTCTAAAACTGCTATGCAAAATGTGAGTAAAAAACAGAATGCAATAATGTGCAAATTATTTAAATCATATATTTAAGGGAAAATAATACAAAACAACATATCAAGTGTTAAAACTAAGGAACTAAAAAATATATATGCCACACATTTCAAAAAAGTTGGGACAGAAGAAACACAAGATGGCAAAGTTATGTAATGCTAAAGAAACAAATTGTGGAACATCTCACAAGTAATAAGGTTCACTGGTAGCAGCTCAGTGACATAACTGGGTATTAAAAGAGCATCTCGGAGAGTCGGAGTCTTTTAGAAGTAAAGATGGGGAGGGGTTCTGTGAAAGAATGCACAGGCACATATTTCAAGTAACGTTTCTCAATGTAAAATAGAAAAGAACTTGATTTTTTTTTATAACTTGGATATGTTGTAATATTATAATATTATTACTCAGAGAATCTGGAAAAATCTCTATATGTAAGGGACAAGGCCAAAAACCAATAGCGAATGGTGATCTTCTGACCCTCAGACTGCAATGCAATAAAAACAGACACGCTTCTATAAGGGAAATCACCCGGCTCACGAACACTTCCCGACACCATCGTCTGTGAACACATGAATCACTGCTCCACTATTCAAACATACATACAGTGCTGAGAAAAAGTATTTGATTTGTTCCTTAGTTTAATATAAGATATTCACAGCACAATATGCAGCTTTTAAATGATTATTCCACTTATTGAAGGTAAAGATTTATTCAAAACCAATATCACCTATGTAAAAAAAGTAATTGCCCCCTAAACCTCACAGCTGGTTGTGCCTTACTCTGCAGTGATGACTGCAATCAAACATTTGTGATAACCTGCAATGAGTCTTTTACATCCTGTGGGGGACTTTTGACTCAGTTTCTCTGGCTACATTGGAGGGTTTTCCAGCATGAACTGGACTCAGGACTTTGACTCAGCCACTCCAAAACCTTAATTTTGTTTCTTTTGAGCCACTCAGAACTGGACTTGCCTATGTGCTTTGGATCATTGTGCTGCTGCATACACCAACTACGCTTGAGTAAACAGGTGTGTGTGGTTAGTAGTGGTGGACAGTAATAAAGTATTTCATTCCTGTACTGTGTTGACCTGTTGGACAGAGCTTGGTTCTACCTTGGTTCTAACGGAAACTGTTCTCCTTCAGTGTTTTGTGCTTATGATGATTTTAACAGACATCAGTGTCAGGCTAATTAATGACCTTCTATTAACTGATTGGTGGACCGAGAGTGACACTAAATTCTTTCACACCTACAGTACATTTGAAGTACATTTAAATACTTTCATACGTTTACTCCAGTGGAGGTCTAAAGGGAGGAACTTCTACTTTTACTGGAGGAATAGGGAGAGGGACCATGGCATGGGTGACTTGCACGCTGTAAATCAATGTTGAATGATATTTATGTTTTTTGGGGCAACATAAGCTGCCACATAATTTGCAGAGAAGGTTTGCTTATTTCAGCAAAACAATGCCAGCCATATTCTGCACAATATTCTTCTAAACTGACCTGCTTGCAGTCCAGACCGGTCACACATTGGAAACATGAAATAAAAAATACAACAAAGGAGTGCCTGAACTGTTGGACAGCTGAAATTCTATATCTTTTTTGAAATGGGGTTGTAGATACTGAAAAATCATAGTAGTAATCTAATTTATTGAATTATGGCGAATTGGTGTTTTGTACTGAATGGTTTCATGTTCTTCAGGACTGTTTACCAGAGAGGATGACCAGCTGTTCTTCTGCTGGAAGTGAAATTGTCCCACTATCCATCGATCTACCAAACACACCTGAAAGCTTCACCACCAGCCAAGCAGAAGCTAATTTATAAGTTCATTATTAATAATAATGAGGCTCCCAGTTTTTTTGAGCAATATAAATCTACTAAGACCACTGACTGGGTTCATGTGGGTACATTTGCGTTACATTTCACTGTGTTATATTTTAGTGTTGTTATTTATTGACTAGACTTAGACTGTAAGTTTGTCTCGCCCTGCGATGGACTGGCGGTCTTGCTTTTCGCCCAGTGAGCACTGGGATAGGCTCCAGCACCCCCCGTGACCCTGAAGGATAAGCGGTTTAGAAGATGAATGAATGAATAAACGTATTGCATAATGTAATGTATACCTTTTGTACCATGTGTCTGGCTGTGTACTTGTTATGAGTAACAGTGTTAGAAAACTGTCATGTTTGAAATACTCTCATATGCCTATTAGTTCTTTTTCCTGTTCATTTCTAGACATCTCAAAAGTTTCTGTTCCTCAGTTAAACCAGAGGCATTATTTTGACTTTGGTTAAACCAAGCTTTTCATTTCTATCTTTCAAAAATGTTATTTATTGCCATGTATAGACATGTTGAGTTACTGATTTATTGTGTGTGAATACTATTTATTTAATTAATTTATTTTTTGGTTCATTTATTTATTTTTATTTAACTTAAAGTTTGTATCAGGTACCGTACCAGCCAACCACTTAATAAACTATTGCTACAAAGAAACGGCGGCATAGGGCTCTGATTACTTACTGATGATCGTCTATGGAGAATCTCCTGTCCTGTTCTTTTATTATTAAGAAGAGATTTGTAAGTACAACGTAGGTGTTTCTAATAAAGTGGCCAATGAGTGAAAGTACAAGGTAGGTGCTTCTAATAAAGTGGCCAATGAGTGAAAGTGCAATGTAGGTGTTTCTAATAAAGTGGCCATTCAGTGAAGGTATAAGGTAGGCATTTATAGTCACTGTATAATCTGTGTAGCATATAAAATAACCGTATAACCAGAGAAAATCTCACTTTTACTGTTTGGTCAATAAAGACGAGCACAGCATGTTGTGTTTCCTCGTACAGAAATCTAGGGTCTCTCTCTCTCTGCGTGTCTCCTCTTCTACTTATATGTAAGACGCGTGTTGTCGCGTCTTTTGCCCTGGATATGAAAGCACTGCAGTCTGAGAGTAAAGATGGTGCTTTATAGTGCTCCGCTCTTTGACCAAGCTTTTGTGCTCTAAATCAAATAATGAAAGAGGTTCTGCACTTCAACTGCACAATTCATCCCCACCAAAAGAGATTAATTAATATATCAAATCTCTGCTTTTTGCTCTCACTGCTTTCATCTTTGAACCCTATGCGGGGGGTGTGTGAAGTTGCTGAAAAGAGTGAGAAACACCCAGCGGCGGCTTAATTATCTCCGCCTTTGACCGAGTGAGGGGTTTCGATTAAAATGGTGATTCAAGAGCCAACATGAGTTAACAAAGAAGCTGCATCTGGGCATTATTAGCATGTGAGCAAACTCACAGATCCAGTGCTTTCAATGGTGGCTGGCCGCCAGGGAATTGCATACAGAGGCCTTGCTTAGTAAGTGAGTTCCTAAAAGGCCTGATTTTTCTTGTGTTTATTTTTGACTCACAAGGGTCCACTTATAACCTTTGTGTGGTTTCATGAAACCAAAATGGCCATAATTCACTTTTAAATGACAATTTTCCAACCTCTCTACACACCATAGAATTGAACATATATGAAGTATCCGTCCTGCAGAGTGAATGGTAATGTTTGCATACTACATCAGTCTGGTTTATTTTGAAAAATGAAACATAATTGTATTAAACTTCATAGTTCAACCTCGCAGCATAACTAGGATCTAACTAGGAAACTAATTTTAAAAAATACTCGCAATTATGGTTCAGACAGGTTTTTGCTCTCAAGACATACCACATAGGACTGTCTTGAGATTTCTGGTTACACTGAAAGCACCTTAATCATTTCAAGAAATATTTTTTATCTCTTTCAGAGGTGGAGAAAGTACACAAACCCACTTTAGACCTCCACTGGAGTGAAAGTACAAAACAATTTGCCTTTAAATGTGCTTAAGTATGGGAAGTAAAAGTACATGATTTATTATGGCTCTAATGTCCTATTACCATTTCTGGAACAAGATTCTTAAATTGCTTAATCAACTTTAGGGGTAAAGACTCTAGTGTCACTCTCAGTCCACCAATCTATTAATAGAAGGTCATTAATTAGTCTGAGGGTGAACTCTGGGTTATGATGATCATAAGCACAGAACACTGAAGGAGAACAGCTTTCATTAGGTAGCACCAAGCTCTGTCCAATAAGCTCAAAACAAAGTGTGCGCTGGACCCTGATTGGTGGGCTTGCATTGCGTTTCTTTCTTTTTGACATGTTAAGCTTTAATGCACACATAAGCCAACAGGAACTACAGATTTGGTATATCGTAGTGGGGTAAAAAGTAAGACGCACATGTAACGTAAGCAAGGACGGGCCTTATCACTGTACCTGACTGACCCAACGGCCGGGATTCAGCAAGCAGTGATACCCTTCGCAAGTCATCCTGTTAGTGCCAACACCATTGGCAGACAACTGCATGACGCAGGACTACATGCACGCAGTCTGTTACAAATGCTCTTAACACCATGTCAGCGACGCCCAAGACGGCAATGGTATCATGGCAGACTTTCATGGAGTAACTCAGAATGGCAGCGGGTCATCTTCAGTGTCCCGCTTTTGTCATGGATCAAAGAATCTGTGTGTGGAGGCACTGTGGTCAGTGCCAAGATGAACGGTTTGTTATCGCACATCACATGTCCAGAAGGCCTGGTATCACTCCACTTCCACTCCTACCGCAAAATCTGCAGGAACTGTGTGAGAATATTCAAGCTGCATGGGATGGATTATCACAGGACACCATTAGGAACCTCTACAACTCCATGCTGAGACGTCTGCATGTTGTGTCATCACACGGCGACCCCAAGCCAAACTGGGAGACACTGCTTCTGTATGTGTAGCTCAATAAATATTGCCTATATCAGTACATTTTACTTGTTGTATCATATCAGCTATGTCTTTATGTGCAGGTCTGTTTCCTGTTTTCAACACCAAAGCTGTACGGACACACGGATGATGACAATAAATGAATGTTAGCACATGTTTTGTTACAGTTTTTTCATCCATATAAAGTGCAGGTGGACTATGTTTCTGATTCATATGTTAAACAGACCTGCATACAGAAGAGACCTCAGACCCACAATTGTTCAGACATTTCTAGGCCTATGCTTTCAAGCACGCTTATTAGCATGCTAGGTTGCGGTAGCTAATAGCGGGTCTTTATCTCATGTTCTTACATCTTTTTAAATGTAAGATGGTCTGAAGGAGATGAAGTGGGTTGCCCCCTTTCACTTGAGAGAGGAGTTTTCTGTGGTGAAATCGTCTCCTTCATTGTGTCAACAACTAATAGTCCACATGTGAAGAGAGGCAGGGTTAGCAGTCGAGCTCCCGAGGCGGGACGGTTTCGTCTTTACTTTATCTCTGTGAATGGAAGCTGGTGCTTCAGCTGAGGAGACGATGAATAGGGCAGACTATGCGAATGTGAAAAGCACACTTGAGTCTAAATGAACGTGGGATGCTTGGAGAGTACGCTAATACTGGAGTGCATGCTAATATCACAGACTGGGCAAATACAGGAGTACGTGCTAGCACTGGAGTGTATGCTAATGTCAGGGAGCATGCTAATGCTGGGTCTCCATTAGGGGCAGAAGGTGGTGAAAATAAGGCCAATAATGGGACATTAGCATCTCAGATAAAATCTTTTATAAGATGCAAATGGACTTTTTCTCCATGAGTTGTAAGGCTGGTAGCTATTAGCCACGTAGCAAGCAGGGACATTTTTATCTAGCTTTTAATTTACCACCTTTACTACGTGTTAATGGGTCGTTTGCTTTACTTTAGATTTGCTAGATTTGTTTTAGCATGTTCTTGATCTACTAGCCTTAGTATTCCTTTTCATTCCTTTATATTATACTCAGAGGTTTACCATCTCTGTTGGCCTACAAAGCAAAAATACTGGAAACAGTATGTGAAATGCTAAGATCACTGTAGTTCTGTCATCGTTCTATGGTGGGCGCTATGCTCTTATGCCCATGTATGATAAGTTCGCCAGACAAAAAAAAGAGTCACCTGTGACTGAAACATACCTAATAGTGTGTGATACCTCCATGAGCATGAATAACAGCTGTGATTTGATTTGGCATGGACTATACAGGTTTCTGGATGTAAACCACATCAACATTCAGCCACTCTTGCATCTAAGAATTGTGCAGTTGGGCCAGATTTGGTGGATGACTTCCCTGGCACAATTCTAAGTAGAGTTTCCTGTAGACTGGGATTTGTGCCACTGCTGGTAGACCTGTGTGACAGTACGCTTCCATACACCTTCAAATTCAGTTACTTCCTTCACACTATGGCAATGCAATCACTAATGCAATCACTCCTTTTTGCCAAACATTAACATCTGCTTTATGATCCATTTTCCACACACGGAACGAGACATTCACTGCACTGTTCCACCTCTTCTTAATCTTTTAATCCTGTCGAACACCCTGCAGGTATTCATAGTCCGATCATCCTCATGCAGCACCATCTGCAGGAGCCTGAAGTTACTACCAAGCAAGGTGACTTATTTGTCTGGTGATGTGCAAACTGAACTATGAACTAAATTATTAATAAATTATTATTCTTTGGACTGCTGCACACTGTGACTGTTTGTCTGTTTTCTAAGAAGTAAAGGACCTGCTCATAGATGTTCTGCCTGTCTTTGTTTCACAGCATGAACAATTAGGCAAAATTCCAAAAACAGCAGGCCCCAGAAACTCTGCCCCACTACGTGTTATACAGCCTTGGACATACAGAGGTTCTTGGGAGGCACCGTGACTGTGGTAGGAGAGGCGTGTGGTTCAGTTTAAGATGTGTACATGTGTTGCATGTGCTGTTCTGTGACAAGTAGTGGAGTAGTGTCTGTCTGTGGGTTTGCTGTCTACCATGTACAGAACATGGGTAGTTAGAAGTGAACTACCTGCTTCCTGGCTATTTGAGCAGCACTGAGCGGCAGTCGTCCTGTTGATGTGTTCAATAAAAGAGCATTTGCTTAAAGCACTACGTTTCCTGTATCTTCTTCTAAGACAAAACCACAGTAGATTGTATGCTTTTAACTAGGGTGCTGTGATACCATAAAAAAATTACTGACCATCCAAAAAGGCGGCCAGGTAGGGGCCCACTAAACATTTGTACCCAGGGGCCAGTCACCTGATGGGCCTGTTATACAACCCATGCATGAACATATATAGGACAAATACTTTTATACAAGTGCATTTTAATTCATGCAAATGGCTAAAAAGCCATTATGTTTAATATATTTCCACATACATTAATTAACATAAAGGGTGGGGCATTGGTGCGGTGGGTAGCACCATCGCCTCACAGCATGAAGGGCCTGGGTTTGATTCCCTGTCTGGGTCTTTTCTGTGTTTGCATGTCTGCGTGGGTTTCCTCCATGTGCTCCATTGTACTCTCTCATGGAATCAGCCAAATTTGATTTTCTAGCTTGCTCCTTGGTATGAGTGTGTCTGTGTGTCTGTCTTGTGATGGACTGATGCTTCCGCCCAGTAAGTGCTGGGATCAGCTCCAGCACCCCCGGGACCCGGGGAGATAAGCAGTTTAGATGATGAATGACTAATTTAGAAAAATACACGGCCATTTGTATGGGATGGAAACAGATTTTAGCTTAGATTTAATATTCTTTTGTATTAGATTTGGGGTTTCACTATGTTTTATATCATCAGAAGCAGCACAGAGTTTTGAAAAAACCTGCATAAAAGTCTGAAAGAAGACTGTTTTATCAGTTTAATGGAGATCATTCCAGTAATGTTTATGTACGGGTGGCGGCTTGTTTTCCCTCTGAAAAATGCCAGATACCCTTTGAGATGGCACGGCAGGCTTCAGATGACATTCTAACAACTTCCTGCTGCATCTGACAAAGTGAAAGTGAGCTCCAGGGTCAGCGGCTTTTATTTGACAGTAATTCTTGGTGTATTATTTACAACTGGCACTAAAGGTAGATCCACTTAGACATTAGCTGTAAGCAGTCCAAAGTAAATAAAGTTACTGAATATAATTATTATTATTACACAGTGATTTCTTTTAATATCTTAGTTGGTGCTATTCAGGAAGAGCCCAGGTTTGAACTGCAGGTAATAAACAGATGTAGCCACTAGATGGCAGGGCAGCATTTTGCACATTTTCATTTTCTGCTCTGAAGGCCACTGATGTAAACCAGGAGCTGTGTCATGTTCATAGAGTTTCCTTTTCCCCACCAGATCCATCTTGCATATCTAGAGATGTTGATTTTGTCTGCATATAAATGATCTGTTGTTTTTCTCCTACAAACCCAACCCTCTTAATTAACATTGGCTTAATGATGTTGACGAATGTGGACCTGATGAACAATAAAATAAAACAAAATAAAGTGAAATAGAATCAAAAGAAAAGGTGTGAGTTGATTAACAGAACGTGTAATTAGGAAAAAGATGAAGGAGAGAAAGAAAGCAGAGTGAGGGAGACAGAGACAAAGGCAAAGAGTAGAAAGAAAGAGAAAGAGGGAGTAAATGAGAAATTAGAAAACAGCAGAAGAACAGAGAGTTGCACAGAAAGAAAGAGCAGAGAAAGCAGAGAGAGAGAGAGTAAGAGCAGAGAAGGAGAGAAAGCAGTGTGAGAAAGAACAGTGAGAGGGAAAGCAGAGAAACAAAAATCAGCAAGAGAGAAAGAGCACAGTGAAGGAGTGAGCAAGAGAAAAGAGACAAAGCAGAGCGAGACAGCAGCGAGAGAGGGCGAGAGAGAAAGAGCAGAGTGAATGAGTGTGCAAGAGAGAGTGAAATAGCAGAGAGATAGAAAGAGTGAGCAAAAGTGAGAGGAGCAGAGTGAGAGCAGAGAAAGAGAAAAGAGCACAGTGAATGAGTGAGCAGAAAAGAAAGAGGGGAGAGCAAGAGAACACAAACAGAGCAGTGCAAGAGAGCAGTGACAGAGAGAGAGAGAGAGCGAGAAACAGCAGAGTGAAAGAGTGAGCGAGAGGGAGAGAGAGAGAGAGAGCAGTGAGAGAGAGATGCGTATCCATTCTTCATCCTGCAGTGACATATTTACTGGAGAAGAATAAACAACTAGCAGCGTATATCACACACACGTCTGTCCATTCCCACAGTGGGCAGCAGACCCTGACCCCTGACCTCTGTGTCTGTCTGTGTAAGAGGAGACCTGCAGCGGTCGTGTGAGAAAGCAGTGCACAGATTCTCTTCAGTACAAAAATACACTGCATTCCCAGCTTTCCCAACCAGCAGAATTCCTGGGAAGCTGTTTGGTCGGCTGTGAGGATGGTACTGATGATGATGATGACATATTATAATATACGATAAAAATATTTTTCTGTTAATTAATTTGCACCAGTTCTTTTCTGATAACCTGAACTGCAAAAACACTTTAGTGAAAAAATCCATAGTTAACATACCTAATATTTCTCATTATGAAATTTATGTAGGAATATTATAAGATTATTGATTAATTGATTGATTATTGAAAACAAGTAAAACATTTAGAAATAAGTTCAATAACTGAAATCTATAAATTATTCTTTGTTTAAAGGAGAATTCCAAGGATTTCTGCATAATGAAATGATTGAGAAGTAATTCGGAGTGGTTTGGTGCGAAACGCTCTGCTCTAGAGAAACAGAGAGTCAGAGTCAGAATTTTTCACAGTGGCGGTGATAAGAACCAGACGTCCCTCTAAAACGCTGCCTTACAGAAAGTTATTCAACCAAATGGTTATGAATAAGCTGCCTGACGCCTGAGGCATAGTTTAAAGATATTTTTGAGAAGCTTTTGGGCTTAAAATTCACGTCATCGTGGGGGGATGCATGCAGGGCAATATGATGCAAAGAAAACTTGCATTCATCATCAAAAGAATAGTTGCACAAATAATTGCAGAAGGAATCCACCGACAGGAATGAAACTTGGTGGGTAGGTTTGACATCATGGGACATGCAAATGATTCAAGTTTCATGGAGTGACTCAGAATGGCAGCGGGTCATCTTCAGCGCGAGTCCCACTTTTGTCTTGGTGAAGACCAATGAATCCGTGTGTGGAGGCACTGTGGTCAGCACCAAGATGAATGGTTTGTTGTCACACGTCACACGTCCAGAAGGTCTGGTGTCACTCCACCTCCACCCCTACCACAAAATCTGCAGGAACTGTGTGAGAATATTCAAGCTGGACGGATATTCAAGTTGGACGGATAAAGATTTTGTCCCCCCTTTGCTGCAGTAACAGCCTTAACTCTTCTGGGGAAGGAATTACTGTAGGAACATTGCTGTGAGGATTTGACTGCATATACCCACAAGAACATTAGTGAGGTCAGGTACTGATCCCTCCAACTCATTCCATCACTACAAGAAGAAAGAGAGAAATAAAGGAAGAGAGAAAAAGAGGACAAAAAAGAGTGAAAAGGAAAGAAAGGAGAGGTATAGATGAAGTAAGTGGAAGACAGGTAGCAACCTAATGAAAGAGCAAAAGAAGGGAAATGAGAGAAGGCCCATGTTGTTAATCCTCCTGAGGAACAATCCCCTAAAGGTACTGAAATATGTCCAGTGTAAACAGGCGAGCCGAGCGCTCCGCTCAATGACCATTTCAGTAACATAGTTGTACACAATCCAAGAAGAACAGATTCACAACTGGATCTCCAAATCAACCAACACGCTGGACACTGAAACTGCTTCCTGCACAGAAAACCTATCAATCACTCACTAATTTCTGTGTTCAATCTTAATAGGAATATCTCTGTATTACATTTGCACATCAGCCAAAGTATCATAACAGGAAATATGTCTGGTGATATTTGATCCACAGGGTGGTCGGAAGAGAGGATCGGCGCTAATTAATAACTTTCCATTAAATCATTTCAAACTAATCCTTCAGATAAACTTCCTGATGGCCTTAAAACAATATACACAGAGAGATTGGTTCAGATTTCGTCTCATGCTTATAAACTGGCTCTGTGCTGCTCAGCACTCTGCCTGGCCATGATGTCGAGAGCTTCTGCCATCATGCCGAGTCTTACAGCACAATAAAGACAAGTTTACATTTGAGACTACGGATATAAAGTGTTATCATTACTCTGATGAACTATGTCATGATGTTTTCCTGAGCACATCATAAGTATCATCACTAGTTGAACCAGTGATGTCACATGGTCAAACTGAAATTGTACAGTATGCACATCTTGACTAAAAACTCACAGAATAGGAGAACAGCATGGCTAAAAACCCACCAACAGCAGAACAGCATGGCTAAAAATCCACCAACAGGAGAACAGCATGGCTAAAAATCCACCAACAAGAGAACAGCATGGCTAAAAATCCACCAACAAGAGAACGGCATGGCTAAAAATCCACCAACAAGAGAACAGCATGGCTAAAAACCCACCAACAGGAGAACAGCATGGCTAAAAACCCACCAACAGGAGAACAGCATGGCTAAAAATCCACCAACAAGAGAACAGCATGGCTAAAAATCCACCAATAGGAGAACAGCATGCCTAAAAATCCACCACTAGCAGAACAGAATGGCTAGAAATCCACCAATAGGAGAACAGCATGGCTAAAAATCCACCACCAGCAGAACAGCATGGCTAAATATACACCAATAGGAGAGCAGCATGGCTAAAAATCCACCAACAGGAGAACAGCATGCCTAAAAATCCACCACTAGCAGAACAGCATGGCTAGAAATCCACCAATAGGAGAACAGCATGGCTAAAAATCCACCACCAGCAGAACAGCATGCCTAAAAATCCACCCACTGCAGAACAGCATCTGCAATTTCCTTCGGGATCAATAGAGTGTTATCTTTTCTTAAAAACCCACCAATCGGAGAACAGCATGGCTTAAAAACCCACCAACAGCAGGACAGCATGGCTAAAATATTTCTATATGTGTGTCAGTTCATCCCGTGGCTTTTATCATAAAGGTAGAGTGGCATATGCTAGACAATGATTTTAGTTCTGTATGAGGGGCGGAGCAGGCTAGGAGTGCTAGACACAATCAAGCTGTCAATCTAGCTGCTCCTTAGCCATGCTCACACAGTATTTATTCTGTGATATCATATTTATATCTTGTATTTTTCATTCAAGCATAGCTGGATCTTTAATATAACCGTCAATTATCAAAATTACCAGTAATTACCATAACAATTTTTTTTGCAGTGTACATTCGAGGTGAGGGGAAAAGCATTACATTAACACGAACATTGATTCCACAAAACTGAGATCAGCCTCTAACCAGAGGAGGTCTGAGTGGAGGTGTAAATCACTCCAGTGAGGTGCAGATGCCTCCTCCTGCCCATATTGAAGCCATTTCCTGTTTCAGGTTAGTCTGTGACCCCTCAGCAGTGGGTCTGTGACCAGTGCCCCCCACAGTGAGGGGCTGAGGAATATACTTACTATACTTATCACAGTGTGGTTCCATGATCTTCTGAACGTGTGCTGATGGTCCGCCGAACCCAGCCCTGACCTTAACCTCAGATGATCTCCCAACACAATTTGCACTCACCCCAGATGTAGTTGATCAGTCAATAGATATCTGGGGTCCAAAATTGCCTCTTTAGTTTAGCACTGGAGCTATGAGGCTGATGTAACAAACCTGAGGATAATAATAATCCAAATAGTTTCTGGAAATACATCCACAAAACTTTTCTCGGCCTCCTCAAACCACATCCAGGCCATCACTAAGGTGACGCAGTCTTGTTGTTGTGATTCAGGACACTGTGTAACTTACTGTGAGCTACAAACATCAACAGAACTTCAGTAGCTGAATGCTGCAGGCAGTCATTCCAGAAAAAATATAAAATCAAAACGTTTACAAATGATCTTATAGTAATATTATACCAATCTCGGAAAAATATTTAAATATGGGTAGACCCGTATGACCATACGCTTCCATACACCTGCATAATTCAGCTTCTTCCTTCACAGTATCGCTCCAATGTAGTCACTCCTTTCTACCAATCATTACCATCTGCTTTGCGACCCATTTCCACACATTGAATGAGATGTGTGGAAAATATAAGATAAAAATATGACAAAATATGGCTTAAAAACCGCTGATCAAACCTGTGACCTCATATAATGCAGTAAATATTTCAATCAAAGCCATTTTATTTAACGAACTGGACATGTGAGTGGAAGGAGAGATGAAGGAACATAAAGAATAAATAAATGAATGGGCGACAGGCAGCTACAGACTAGCTTGCTAGCTTCTGGTTATGCTGGGTTAGCTTCAGCTCGCTAAGTTTCCCTGACACCGAAACTTGGATCTTGTGTGGGCGGGGCAAGAGCCGTCAGTCTTGTGATTGGTAGGAAATGCTTATGGAAGTGCATCCCAAGATTAAGCCTGCTCAGTTTACACGGAGAGGTGATAAATATGGTGGAATACAGCAGATGTTTATTAGACTGTGTGAAGATATTTGTAATACATATTTTGTACATGCATATTGTGGCCCAGAAGAACAAGATCAACTTAATTAGACAGAAACACAGATTTAGGTTCCCTGTGGCTTCTGAGACTTGCTGAGATATCTTTTTTGCAATCTAGTGTTTTGTCTGTCTTGGAAAGCTCTTAACACTACACCCGAAAAATATCCTCTGAATAATAATATCACCACCCCTCTTATTAAGACCTTTACCATATACTGTAAAATAAATTAGCCATCATTCCTATTCAGGCAGTTTTGGTTGTCTTGTAGCACTGTTCTGAAAATTGCAAAAGGTGCAAAAGCACATCACTCGTGAGAGCAGGTGGTTCTTAACAATGCTAAGCAACAAAATCTTCCAGACAGTCTCCAGAAGACTGGCTTGTCAGACTGACCCAACCTCAACCTTAACCTCAAAACCCAGCTTTGGCCTCTTTTAACTTTTCTAATTAAAGCTGGAGTTTGGGGATAGAAAGGCA
The DNA here is from genome assembly GCA_034552555.1 of Semaprochilodus insignis. Classification (NCBI taxonomy): domain Eukaryota; kingdom Metazoa; phylum Chordata; class Actinopteri; order Characiformes; family Prochilodontidae; genus Semaprochilodus; species Semaprochilodus insignis. The sequence continues at coordinate 9,050,888 of CM067490.1, read as the reverse complement.
TCTTTCCTCTTGGAAATCAGCCGAATGTTCGTGTTTTCATCTTCCTGGGGGATTTGTTCCCCTCATAGAACTAAACTCAGACACAGTATGTCAAAGGATACACAGTGTGTCAAAGGATACGTCCAACCCAAAGTGCCTGTAAAAGAATGCGCTCTGCTATAACGGAATCTGGAACGATGTACAACATGTCACACTCTTGAGGGCCATGAAATAGTGCTGAGGTTATTTATGACAACCTTGGGTAAAACAAAGATGACAAGTGGCTATTTAAGGGTGAATATTTGTTCAACAGTGCTAACATGGCTAATTCACTGTTACAAATGTTATAACATTTTTGGATTATTTTTTCTCTAGTATTTGTAATTTTGAGATTGTCTTGAGCTTATCATAAGATAAGCTTATTTTTATGTCATATTTTTTTCAATATACCCTCATCATCAAAAAAAAAAACCCCAAGCTGCACCCAGAAAGAATCAACCAACATAAATGAAACTTGGTGGGTAGGTTTGACATTGTGAGACATGAAAATGTTCAAGTTTTACGCTCGGCAGCACATGTGCCGTTATTAAGGACGGGCCTTATCACTGTACCTGACAGACTATATAAGGTCGTCCTGTTGCTTTCCATTCTGACTCATGGTGTTGTGATAGTAGCATCCTATGTAAACGAAGTATGCCTTGGAGAAGAGTTCAAATGCAATTTGAGCAGTTGGAAGACTTGGAGAGAGGTTGCATCGTAGGGCTCCAGGAAGTGGGATGGTCTTATCTAGATACTGTGTGCCATACCGGTTGTGCGGATACTACCATAGCATGCTGTTGGTTGCGGTGGATAGATGAAGGCACACACCAGCGACATGAAGGATCTGGGAGACTTACACAAACAACAGAGAGAGAGAAACGACTAATTGTCCGACATGTGTGGGGTGACCCAACAGTGATGCCCTCCACGAGTCATCCTGTTAGTGCCAGCACCACTGGCAGATGGCTGCACAATGTAGGACTACATGCACGCAGACCGTCATGCCACCTGCCCTTAACACCACGTCAACGTCCTCGAAGACTGCAATGGTGTTGTGCNAGCGGGTCATCTTCAGTGACGAACTCCGCTTTTGTCTTGGTGGAGAATCTGTGTGGATGGATTATCACAGGACACCATTAGGAACCTCTACAACTCCATGCCGAGACATGAGCATGTTGCGATAGCAAACATGGTGGCCCACTACTTCTGTATGTGCAGCTCAGTAAATATTGCTATCAGTCTAAACTGATCATCATTTATTGTTCCTGGTAACCTTTATCTTCTTACTGAACAGCATTCCTTCCGACACTTCCTTCTGGCTGCAGCTATTTAAGTGTATACAAAAATCAAATTTTTTCTAAATATAATAGACTATTTTGCTTATCACAACAATATTTCTAAAAACAATGCAGTGTGGAAACATAGTTTATTGTGTAACATAGTGTTATAAGTGTTGGGGGCAGTTAAGGCCTTTGGAAAGCTAGTTAATTATAAAGATAAATGTCATTAAAAAAGACCTAAATTAAATTAGTGGATAGTGGAACCTAGTTTGTTAGAACATACTGATTCAATACTATCACTGTTAGTCATATGCTGCATTCTCAATGTATTGCACTGTGCCTTATATCTATATTCACTGTAAAGATAATTATAGACTTCAAAGGCAGTGCTGTAGTTGGAACTAGCATAATGGAAGTATAATTTATTAGTGCAGTGCTAGTTTGTTATTAGTGTTATTAGCAATGCTAGCAGAACAAGTGTCAATTTGCATAGCCCATAACAAGCTCCTTGGATGAAAAATTAGTCACCTTGTGTGTTTAAGGTGGTAGTAACTTCTGGCTCCTACAGGTGGCATTGCAAGAAGATGATTGGGCACCCTGCGGGGTCAGTGCAGTAAATGTCTTGTTCGATGTGTAGAAAATGGGTGACAAAGCAGATGTTAATGATTGGCTAAAAGGAGTGATTGCATTTGGGTGTGCCAAAGGCCATAGTGTGAAGGAAATAGCCGAATTTGCAGGTGCATGGAAGCGTGCGATCATACGGGTCTACCAGCAGTGGCTAAAATCCCACTCTACAGGAGAATTGTGTCAGGGAAGGCATCCACCAAATCTGGCCCAACTGAGCAATTCTTTGATGCAAGTGTGGCTGAACATGGATGCCAGTCCATGCCAAATCGAATTGCAGCTGTTATTTGTGCTTGTGGAAGTATTACACAGTATTAGGTACATTTCAGTCATAGGTGACTAATTTTTTGTCTGGTGAGCTTATAAACCAGCACCAGACCAACATAAACCAACATCAAGCAACTCTTGCTGCGGTCACATGTTTGCAGTAAACTCATGAGACCAAACCGGATATTACGTTGTTTTCAGTGGAGCCGCAACAGAACATTCTGCCAATGCAAGTGGCAATATTCTGCAGGCTGCAGTGGTAAGTGGACTCTCCATCAAGAGTTCAGTTTTTCCAGCTTCTGTCATTGACTGCAGCAATGTTATAAACCGGATATTGATATTTTGGAGCTGTCATGGACGCCAAACATCTCATTGTTGAATTCCAGACGCACCCAGTATTAATAATACAACAATTATCTCCTCTGATAATCTTCCATTTTCACCCATTCGCGTGGGTTCATTCTGCTGATGGCCATTTACCTTTTTTTCAAGGCAGACATAGGAACGCAGCATTAGATCAGCATGGAATTCATGCAGTTCTGTTTTTTTCAGAAGGTGGAAGCAAAAACACATGTCAGTTGTTATGCAGCTTATGTGCTTATTGTAAAGCACTAATTGACGTCAGACACTAAAGAGTGCTTGGAGTTAGTGTTTTGGAAACATAATTTACTGCTATCAATTTACTGTCTATGCTCATTGGAAAGCACTAAAAAGATGTAAGAGACTCAAAGGGCGTCATTATGATCAGCGTTAGCGATGCTTTTAGCAATGCTTTTAACAGTTATGTATTGCTCTGCAGCTCATATCTGTGCTCATGGTAAAGCACCAAAGAGACTTTGGAGACTGTGTAGGGATGGTGGTCTTCAAGAGAAACCTTGGCAATGACTCTAAAGGTCATGGGTTCAGTCTGACATCTTTGGCCATTTGCACTCCAGAGCAAAGCACTTAGCTGTAACTGGCTCCAATGGGACTGCTCCTACTGTCGGTTAATGGAAGCTCCTATGGACACCAGCGTCAGATAATTGACCAAATTTACATCTATAATCAGTCAATGCTCTTTTTCCTCCTTTTATGAATGAGTTACACTGATTAGTCGCATTGATCTGTACAATAGTTTAAAATACCTGTCTGGTTGAATTAGCCTTTACAGGTTGGATACAGACAGTCTACGGAAATTCAGATCTCATAAATATATAATAAGGCTGGGATAAGGGTTGTAATAAGGTTATGGTTTTGCACTGGAATGTGGAATATGTGCACTGGCTATATACGGTTGTATTAAGCTATAGGTCTATTTTCAGTCCATTTTATAAACTACAACAAGTATTTAAGGCACTTTGTATGAACTAGTACAAAATGTATATGTATATATTTGTGATATGTGATATATATGTGATATGTCTTTAGGCTGTCAATGTATTTAAGAGAGTATTATTGTGATTAAATGAGGGTGGTTCGGGGGCATTGTAGGATGCAGCATGGATTATACAGTATAATGGTTAGTGGTATATTTAAAGTGAAATTCCAAAGGGAATTTTAAAAGGCATAACAAGTGACACACAATTGGCTGAACACAACTATTCCAGCCCATCCTGTCAGCAATGGGAGTCATTTGTGCTTGTGCACAGGACAGAGGGAAGGGGAGGAGATGCATGCTTAACTCCACGCATTGTCAGGAAGGAGAGACGCTCGGCCAAAAAGGAGAAGATCTGAAAAACAAGAATTGTCAGAAAGAAGTTCTTAGACGAGGAGGTGAAGATAAGGAGCTGTGTTAACGTTAGTGAGGTGTTTCAGAGATGAAGAAAGAGTTGATAGTGAGCCGTATCATTAGTGGAGAGACCTCAGAGAGCTGACAAGGCTCCCTATTCATATTTTGTCGTTATACCATAAATCGTGTAGCAGTTCCATTCTTCCTCTGGAGTGAGCGTAACTTATTCTTGATTTAAGAACCAATAGGTTTAAAAGAACCAATAGGTCAGTACTGTTTTGTTTGCTAATGTTTGTCATAGCAACTGAGAAGCATTGAGGCAGCAACTGTAGTGACAGTCTGTTAACCTGGAACCCAGTTAACGTTAGTTACATAACTGTCATTGTTCACATTAATGCTTTATCATGGTATTTGTCCGTACAATGGACGAAGGGTTTTATGGCCAGGAAGAGCTAAAAAAAAAAAAACAAGTTTAGTCCAGTGTGTACGTGTAAGGAATATGCATCTATGAATTTGGGGGAGGCTGAGCTTTTGAATGAGCACAAAAAGGAGGAGTGTATTTGTTCTGCTGTTGAGCTCAAATAGAGCTACCAAGAATTGTTCACAGTGGTGGTGATGAGAACCACACCTTGCACTTCCACTCACTGGCCACTTTAGTAGAAACACATATCCTATGCTTTCACTCACTGGTCACTGTATAAAAAAAAAAAAAAAATAAATAAAATACTTCGTGCTTCTATTGACTGGCCACTGTATTAGAAACACCCACATGGTACTTCCACAGACTGGCCACTTTATTAGAAACACCTACCTTGTACTTCCACTCACTGGTCACTTTGAGCACCAACCAAATATCTACAGCTCTAGTTATGAATACTCCCTATACAAAGTTATTAGTATTATAGTTTCTATACTGTGTGCACATTTTAAACTTTTGATTCATGTGACATTTGTGTTTGTTAAGAGGTGATAATTTCTTTAATTACATAATTCTATATAAATAATGATAATGTAATGTCATTAGAATGCATATCAAAATGTCTTTTATGAGGCTTGAAGAGTTTTAGTCACAGCCATGTGGAGAACATGCAGGACCGTTTAATGACCAGAAGCAACATGCGGTTCCTTCCATTAATGAAAAAAAAAAAGACATAATACTAGGACATTATTTAGACATTCTCTGAGCATCAACCCAAATAAAGGGCTACTGCCCGCCTCATAGCTCAGTATAAGAGTGAACATGTGTGCCAAGCATGGCCCAGTTACAGAAACAAAACAAGTTCTTCACAGCGGTAGCTGAATAAGGTAGTGGCATTGGATCCCAACATCTTAGAAATCACCAAAACACATTATAGCAACTGCTGAGCAAGTGGACAATGGCCGGAAGCTCAGTCCGGCTGCCTCGCCTTAGAGAGAGTGTACAAAAACAATGCAGAGGGGTTGGGGGAACAACAAAGAAGCAGATGCAATCAGAAGCTGCTTCTGTGACTGAGGTCACGGCACATCCAGTGGATTGTCTTTGACCTCATGCAGTAACGGCACATGCCTGTGATGTGTTGTGTAGCCTAGTTTAGCCACTGAAATCAAAATAATAACATCACTGGGCCTGAACTAGCACTTTTTTTAGTGCTTTTCCTGCCCTAACACACCCACACAAGTTCAGGGAAGGCTTGTTTTTTGATTATTCAGACCCCAAAGATGTTGCTGTGGTTTTTCAGGATGCACAAGCTTTAAAGAGTACTGGTTTCCGTAGAAAAGTTTTAAACTCTATGCTATTGAGCTGAACTGTGTTATTAAATAAAACTAGATAGCAATGACTTTACAACCATGCTAATGTTACCTCAATGACATGACAAAAAACACCTCTACATGTGTGACCTCACATACACTCACAAAAAACACACTGGTAATCAAGGGCAGTATTCGTGAGGCTATATGATGCCTACATAAGTCTTTTATGACAACTGAAATAAATCTACATTAACATCTAGAAAGGCTTATTAACTGGCCCCTTTCTTACCTACCTACCCACCTACATTGTGCTTCCGCTCACGGGCCACTTTATTAGAAACACCAACCGTGTGCTTTCACCCACTGGCCACTTTATTAGAAACACCTACCTAGTACTTCCACCCACTGGCCTCTTTAGATGCCTACCTAGTACTTGCTTCCACTCACTGGCTAACTTATTAGAAACACCTACCTTGAGCCCACACGGAGATCAACCAATGGGTTGCAGTCTCTAACTGTACACCACTAAGGTGGAGCTTCCAGTGAAGTATTTCTAATAAAGCAGCCAGTCTCTGTTTTTTTACAAACCCCAAAGCTAGTGGGAAACATGTGTTGGTACAATATAACCAGGTACACATGTCTCTTAATGACCACTTCTTCATGGTTTGTTATGATTTTGTGGCCAGTTTGTGGGTGGCCAGTACATTACATTATGCCTGCCTAGTCCAACTGTAGCTACATTATAGCTGTTCAAATTGCCAGTAGCAGTTTGTAAGGAACTGCCAAAGCCTGCACTATGTGGACCTCCCTTTTCCTCCTCAGCATCCTATCTACAGAAACAGAATGGGGAAATGTTCGGTAAGCAGATATAACAATAGCCAAACATACACACTCTCTAAACCCCTAAGAAAACCACAGCAGTAGCAGCAGTAGAAGCAGCAGCTGTGGAACTCGACACAGCCCAGACTGATACACAATCAGACGAACTGAGCTCAAGGTCAAGGGTGACCGCCTGCAGTTTTACTTTTAATCTGATCCGTGGAAAGGTCTGGCTGAGTGAGTAAGTTGCACCACATGGTCTCTAAGAAACATGCTGCATAGGGACTATGTGAGTGTCAAAGGTCAAATGGTAGGTTCCACTGTAACATGAGTTTATCCTAGATGCTCAGGCTGATTAGGCTGAATGACAGACCCTCCACTGAGAGTCTGCAAACACAAAAAGTACAGGATTGCTGACTTCATCCGACAGTAATGTAGATGATTTTTTTTCCTATGTAGCTGTTAATTTTGCACCTTTCATGAAATGTACAGAAATATCTCTTTCTGGAAGATTGTTTCAGCTCCTCAACCATCCTCTGCTTTGTTGTTCACCGAGTCATTTGCAGGGCAGAGGCTTGTAAAAACAGAGGATTCACGAACATAGAGCATTCTCAGCTGCAAACAGGTGAGAGTGGCAGTGGTAATAAAAACCAATCACAGCCTAACCAATCATGGACTAACTAATCACATATAACCAGAAACAGGCTAACCAATCATAGACTAACTAATCACATACAACCAGGAACAGGCTAACCAATCGTAGACTAACTAATCAGATATAACCAGAAACAGGCTAACGAATCATAGACTAACTAATCACATACAACCAGGAACAGGCTAACCAATCGTAGACTAACTAATCACATACAACCAGGAACAGGCTAACCCATCATAGACTAACTAATCACATTCAACCAGGAACATGCTAACCAATCATAGACTGACTAATCACATTTAACCAGAAACAGGCTAACCCATCATAGACTAACTAATCACATACAACCAGGAACAGGCTAACCAGTCAAGGACTAACTAATCACATTTAACCAGAAACAGGCTAACCAATCATAGACTAACTAATCACATATAACCAGAAACAGGCTAACCAATCATGGACTAACTAATCACATATAACCAGAAACAGGCTAACCCATCATAGATTAACTAATCACAATCTCAGCAACCACCTGGGATACCACAGCAACTGCCTAGTAATACCTCAGCAACCACCAGGGATACAATAGCAAATGCCTAGTAACACCTCAAGAAACACCTGAGATACTATAGCAACTGCCTAGTAACACCTCAGCATCCACCCAGGGATACTATAGCAACTGCCTAGTAACACCTCAGCATCCACCAGGGATACTATAGCAACTGCCTAGTAACACCTCAGCGACCACCTGGGATACTATAGCAACTGACTAGTATTGCATTAGCAACTACCTGGGATACTTTGGCAACTGCCTAGTAACACCTTAGCAACGGCCTGGGGTGTTACAGCACTGAACAATCACCTGAGATACTATAGCAACTGCCTAGTAACACATTAGCAACTACCTGGGATATTAAAGCAACTGCATAGCAACACCTTAGCAACCACCTATCAACCAAAAGGCATTGCCCTAACAACAAGCTGGAATGCAATAGCTACCCTTTATCATATTATCATTCATCATATTAAACCAGTCAGCCATCAGCATGGCTCTGCTTTCACGGCTTTAACTGCTGATTTTTTTTAACTGCGAGGCTCAAAAATTAAGAACTTAACGTTCGTTTTGACTGGAGAGTAAAATGAAAGGTGGTCTCTGACTTTGCACAGTGCCTAATAAACTGGGAATTCACTGCAAAGTTTCTCCATTCAAAGCCTCAGAGGATAATGCGCTCTTTGACTTTGGAGAAGGAATTTTGATGGAGCAGGTGAAGGACTGGCTCCCTTCTGTTCTTCGTCTCCTGCCTAGCACTTAAAACATGGCAGAAAAATGCCCCTCTCACAGCTCTAAACATCACAAGGCACATGTGCTCTTAGTGTCAGTGTGTGCATGTGGTTTTCATTCCCTGTCCCCACGCTGACCTTTGGAGACCTGTCAAACAAGCGTAGGATCAGAAACGGATACTTTGCGTCTTGGTTGTCCATCACCGTGAAGAAACGAAGAGTGTGTCTGGGGGAAAAAAGACTTTGAGGTCAGAGTTTGCAGTTGTGAGCCATTTGTTTTCTTTCACAAGCCATGTCATGTTCGCAGAGCACCATCCATCAAACAGTCAGTGCACTAAAAACCTGTTCCTTAAAGAACCATCCAGCTTACTGTTGCCTGTTTGACTATAGGTGAGATGTGAGTATAAAGAACTTTTTTGAAGAACCCCTTTGTATGTAATAATTACAGTATATGATACAGTGCAATTCCAAATTTCAAATTGTAGCAAGAGCACTAACGCTAACATGGGAAAACAGCTCTAAACTAAATAGAACTAGGTGTCCCTGATCGACCTCCCAACCTCCAACCTCCAAGAGCAGTGACCCTGTTGATTACCAGTCCCACCACACCAAGTCTTTAGAATGTCTAGAAGCCCATCACGTCCTCTTTAAGGAGTTGCGGGCTTGGCTTCTGGGCTGTGCACTGTGGTCGTCAGGGTGTTGGTGTCCTGGGTCAGTGAGGGCATTGCTGGATGCTGTAGGCATTGATGGATGCTGAGTGCTCAGTGGCATTGATGACGTTCTGGTGATGCCAAAGAGCCTGGTGAGGTTCTCTGTGTGGCTAGGGAGAGTTGGTTGGCTCCTAGGGGCATTGTTGTAGAGGGCTGCAAAGCCAACACCATGTGGTGCTGGGTGCTGATGCACACTTGATGCATCACATCTGGCAGCCTTCCCAGCACAAGGCACGTTCCCATCCATTTATGGGTCTGCTCTGGAGAGCGCTCTTTTTTCATTGGTCATGGTTCTGCTTTCACTGTCATCCCGTGCACTGACAATTCAGGCAAGTTTGCTGGTCGCGTGCACTTCCCAGGGACTTTTGTAGTACTGAGAATGATCCACCACTTAAATAATGCAATGCTATTCAAAAAGAAGGTTACCAGGAACAATAAACGATGATAAATTTAGACTGATATGGCCCATATATATTGAGCTACACACACAGAAGTAGCGTCTCTCAGTATGGCGTCTGGCTGCCATGTTTGCTAATGCGACATGCATACATCTCGGCATGGAGTTTTAGAGATTCCTAACGGTGTCTTGTGATAACCCATCCCATGCAGCTTGAATATTGTCACACAGTTCCTGCAGATTTTGCGGTAGGGGTGGAGGTGAAGTAACACTAGGCCTTCTGGACGTATGACGCATGGCAACAAACCATTCATCTTGGCACTGACCACTGTGCCTCCACATACGGATTTGTGGGTCGTCTCCACCAAGACAAAAGCGAGACTCATCGCTAAAGAGACATTCAGCTGCTCAACCATGGAAACCCATTCCATGAAGCTCTCTACGCACTGTTATTGAGCTAATCTGAAGGCCTCATGAAATTTGGAGGTCTGTAGTGATTGACTCAGCAGAAAGTTGGTGACCTGTGCGCACTACGTGCCTCGGCATCTTACATGGCCTACCACTTTGGGGCTGAGTTACTGTTGTTCCCAACCACTTCCACTTTGTTATAACCCCACTGACAGTTGATTGTGGCATATACAGTAGCGAGGACATTTCACAACTTGACTTGTTGCACAGGTGACAGTCTATCACGGTACCACATTGGAATTCATTGAGCTCCTGAGAGCGACCCATTCTTTCACTAATGTCTGTAGGAGCAGCGTGCATACCTAGGTGTACATTGTTGCTGAATTTTATCCATTACAAATAAAAAAATAACTAACGTGATACAATTTGTGTCTCTTCAAGTATTGCAATACTACATTTTCTAGACACACCCTGAAAGACACATTGCATAACAAGCCTGTGACACAGAAAACAGCCAAACCCACAAGCACTGAATACCACAGAGTTCACACACACAGGTCCACCGCTGCCATGTAAGGAAACACACTGATTCTGCTGTATACCAGTGTAAATTTGCCTCGGGGCACAACATGTTGGAACTCCATTATGATTAAAATGTGTCCCAGTACAGCAAATTACTCAGCAAATTATATTGTTCCCCGACTTAGGTCAGTTTGAACTTTCCTTTACATGAGGCAAAACAAAGTAAACAATGTCAGCTCCCCCGACCCTCTCCACACTCCCCCAATGCAATGTTCTCCAAACGTACCATCAAATAGCGCAGCACTGTTGCATAAAAGACGCATTCCAGCGCCGACCACGGACACAGAAACATCAGCATGGTTGAATTACTTCCTTACGCAGAATCCAATTAAGCCCTGTGAAACCTGACACACTGGCAAACACATCCTCAAACAATCTTACCTACAGTGTCAGTAGGTTTAAAAATCTCAGTGCAACGAACTGACAGGCCAAATGAACCAGTGTAAACTGGAGACACCATTATAGAGACCTCAGTAATCACATGCTGGTTCAGTTCACCAAACAAACTTTCTTTTGCTGGTGTCTGAAAGGGTCCCTTTTGTGGAATTGCAGCATGTAAACACTGTTCAAATTTGAAAACGCACTGCTCACTCGGCAGTCCATGCCATCCATATATGGAAAACTACGCTGCAAAAACAGCCTGTTGTGAATTCATTGTTTCTGTGATGCCACGGAAACCAGCTCATTGACATATATCATCCTACAGCAGTTTCAATGAGTGTTTCAGTCCAGACGGCTCTCTAAATGAGGACAATCAATCAGAACAGATCTCATTTACATGCATCAGTTGTAAAGGCACTAAACTAACTAAAAAAAAAACATCCTGCTTAATTCCAAGGGATAAAGAGAAGCTGGAAAATGGTTATGTAAAACTTTTTGTGGCACATAAAACCACACAAGTATTATGAGTGCCCCCCCCCCCCCTTACTTATGGCCCTGAAGCTAAAAGGCTAATGTAGCTAACAAACTTACGCCCGTTTTGCTCACTTGTATGATTACAGTGGAAAAAGGGTGTAATGCAAAGCACACGTGACAGTATTTTTCAACAGTGACATGTGGAACAGGTCGGTAAAACACTCACCGGTGGCTTCAGAAGTAACACCTTTTGTTTCTACACTCACTGTCCATTTAATCAGCTCCACTTACCATGTGAGTGTACTTTGTAGATCATTTCTCATTATTACTCATTATTACAATTACTCATCTGTTTCTCTGCGTACTTTGTTAACCCTATTTCACTTTGTTCTTTAATAGTCAGGACCCCCACAGGACCACCACAGAGCAGATATTATTCGGGTGGTGGATCATTCGCAGCACTGTGGTGACACTGATGTGGAGGTGGTGGTGTGTTAGTGTGTGTTGTGCGGGTGTGAGTGGATCAGACACAGCAGTGTTGCTGGAGTTTAAACGCCTTAGTGTCACTGCTGGACTCAGAACAGTCCACCAACCAAAACTATCCAGACAACAGCATCCTGTGACCACTAATGAAGGACTACAAGGTGACCAACACTAACTATGCAGCAGCAGATGAGCCATCATCTCTGACTTTACATCTACAAGGTGGACCAGCAAGGTAGGGGTGAGTAATAGAGTGGACAGTGAGTGGACACAGTGTTTAAACACTCCAGCAGCACTGCTGTGTCTGATCCACTCACACCAGCACAACACACACTAACACATCACCACCACCACCACCACATCAGTGTCACTGCAGTGATGGGAACCACCCAAATAATACATGCTCTGTGGTGGTCCTGTGGGGGTCCTGGCCATTGAAGAACATGGCAAAAAGGGGTTAACAAAGTATGCAGAGAAACCAATGAACTACAGTCTGTATTTATTGAACTACAAAGTGCTCCTATATGGTCAGTGAAGCTGATTAAATAGACAACGATTGTAGGTATCTATACAGCGAGCACTTCCATTGGTTAGGACTTAGAAGCTGCCACCATTTTGGGGTGGTCAATATCACTGCCGGACTGCATTCAGTACAATTACAGAGTGCCAGTTCCAGAAAAGACTTTCCAAATTTAGACTGTTCCAAGAATAATGCACTCAGAAAGTGGGATGAAGCATTTTTGTACAATCTGATTCATCAAAGAAAATGGTTGTTAAGCTACAGCTTAATCAGCAAACCAAGAAACTTTAACAAGACAAAAACTTTCTGACGTAAAACAAAACTCAGTGTTCTCCACTGCAATGTTACTCTATCTCAGTTAAGCAATTTAAGATAGCCTGCTAATGCATGTCATTTAATTTAACTGTTATGGTACACTGCACTCATTTACATCGACAACTATTTAATTCTAAGTAGGCTATTTATTATGGTATCAGTGTGTAGGGCTGCGTGGTATAACCAGTTTTAGAATATACTGATTACACGCATCATCAAAAAAATTGTTGCCCAAATAGCTCCACCCAGAAGGAGTCAACCAACAGAAAAGGTTCGACATTGTGAGACACGTGAAAGACTCAAGTTTCACCCTCGGCTGGACATGTGACGTAACCAAGGATGGGCCTTATCTCTGTACCCGACAGACATAACAGCGACACACCACTCAACACCACGTCAACATCCTCAAAGACTGCAGTGGTGTCGTGGAGTAACTCAGAATGGCAGCAGGTCATCTTCAGTTAGAAGTTCTGCTTTTGTCTTGGTGGAGACAAGCAACAAATTTGTGCAAGATGAACAGTTTGTTGTCACGTGTCACATGTCCAGAAGGCCTGGCGTCACTCCACCTTCACCCCCTACTGCAACATCTGCAGGAACTGTGTGAGAATATTCAAGCTACATGGGATGGATTATTGCATGAGACCATTTGGTAACCCCTACAACTCCCTAAAGGCCTAGAGCCATACTGAGAGACACTATTCTGTAGATGTAGCTCAATAAATATTGCCCATTTCAGTCTAAATTTATCATCATTTATTGTTCCTGGTAACCTTTATCTTCCTTCCCAATAGCACTGCAATCCGACACTTCCTTCCGGGTGCAACTATTCTTTTGATAATAAGTGTATATGCTTTATTGAAAGGCAGCGATACAGTAATCAGTGAAAATCTGAAATACAACGCACAGATGGGATGGAAAACATCCTCAAATGAAAAGTAAAAGATTCTGTATATTGATTTCACATAGTTTGCACAGGCCACGTTTTATGCCCCGCAGTAATGTGGAGAAGCGTATTAAGTTATTAACAAATAGATATTTAACAAAAACTTGGAGTTTGACTGAGGCGCCCAATGGTTTGCACACAGTTCTACGTGTAAATATTGCCATTATTAAGAATGTATTCTAAGGAGAGAACTTGTCTTAAGACGCGTAATGAGGAAGATATCTGTTTACTTCCTGTCTTTTTGCTTCATTTTCATAAATGGTTACTACGGCAGATTTGCCACATAAACCATTTCCTGTTTACTGCTCACTGGATAAACAAATAACTGATAAACTGATAAACTAAGCATTGACTGAGTAGCAATGTAAGGAAATGTATTGCAGTGACCCGCTACCCATTAAAACCAGCAAACAAATATGCTGTCCCAACATTGTAACAACCTATTGTTTTGATACCCTCATAATGCTGAAATGTAATTCTTAGAAAGTTGTGATATCCTCTGACAACATTCTAGCAGGTTGTGACAACGTAGTGGTAATGTGGCAACATCACTTAACATGAACTGCAACAGCTTCTGACAACATTGTAGCAATGTTACAAATAAGTAGACTACGATATGACATTGTTGTGTGTTAGCTGGGTACTGGATGTGGACATGCCACATGTGGAGCACCTTGGTTACACAGTTTAATAATGTAAATTTATGTTGTTGCGAGCATATGAAGTGTCACATATGTGTTATTGTGAGCTGGGCTGTGGGGTAGTTGGTGCTACTGTTAGTTCCCACTGTAGGGTGACCAGATGTCTCTTTGGTGGCCTCGAGCTGTCCTCAGAAATGTCCCTGTTTTTAATTGTGAATAAAAAACACACCAGAAAGTCATGGGCTGATGTCTTGTGTTGTGCTTGTATTGGAGCCTGCTGCTGTCTGCTAACCCCTTCTACCACTTGCCGGCCTAGTTTTAGAGAACACTGCTGAGTAAAACTCCACCAGAAGCTAGCAAGTGTCGAGTGAGTCCACAACATCCCCACAAACGTCTTTTTAACACCTGAGTTAACCCAGCCATTGAATGAAGGGTTGGGTTACGGGACTTGAATCCTACTACCAGGTGATAGGTGGGCTATCTGATTTGTACAGGCATATAGTCTATATGAAAGGAGCTACCAGGAGCATGATTTTTTATACTGCATCGCTTTTTCAGCCATTCATATATGTCATACAGCATATACTGATATCAGCTGTCTCTGTCTCTCCAGAACTGAAGCTAGCCCAGGGGGTGTGTTCAGGGTCTGGCTGTTTGGCTATAGCCACGGGTCTCTTTTTACTGCCAAAATATTTATTATGAGTCTGAATTATGGGCTGAGACAACCACTGAATCATTTGTGGTAAACATGTTTCTGCCTCATGCCTTCCTAAGCTGCTAGACTAAGTGACGTTTGTGCTCAGTGTCTTTATTTCTAAAAAGCGACAAGCAACCTTGTAAGGGGGAAGCCAGGAGACATAAATCTTTTTGAAGGCTATTGTAATTTTTTGGCACGGTTTACAAAGTGACTTAGTTATAACCCAATATGATCAGCTGGCCTTCACCATGACCCGGTTTTCATTTCTGAAATTTGGTCAGCTTAGCTTACTGTCATGTAGAGGTGAGTGGCTAGCGGTGGCCTACCTGTTACCCCGGCTGTTCACTAGCACTGTGATGCACTATGCTCTGCGGCTGTGTTCAATAAAGAGCTGAACGTGCAGTGTTTCCTGCTTTTCCTTCTTTGCCAAGATGTCATAATATGATTTTAACTGCAGGCACAACTGAGTGCTAAGTTTTTCTGCGTAGAGTCTCAGCAGACAGAAATCCTGAAATAATGTTAGTCTAGGTTTCTAGATACCAGTGTGTCAAACAATGTCAGAGACACTCAGGTCTATTGGAGATTACTGAACAACTCCACATGGTTCGAGGTGAGTGTGTGATGATTCCGGCAGCAGTTAGCTCCATGCTAATTGGGGCTGATAAACTTTCATTAGCTAGTAGCTTCAGCACTAAGACTAAACATGTCTTGACTGATCGACTACATTCAGGGTAATGAGGGGAAAGATCTGACCTGACTTTTAGCTGAATTAGGGCATTAAAAAGCCCATATCCTCGTTTTTTGGATTTTATTTTTTAAGACAAATTCCAGACAAACCTTTTCTCCACCTTAAATAAACAATTGACACTGCTTGCCGGTCATGCTGTCACCATAACATAGTTTGCATGGCTTCATGCGCTGTCTCGGCCGTGTACCACTATGAGACGCAACATGTGAACGCAACATTGGAATGAAAACAGGCTGTTTTTGTTACTGTGCCTTTATTAAGACTTATGTATGTAAATGAGCTAGTTTCTGATTGGCTCCGCTGTATTGTATCTGACTCAAAAAACAGCAGTCCAGGCTAAAACACTCCTTATAGTGGTGCTGAATAGGCAGATATATGTAAATGCACTTGTTTTTGTGAGATCACAAACAAGCAAATCTTTGCAGCCTAATTTCCGTATATGGACTGTATAGATTGTGCAGTTTCAGTCATTTGTTTAACAGTCTTTACATACTACATCAAACCCTTTAGTTAGGAAACTGAAGTTAGGAAAATGAGTTTCTCCATGTAACTGGCCCTTTAAATCTGTATTATCTGAAAAACAGACAAGCGTTTGACCCGACCAATTTGTTTTGAGGGCACTTCCTGTCCTCTATCTTACATCTTGCTTTTTCACATTAAGAGCAGTTTATTATTTTAGCTCAGTGTAGCATCCGCCTCGCTCTTTCAGGGTGTGGTGTGGTCCAGTGCCTGCTGAAGTAAATGACAGCCTGAAGTGCTGTGTTGGAATTCAAAGCACTGGAAATAATTTGCAAGTGTCCAAAACAAGCAAATATTCAAAGACTCCAACACCTTTTAAACCTTGGAAATTGGAAAGTGGGTGGAAATGTAAGTAATCGTCCCACTAATGTTCATCTGGGAGCAGAGCAGTTGAACTCTGGTTTAATGTTTAAAGGAAATGTTTGGTGAAAAAATAAGATTACACAGTTTCCCCCCTTCACCACAAACTTAGTCAACCGGTCAAGACACTGGAGCTCCATGACTAATGTAGCTAACAGGTAATGGAAAATTATTAGCTCCAAATAGCATGATGCTAACTGCAAGCCTGCAAAACTTTGTGTATTTGGATTTCACTGTTCAAGTTCAAGTTCAAGTTTTGAGTTTATTTGTCATTGTGTGTGTGTGTGTGTGTGTGTACTTTTAAAGTGACTCATAATTTGTCATAATGTCCATAGCAGTGATGTGATATATTAATACCAATACTAATACTACTATTACTACTACTACTAATAATAATAATAAAGTGTCAGAGTGCAATGATATTGTTAAAAGGCTCACAGCTTGTTCAGGAACCCGATAGCCTGTGGGCAAAGACCATCATTAGCCGGTATGTTCAAGCCTGGATGCTGCAGAACGTCCTGCCTGATGTCAGTATGGTGAACAGGCTGTGTGCTGGATGGCTACTGTCTAATTGGAAGTTTTGGATTTTTCTCAGGCACCGGAACTGGTAGATATGCTGGAAGTCTGGAGGTTTGTTGCCTATAATGGATTCCTTTTTTGTTGATGTGATGAATTTACATATTACCACATGAGAATGGGTGGAACTAAACATCTGTAGATTAAACCTAGTACAGTTTAGCTCTGTCTCTGCTCGTAGGATTCCCAGAAAGGCAAATCCAAACCCTGGACTGACTGCAAAAGATCTTTAGGAAGATTTAGCAGATGCTGGAGTGGTGGTGCACTGTTCTACTCTGCAGCAACAGCTGCACAAATATGATCTTCATGAAAGAGTCATCAGAAGAAACCTTTCCCGCACCCTCACCACAAAATACAGTGTCACACATTTGCAAAGGAACATCTTAACATCTTAAGTTCTGAGGACTGTTTTTTTGTCCACCATGAATAAAGGTATGTTTGGAAAAAAAAGGGTGCAGAACCTCAGGAAAAGAACACCTCTTCATCTGTTAACCACAGAGGTGGATACATCATGCTCTGGGCTTGTGCTGCAGCCAGTGGCACGAGTAGAACAGATTAAATTAGACAGCAGCAAATTCTGGAAGCAAACATCAGACTACCTGCAAAAAATCTGAAGATAAAAAGAAAACTGGTTCTACAACAGGATAATGATCCTAAACACACTTCAAAATCCACAATGGACTACCTTAAGAGGTGCAAGCTGAAAGTTTGGCCATGGCCCTCACAGACCCCCGACCTAAACATCCTCAAAAATCTGTGGATAGACCTCAAAATCTAGTAGAACCAGAAGTCTCTTGCAAACAAGCTCTAAAGGACTTTTAGCTGCTACAAAAAGCATATGTAAGCTGGGATACCTGCCAAAGAGGGCGTTACTAAGTACTGGCCCTTGCAGGATGCCCAGTCTTCAGGCCCTTTCCCTTTTTTACTTTGAAACTGTACAAAAACAGAAATTAATCATCTTTAACTTAATGATTTTAGGAAATCAGGGCATCTTCTACATGCTTAGCTATTTACAGAAATAGAAAACTTGAATGGGGTGCCCAAACTTTTGCATGCCACTGTATTTGACAGAAAATTACCCCAAAATAACTCAATAACTAAATATAACGCTTTACATTTAGACTCATTTTCAGCTTCCCTACAGCAACATTCCAAAGTACAGTCTTAGAAGTTGGTTTAACATTTTCTGGAGGTAACTCCAAACACATTCAGTAATGTTTTTTGATGTGTGTCCTTTTCTCAGTGAGGAGCTTCTTGACAGCTACACATCCTTTAAGACCTGTTGCGTTGAGTTGTCTTCTCACAGTGGAAGGTTGGACAGCTCTCTATGGATGTTTTGATGGATGTTCGCTCTCTCAAAGCTGAGAGCGTTATACTGTTTATCTGATGGGTCCAGTTTTGCTGGTCTAACAGGTCTTCCAGGTGTTTGTTAGGAGACCCTATTTTATGCCAGTATTCAAAACTTCTGTTTTTTTCTAATCACCTCAAACATCTCCTATAACTGACATTTACAAAGTACTATTTATAAATATTAATAATAATAAGTTACATGAGACGTGTCTGTGCTTCTATATATAGGGTTTAATTCAATAGAATTTTTGAAAATATTTGATAACTGCTGTCCTGCACAGACGATCTGATTAGCAGGGGCCGAGAGGGGATTTGCTCTCAATTTACTCTAATCTGATGAGCAGTGATTCGGGAGCCAAATGTTTGTCCCGAGAGTGACTCAAACCCAGCTCATTTCCTTTAGAACAGAGGGTCTGTTTGGGAAACGCATCCTCTTAAACCATCCCCAGGACACAGACGCATAGACTCAAGCAAATCTTGCCTGCTGTAGGATGATACGACTGCTTCTGAAACAGAGGAGGGCCATCAGACGGGCGTGGCCAGAGAAAAAAGGGAGGAAAAGAGAAAAAAGCTAATCAGAGGCTTCCTGAAATGTAGTCCAGTGGAGATGTGGAAGACACAGGAAAACCTGATGTAATCCGTCTCTCTCAGGCAGTTCCGGAGATTGAATATGATACGTTACTGTCTGCATGTTTGTCACAAAAAGCCTGGAACAAACAATAATCTCTCCGAGACCGTAACTTTACAGGAGAAAGTGTCTGTTAAACAGCATAACGGCTTAAATGATCCTTTAAGCAGTTTTTTTATTCCATAACATTACTTCTGTGATTTTTGTGTTGAGATTACAAAGTAAAACATTTCTACATCCCCGGGTAGGTCTATCTAACCGCTGCTGGACGGCAAATGTTTCTCTCTGTGAAGTAGTGACTCCTCCACCTCCACCCAGATGCTGACAAAATAATAAATGGCACCCACAGAGACAGAGATGGCTGGGTATCAACACTCTCTCCCCTTCATGTGGTAATGGTTAACTGCCTGGGGTTATTATCACCTAACTTCAATGCACTTGTCTAACTGGAGAGATGGCCGTGATAGTTTAAGTCAACACTGTGTTACCGTATAGTCTAACCTGTCTAATAATAATTTCCTACTGGCTGTGTATTTCATTCTTACCTGTTATAGGTCTTGACACAAAACTTGCCAGTTCCAATGTTCCAATTTTATTAGACATGACACGGAACACACTACTGGAGATTAACCCAGAAGGAAGCAACCGACAGGAATAAAACTTGGTGGGTAGGTTTGACATCATGAGACAAGCGAATGATTCAAGTTTCACGCTCGGCTGAGCATGTGACGGAAGCAAGGACAGGCCTTATCTCTGTACCTGACTGACTGAATAAGATCTGCTGTTGTGTTGGTAGCATCCTTTGCAAGCAAAGTATGTCTCAGAGAAGAGTTCGAAAGCAATTCAAGCAACTGAATAGTTTTTTTGATGTATTGAACGGCATACTGGTCATGTGGATACTACTGAAGAAGACATGCATCAGCAACATGAAGGATCTGGGAGCACTACATGAACCATGGAGAGGGAGAACCGACGGATTGTCCGACACGTGTGGAGTGACCCGACAGCCCTGATTACGGACATTTAGAGATACTGAGAGACACTACTTCTGTATGTGTAGCTCAATAAATATTGCCCATATCAGTCTAAATTTATCATCATTTATTGTACCTGGTAACCTTGATCTTATTTCCCAATAGCATTGCAATCCCACTCTACCTTCTGGGCTGCAGCTATTCTTTATATATAATTAAATAAATATTAAGTTCACTTTTTGTCACGCAGCTCCAGCTCCAGGAACTGTTTAACCTTTTTTTTAGATTTCCACTTTGGAACTTCTTTTCCTCTCGTTTCCACATGATCTTGCTCATTTTTATTTCAGGTTTTGGAAGTGTGGGAATTTCTCCAGCAGTGGACTGGGCTGGCTGAGGAGGATGGGGCTGGGCAGGTTTGAGGGGGTGGGACTGGTTTCCTCAGCCTTCAGTCAGAACGTTTAGCTTCTCGAGCTCCAAGCAGCGGTGGACTCCTCCGGCACTCTCCCACACGATGCTGCAGTGGTTCTCCGCGGCGGCGTTGCTCGGTAAGAGGCTCTAATGAAGCTGATTTCACTCTGCTAAGCCTGCTGAGTCTCAGCCGCGTCCTGCGCGAGGAGGGTCCTGCACCGCGCGTGTGGAGACGCGCACGCGCTGCTGCAGCGGTGGATTATTAGTGAGTGGAGGGCTGAAGGCTGAGTGCCCTCAGCGCTGAGCGCTGGTGCGGGATGTCAGCGAGCAGACAGGAAAGTCTGAACGATGGTAACAGAGTGTGGTGTAGGCAGTGAGTGTGGGTAGGCTGGCATGCCGATGCTGTTACTGTAACTCAGCTGTAATTTTGCGGTCAAGTTTGCTGAGCGACGTTCCTCTAAGTGCTCGCTTGTTTGGCTGCTGCTCTGAGGGAGAGTGTGCAGGACGGGGGTCTAATTGCAGGACGGGGGTCTAATTGCAGCACGGTGGACTCTGTAGTTTCTCTAGTTTCTTGTTTTGTTACTAATGCAGTGCTTATGCAGTGCGCGCAGTGTGTATGCAGCAATGCTGCTCTACACTGGTGTGGAAGAGAATGCTGGGCTGTGGTCCGGACTTTATAACCATATCAGACCTTGTTGGTCCCCTCTTGAAGAGATAAAGCCTTTATCCTGTAGTCATTCATCAGTGGTCACCTGATGCACCACAGGAAGCTGAACTGGGTGAACTATTCTCAGTCCAGCAGTTGCACTGAGGTGTTTAAAAGCTCCCTGCTGAAAGTTGCTGCTATTGATAGCGTGAACGATGATGACATTTTCTAAACCATGGCAGAGTCTGACACTCACAGATATAGCGTGAGTGAGTGAGATGACTTGAGAAATTCAGATGTGAAACAACATTCCGCTCCGTTTATGCTGAACCAGAGAAGATGCTGGGTGCAATAAAGACATTTTACCTGTACTTAAGGTGTGTCCTATTACTAATGATATAATAGCAAATACTGCATATATGTAGTACATAAACAAAACTAGTATACTGTATATAATCTAACAAGTATGTGCAATTCAGTCAAGGTGAAAAAAATATTATAATAAGTAAGGGTGTGAATATCAGGACTTATAGGTTAGTTAGGTTAGATAGAGTCAGTGTCAGCATATTTATGGATCAGGTAGCGGTAGGAACTTAATCAGCAGTTTAAGGTCTGTTTGTGGAACTTACTAAACTTGAATTCTCCTGTAAAGGGCTCATATCATAGAAATCTGTTGTAGATCAACACTCAAAACATCTTGTTCACTCTCCGCTACATACGGTCAATATATGGCAAGTAAGCTACAAAACACAGGCAGTTTTGAGTTTACTGTTTTTGTGCTGTCACAGAAACCACTGCATTTCTACATATCAACCTGTTCAGTCTACAGCAGCCCACTTACACTGAAGTTATAAGGAGTGTCTTAGCTTTTTTTGCAGGAAGCAAGATACGGGGCAGCCAATCAGAACAGAGCTCATTTACATGTATCAGTCTTAAATGCACATGAACAAAAAAAACTGCTTATACATTTATGTGTTAAGTCTGACATTCAATACATTTCCTTTTTTCTTTTCTCTCTTACCTGTTCTTTCTACTTTCCCCCTTATTATTACTCTCTCTCTCTCGCTCTCTCTCATTTTTTAGTTAACAGTACTTAACAGTAAACCTTAACAGAACAAAGGAACCAGATAAATAGAACAATAGGAAACAAGGTTTTTGCAGCATTAGCAGTCACTATTAGCCACTATTAGTCTTGGTTTCTGAGCTGTACATGTGATGCAGGCGTGTGACTCTTGTTAGAGAATTGAGTTAAAGATGCAGCTGGAGAACAGACACACACCGCCAGGTCAAACTGAGCCTTGAGCTACTTCAACCCCCCTCCACCCCCATACACACACATACCCACCTCAGTCACATGTGAACCGCTACAAACACACACACACACACACACACACACACACACACACACACACAGACAGACAGGCAGACATTTTTCTGTCTGCTGAAATCAGTGAAACAACCTGCAGTCTGGCTATTCACACAATACAATAAGAAACTGTGATATATCTATAGTGCTGAGTAATGCGTCTCTCATAATGTGTTTTCCCCTCTGTGTAACGTTCCTGTAGTTCTGTCTTAAAGTCATCTGTAATACTACTGTAGTACCTGGTAGCCCACTATAATTATTAAAACAGTCTCTCCTCTCTATAATATTTCTGTAGAGCTGTCTTCACTCATGACAGTTATACATGTAATCACTGCTTCACCAAAATGAACAAAATTTATGGCCAAAAACCAAAAAATGGAAAAGCTGACAATAAATAAAAGCAGTGTGTATTCAATAAACCTACTAAATTATTGCAGTATATATACAGTATGGCTCCAGTATGTGCCATTTAGAACTGTGCCATTCTCCAACTTCTTGTTTAAATTGTTTAAAATGTTCCATCTTAAATTATGTGGAATGTGCCTAGTCATAAACCTTCGGCTAATTGCTTGATTGCCGGTCCATGGCTTGGTAGAAAAAATGATTATTATTAATAATAAATTCAACTTGAGGGGGAAAGTTCATGAACAGACTTTGAGTTAGCAGCATGTTATTGCTGTATAGGCTCAATGAGCCTGCAAAGTTTTGTGGTTCTAGCTCAAAAACTGTGACCTGTTCACATGGTACAAAAAACAGAGAATAATAAACTTTTCATGTTTTACACAGGTGCTTTTAGTTAAAACCAGAAAGCAAACATCTGGTTTTAATCAGTGTGTGTGTGGGACAAGTGAGTTTAAATACGGATGCCTGAATATCCTAGGTCAGCAACCACCTAGCAACACTGTAGCAACCACCTACCTGAGAAACAATAGCAACCACCGAGCCACACCAAAGAACCACCTGGGATACCATAGCAACCAACAGCAACTACCAAGCTACCCCTTAGCAACCATTGGGAAGAATCAGGGATACCACAGCAACACCCTAGCAACCACCTGGGACACCATTGCAACACCCTAGCAACACTTGAGCAACCACCGTGCAACATCTTAGCAAGCTCAAGCTGCGCAATCACTCTAGGTAATAAATTATTTTCAGGAACGAATATGAATATGAATGTACTTCACACATCAGTGTCTTAGTTTTACTCTGGGTAAGCAATAAAGCCAGCATGAAGCTTCTGTTATACAGTGATAGGAAACACGGTATCTCACAGAGAGCTCCAGCTGTACATGCTGATCCTTTATACTGACCAACATGGACATGTACACTCATCCACTACACTGGGGACAGATTTGATCAGTTAACAGGGACATGCATGAACACAATGAATGGCATTAGGTCTGAGAAGGTTTGATAGTTGTTAGTACACTAAAAAGAACTTTCATTGGTAATACACCATTGATGACTAGTTTAGTCCAAGATGAGGCATAATCCATGTCTGGGAATCTAGCCTACACCTAAGCATGGTTGTAAGTCGCTCTGGATAAAAGCGTCTGCTAAATGCCATAAATGTAAATGTAAATGTAGGAGTCATTAGGCTATTTGACTAACATGCAACAGAACGTTCAGCATGACGGGCCTGTTATGAAAATACACTGCCATTAAATAAAGTGGCGCAGCGGTCGACAAACATACTACCTAACATTAGAATAACTTAAAACAGGACAGCATGAATGTTTCAGTGACTATATCTCGTGGAGGCTTATAGAGATGCAGCAGCTTGTTTAGATACTCAGGGAGAGGTGAGAATTATGGTGATTTTGATGTGCACTTTACCTCAGACAGTCTATGTATGCGTGCTGAGTGTCTGAGACTAAACTTAATGTGAAACAACCAAAACTCTTCTGAAGAAGTCACTTCTTAATACCACAAACAGCATCCCAACCTATTAGTAAACTCCTAACTGAGCCACCACTAAACTGAAGTTGCAGTGAAACTACACGGTTTAGCCCCTGGAATCTGATAGGGAAACGTTCATATATATATATATATATATATATATATGAACATTTCAAATAGGCGTAGGAGAAGTGAAAATTGCAGAATACATCCTCCATCTTACAGGACTATACACTAGCCGAGTCAGCGAGTGAGTGAAAGATATAATGAGCAAGTGAGTGAGTGAGTGACAGATATAATGAGAGTGAGAGAGAATGAGTGACTGAGTAAAAGAGATCATGAGTGAGTGAGTGAGTGAGTGAGAGAGAGTGAAAGATAATGAGTGAGTGAATGAGAGTGAAAGAGTGACTGAAAGAGAGTGAGAGAAAAGAGAGTAAAAAATCAGGAGTGAGTGACAGAGTGAAAGAGATGAGGCAGTGACTGAGTGAGTGAGTGAAAGAGTGACTGAATGAGTCAAAGAGAAAAGAGATAGAGTCCGTTAGTGTGTGAGTGAGATAATCAGAAAATTAGTTAGATAATGAGTATGTGGATGAGATAGTGAGTGAGTGAAAAATAGGAGGCTCCAAGTTAATACATTTTCACCTTTAAAGGGGAAGCAGAACCCCAGAACCCCTTATGTGATGAGGTGGTGTGTGATGTGGTGGCGTGTGACGGGGTGGTGTGAAATAAGTCAAACTGTATGCAAAAAACATTTCAACACAAAATGACTCTTATTTGAATAAATATATTTATGCAAACAAGGCCACATATATAGTATAAAATTTTATGGAATATTTCATATGCAGGTGTGATGTTGGTCAATACAGACATGTGAAACGGCAGTGATACTAATGAAAAATGCTAGAAAATAATGTCACTCTTCAAGAACAGTATTTTCACATATATCATGTAAACAAGAATTAATAGCTTTAAGCTTTGAAAAATATGTTTTGGCACATTTTTTTGACTTATGCATCAAACGTTGTGGACGACAAACGGCATCTGTTTTGTAGAATGACTCACATAGCAACAAAGCAGGTAAAACCACATCTGGTTAGCCTGCTGGTCATTTCAGAACACTGAAGTACGGTACTTCCTCTTTGCTGTTTATAAACAAATATAGGACCTACACACAGCACAGAATAAGGAGAGTAAGGGATATTCTTTTTGTTGTGAATGAGGGGTGATGGTAAGGCCCAGATCGTACAGACCAATGAGAAAGGTTGACAAACCTCACAAAGTACAAGTCTGACGCAGTTACAGATGGGCGTAGGGTGGCCACTTTCATAACCCCGAAACAGAGGACATCCCACCCCCAAAAGGAGGACATCATAAAGCGGGGGTGGGCAGATACTAGAACAGAATTAAAATCATAACCTAACCTATATAACATATAAATGATTGCTATACTCACCTGATTGGGTGGAATGGATGACATTCGTGAGTCAGACGGGAGCTTACTAACTGACTAGCATTTAGAGGGCTGGCCTGCGGTTAGCTGGTATTTCTTTTGACACAGACGTGAGCCAATGGCACAGACATATTGTTAGCGAGTGAACATTTTAAATAGTTCATCCCGAAAAAGAGGACTAATAGGTGTCCGTCCAGGTACTGCGCTGGATGGAGGAGTGGGAGTTGAAAAAACGGACAGTCCGGCCTAAAACTGGACATGTGGCCACCCTAAATGGGAGTGAAGAGAGTGCTGTAGCTGCAGCGTTACCGTGCATGGTTAATCAAAGACGTGAACTGCTAGCACTGACCAGCAGATGGGTTTAGGTCAGACTTCTTTTACAGGATCAGTATACGGCTAGACTTTGGATTTCTGATAAAGCTGAATCCGACTTCATATTCAATTACTCTGTTCCACCATAAATGGTGATGCATTTACATTCTGGCGCCTGCGCTGCGTTTAAGGTGGGAAGGAGCTTTGAATGAAAAAACAACTTCAGCCTTCCACTCCTTATCCTGGCTGTTAATGTCTGTTCCAAGCGGATGGCCTTGAATGATCAGATCAGATTCTTAATTCTTGGTGTTATGGAAGTCATTTAAAAGGAAACGACAGGAGGGCACCGCACCGCCTCTGAGCATGAATCCCGAAACAGTCTTAAAAACATTGTGTTGGCTGCAGACATGAACGCTGGCATTTACTCCAAAATTATGATCCTCTGGCCGTCGGATTGACTAGATCCACATAGATCCATTAACATGTGCATGATTGACATTTTTGAAATTGTCTGTTTTTGTAGTGGGACTGAGGAGGAACATGTTCACAAAACTTGGGTTCTTCAACTTTCACTCCGGAGCAAAAATCAGACTTTAACATTATCGTGATAATTGTCGATATCGATGCTAAACAGATATGAACATTTTTATTGTGATAGCATTTTTGGACATATCCAGACTTTATTGTCATTAAAATTTACACCGTACAGTGCACATTAGAATGAAATTTTGTTGCATTGGCTCAGAGTAGCTCAGGGAGAAAGTGCAAAGTGCAATGTAGTGCAAAGTGTAGTGCATATGTAAACATATGTATGTATATCAACAGATAAATACATTTCAGTAAGTATGTATACAAGAGAGAGTATTGCACTGGAGCTCCCAGGTATGGAGTAATCCAAAAAAAACCCCAGCATTTTATTTAGAGTTCAGCAGTCTTATGGTGGGAAGAAGCTGTTTTTGAACCTGAGAGGTCAGCAGCGAGAACAGTCCGTGGTGGGGATGGGGGGGAAGATATGAGATGAAATTCACAAAGTAATATAATACTGAAATAATTGAAAGTTGTCGTTGCAAACACACAGATACATTAGTGCCTGATTCTTCTTCTTCAGTGACCCTAATAGCTGACAAATGGACAGTTCCTGGACATATTTCAGATGGCTTCACATGCTCTTGAAAATAAGCAAATTCACAAGCCATGTACAGACCTAGTCTTTTACATATAATTAAACAAGGTCTGTTCCTTTGGAGTTCAGCCATGAAAGCTTGTTGGAAGTGCAGTACTATATTTTCCTAATTTTATGACTTGTTTGACAAACATAGAGACATTTTATCTGAACAGAAAATGCTAAGAATTCTCAGCAGCCAGTGAAATGTATGGGAAAACCCAACCATACTTTTTTTAGTTTGTATACTGCAGTAGTACTAAACATCTGATTATGATATACGAATTGATTAATACTCCTTCTAAAGGGAATCACAATACACTTACACTATAGGACAAAGTGTGAAAGCACTTTTTTTTTTTTTTTTTTTTACAATTTTCAACAATCAACATACAAAAAGTTGGGATCTTATGTGAAAATGCCAATAGAACAGAAAGCTGAATGCAGCCTTCAGCTGCACAACAGTCCAGGGCATTTGTTTTATATTTTGAGGTTAATAATGTGACACGTTTTAGTGAGAGACCGCTCTTGGCTGAATGCTCAAACTGGAGTCCAGAGAAGTCAGCAGCTTTTCTGGACATCGTTGCAATGTGACCTCCACTGTCCATAATACAGTGTTAACGTGCATTTGTGGATGCAGCAATGGATGGCACTTATTGACAGCAGTTTGTCGAAGTATTCCCAAGCCCATGTGGTTATGTGTGGTAAGCCCAGTGTCGTCTGAGGTTTCGAAGATCACAGGCATTCACTTGTGGTTTTCCGCCTTTTCCTTTTCTCCTGATTCCCTGAATCTGTTCATGGTGTTATGAACTGTAGAGAGTGAAATTCGTAAATCCTCGCAGTTGCTTGGAGAGGAATGTTATTTTCAACCTGCTGTATTTTTTGCTGATGCATTTTTGGCAATCTTGACCGATCCTTGCTTGTAAAGGGCTCGGCCGTACCTGAGTATGATTGCATCATCTGTTTAAGATGTTTTTAACAGTTCACAACGTTCTAAGTCTTACATTTCTCCTCCTATCGAGAATGTGTTGTACATATTAATTTCACAATGAGTGTGTATTCATAATAAAACAGTAAATAAGATAAAACATTAGCTATCTTGTCTTTATACTTTTTCATTCATTTACGGGTATAAGGAGATTCATAAATCACTGCTATTTGTTATCATATGTATTTTATGCATTAAACGTGTAAGTGGCATGTACGTGGATAATCTTTCTGCCCTGTGTGCACTGTTTATCTCTGGGCTCTGATAAAGTGAGCATTCTTGTTTTTTCTCCCCGTGTGGAATGCAAGCTCCCATTTGATTAAATTGGCAAATTTGTTCACTGCTTGAGGATTCACAGCAGCTGAAGTGAGTCTTTTAAGTCCTGTTTTATCCCCCTTGCTTCTGAATTTATGACTTGTTAAGCATGTACTCATTGAACTCACTTATTTCGACCCCCCCCTCATTGTAATTGATTCTTCTCTCGTCTGGTGTTTCCATTTATCTCTGGCTAGAGATTCTTAGTGGCCCTTTTTATACCTAATTTCATAATGTGGTCCCGAAATAGAAAGAGGAAAGAATGAGTAAAAGTGGAGAGTAGAGGCTGTCTGCCACTCCTTCTCCTTCACCCTGAGAGGACGAGGTTTTCTCTCATAAATCTGCACTGTGCACTGGCAGATGCCCCGAATCTCCCAGAAGACCTTGCTCTGAACCATCTCCTTCCATACTTGGACAGTTATAAAAGGCATTCCGGCACTAACTGATGGGCTGCAGGCCTCCAGAGGAACCGTCCCGACTCGTAATTACACCACATTACAGCAGACGAAAGGGGAGTGACTCAGGGCTCCGTAATTGGGCAACTTACATTGTGACATCTTATTAAGAACAGATCTTTTCCTGGATTGGTGAAATTGTGGGTTTGTAGTATTTGGTTTCATTAGTTCCGTTGCATGGTACACAATTACTTGGTCATGGACAAAAGTGTGTTTCACAGCTAAAGGCAGTAGTTGCCTGAATGTTATCCTTACATGTCTATTCTTTTTTTTCATAGTCTGTTCTTCGCATGTTATATGATAGCAAGGTGAATGCTGGTCGAACGTTCTGCACTTTAGTCATTATACACATTATAGTGCATTTAGAGCAGCTAAAAATACATCTGACAGTGATCCTGTCAGGGCTGTACATGCTGTGGTCAGATGTTGTTATGGCCCTAATAGACCAAATTGCTGGTCTGGTTGGGCTCCAGCTAAGACATCTCTGACAGTTATGTTTTCAAACCGCACAACAACTTAAGAGCGCAAACAATCACATGGAACTATGAAAACATTTCTGTTTTAATGTGATACATGACTGCTGTGCAATCTGGACGTCTGTTGTAATAACAAGTGGAAAGCTGTTTTCTTTGACCATGATGGCTTGATCACTGGCAGTGCTCGAAATATGTTAAACATCTTTCCAGTCCAGCTTGAGGGAGAGGGTGGAGGGGTGGCAGGGGGGTTGTGTGCCAGCGGTCTGTCCAGCCTGTGAAAATATGGCCGGTTGGTTTGGACTGATGGAGAACTCACCACAGCTGGGCTGGACACGTTAGCGAGCCGTTGGCGTTCTCACGGGCACTGCAGGAATCAGCTAGCATCAGATATGGCTATAAGTTTCCGTTTAGCAAATACCAGGCTTTCTTAGCTTGGAAACATCTCTCAAACTTCAGCACAAGCTTTACAAAATAAACATGCGCTGCTGTGGGAGTGTTCTGCAGATATTTAACCGATAATCGATCCTGTATCAATCAACATTCATATTTCATATTTCATATGGTATACAGGTAATACATTTATAATAGGAAATCTGTACTAGTGTACTTTTGTCCTTTTAACAGCATATTGTAGAGTTTGACCCCATGGCCTCAGTGTCTACTTGAGATTACTTAACAGCTCAACACAGTTTGAGGCTACTTGAAGTAATATTGAAAATACCATGCAATAAATTTCTCCATTAATGTAAGATAATACATATCAATAATCTTGATAGAGCATCTCTATTGTTGTGAAGTCATTACCAGCAAAGGAACTAGCAGCAGTGCCTTTGTGTTTATGATGCTTTCTTTCGTTCAGAAAATCTTGACGGAAATGGCATGATATATGTCAGCGTGCAGGAAGTCACACCTCTGCTTTTCAAACTGCTTGCACTTCTGCATTTCAGTCACAGAAAGCTGCAGAAATATGTACAGGAAAAGATATAATTTGACTGATGCCTGTGGGGGTTTCACAAACTCCGCCACTCCGGGGTGTGTGAAATCTGAAGAGATTCTAAGATTATTAAAATCTACCCCTCTGAAAAGGGTAACAAAGCTATTGCTAAGGCTCTGGAATCCGGTTAACTACAGTGAGAACCGGTCTACCAACAGTTCAGTGGAAACAAAATGTTTGGTTTGACACTTCTTCTTCTGGAAATGCTTTTTTTTAGTTTAGTAATGTGGTCTTTCACACATCTCACTGTGACGCTGGACTGACGAACCAGATGCTCGCGGAGGTAAAATGTAACAAGAGTTTAATGTGAGGTCGTGAGTGAGTCGATTCAGAGCCAGCAAACAAACAGAATGGCAAAACCAGAGCGACCAAAACAGACATGGGCAAGACGAGGCGTAAATTCAGATACAGGCTAGGGTCAGAACCAGGACAATGAGAAATCAGGCGTTCAAACAAGAGGGAGAGGCAAAAGACCAAAACCAAAGGGCAGAAGAGGGTCATACACTGGAATACAGATAGCAATAGAAAAAAGCTCAGTAAGCAACACTAAGGTCGGCAATACTTCGCAAAGTGTTATTGACAAGGCCTGGTACAAATACACAACAAGTAAATGGAAGACAGGTGAGGTTAATCAGAACTCAGAGATGTTCCTGATTGGTGTAGATAGCACTCGTGGTGTTGTAGTGAAGGAGTCGGGGATCATGAGTAGTATAGTCCCCAGACTCGGCGGAGGCAGAGGAAGAGTCCCGACGCGTGACACTCACACATATGATCTCACACATAATAATAATAATAATAATAATAATAATAATAATAATAATAATGTTTATTTATAGAGCACCTTTCATACCGTTGGCAGCTCAAAGTGCTTTTACAGACAGTTGACATCTCCTCTCTGGTTTTGAGAAAAGTTTTAAATGTACAGATATATACATCTATCCCCCACACAATTGCTACACTAAGAAAGACAAACTGGTTGAACCAACTTCCTACATCCTACATCCAGAAACTTGCCCAATGGTGTTCATGCTGGTAGAGTTATTGCATGCTTTTAGGAATGTTTCAGTCACAGGTGACTGATTTTTTGTCTGGTGAGCTTATTTTTGCAGTGTTTGCAAATGGCCATAAAAGTGTTTCTTAAATAGATATTTCTTTATGAATTTATTTGTGTTTGTTATTATTTTTTGTTTAACTGTATGTGGTTTTGACAAATGTTATATGTGAGTGTGTCTGTGAGTATATCAGTGAGTATATTTGTAAGGAAATATGTGAGTATATTAGGGAGTACATCAGTGAGCATATCTGTGAGTATATTAGTGAGTATAACTGTAAGTATATTAGTGAGTCTATCGGTGAGCATATCAGTAAGTATATCGGTTACCATATCAGTGAGTATATCAGTGTGTATATTCGTGTGTATATCAGTGGGTATAACAATTTATATTACTAACATACTAATAGTATATTAGTGAGTATATTAGTGATTAGAGTATGTTTTTTTCCTCAGTTCTGTTTTAGTCCTTAACATTTAATTCCTGATCCTCATTTTGGTGTTTAATTTTGATTCTGTTGTGTTGGTTCAGCTCCTGTTTTTGTAAGAGATATATAAGCAATGCAAGTAACACAGTTCTTATAAAGTCAATAACATGAAGGTGCTTACAGGAATTTAAATGGTAATGCATTGCAGGAAATTCAAGTTACGAGCTGAGTGAGTTTCAGGTTGGACACAGGATATTATGAGGTAGTCTTGAGGGGCCAGATGTGGACTGGGAATAATTATGAGACGTGTTGTGCTAAATATAGGCACTTAATAAAACTGATTAGGGTACATGTAGTTGTGTGACATGTGTATAAAGTTCTGTAAACTAATGATGTCATAAGAATCAACACACATATCCACCTGTTCAGGCTACAACAGTTTAGACCCACCCACTCTGAAGTTGTATGAGCTCTGCATGCTATTTGAATGGGACAGCGGAGCCAGCCAGAGCAGAGCCCGTTTACATATATCTGCCTTATAGGCACAGTAACAAAAAGAACCTGTTTAATTGTGAGGAGTAAAGACTGAAGAAAAAATGATCATCTAGACACAGATTATGAAGATATAAAATCATACAAATTTTATGAGGCCTTGAGGGAAAAATAGAGCATAAGGAAATGTAGCATATGGGGCCTTTAAAAAAAGTTGTCCCCAGACAAGTATTCTTGTTACGAGATGGGAGCCTAGGGATAAGGACAGTTTTCAGTTCTATGTCTTTTTTTGAGGAGGGGTGGTTTTGTGTGTTGTGCTTTCTGATGAAATAACGTCTTGCAGACAAATAAAGTTTTATTGAACTGAACTGAATTGAATCTTGGCTACATTTGGTCCCCGTAAAGAGTCTAATACACACACACACACACCCACACCCACACCCACACACACACCCACACACACACACACACACACACACACACACACATAGAATAGCTGACTGTGGGTTCGAGGTTAGACCACCAGAGAATAGCAAAATGCCATCATCTGTTCACCAGACACACACACTTAGTCTGCGCATGGCACCATGTCTTCTCCGTTAGCCATATGAGTAGGATCTGCATGCTGAACAAGCTCAGTGGTGTGCAGTGGGATGGGTAGTTTTCAGTCTGAAACCCCTGACAGACCAGGTGATGTTTTAGAGGCCAGTCTCAGCTCTTCAGTTAAAAAGTAAACAGGCCGACCCTGGATGATGATGCTTCTTAGTTTTAGTTTGGACCACACAGCTGTGCAAGGGTCTTAGCGAACCCCCGTCCCCCTCCCCCCAACAGAAAAACCTCATGCAACAACGTTCCCAGCCTGATGTTATATTTAGGGTGAACTTTGACCTCCACAAAGCTCTCTTCCCAGGACTCGTATGAAATGTTCACAAGACTGCTCTAAAAGATGGCTAAAAGAACAAAAGCTCAGTCAACTACAGTGTTTTCTCCCACATCAGTCCGACAAACATGTGTCTGAAGTTTGCTTTTTTAGTTTTAGCACTAGAGATTTGAGGCTAATCTAGGTAACAAGTAAAGGTGGTCTTCTACTGCTGTTATTAGCTGTGCTAACGTACTTTAGTCCATGTCCTGTTATAGATACCACATAATCATGTCTATTAGACATTACTGAACATCTCCACATGGTTTGAGGAAGCCCTCCTGCAAAAAACATTTTCTCCAGGTCAAACAAGTTAAGCTGTAAGGTCAGTTTAGCTGCTTGGCTAGGATAGGGTATGTTTCTGTTTGAGTTTCATGGTTTAGATGGTTAATCAGCCTGAACAACATGACCTGTTAACCAGCATGACCATGATGGCCGACCAGCTTTGTCAAGTTGGTCACGCAGACAGACCAGCTAAACCAAGCTCAAACATACCCTATACCCTCTTGCAGTTGAGTTGATCTAACACTCTGGTTTGATGTTCAGCTTGTCAACCATGTAGACAATGAGCTTCCAGGTCTTAGTTGGATATTTCAGCAGAAAAGGGTTCTGATTTATACATGCGTTTAGCACCATGCTAATTAGTGCCATTGCTTGTTAGCTACATTGTCCTCATAGCTTCAAAAAGGTACATTTAGGCCAAGGAGGAAAATTGTACTGAACTTATTTCATATTTCATAGTCCACCAGCAGAAACATGTTTTAGGCCTGTTCCAATTTCTGCCTGCTTGTCACCGGAAAAAGCTGGGAATAATCTGTGGGAATTTGGCTGCCTCTGTACTTTAAGGAAGTGAACTGGATAATGTCTGGAGCAGAACTGTGTTTTCTTCCTCAACAGTCGACTAGCAATCAGCTGCATTTATTCCAATCTGACTTTGGCTGGACATGGACCACGGATGTTTCTAGCCACTTACTGGCCACTTTTATTAGATACCTTGTTAGAAACTTTCCTAATATGGTATTTTAACAGGTGAAATCATCTTAAATTCAGATAATGTGTCTAATATTCCTCATGTTGGTATTGTTATAAGGTTGTTATATGATTATTTTGACTTTTTTATTTGTACTTTTTTGTAAGTAAAGATTGTAAAGATTGTAAGTAAATTAATCTCACGCCACTGGAAGATGATTTTGCTTGTTTTTAGAAATATCCTTGAAACAAACAAACAAAAAATTACAGACTACGAACAGAGACTATTTCTGCAGGATTATAATGCCGAAAATTGAATTAACTGCAGACATTTGACCACAATACAAAAACATCCTGCACCTCCAGACTACAATAAATACATCAAGTATCAAGTATACAAGTATCAAGTACAAAAACTGGTGTACAAAAATACACCAAAATCAAGTATCAATCTAACATATTGGTCAAATCAGTACATCTATCTGACACAGATAAATCTTTTTAACTGTTGCTGATCAGTCCAGTATCATTGTACAGCCCTAGCTGTGGCCGTTTAATGATGGATTTAGTTTGTAAACTTGTAAAACTGAATTTTGAGTTTAACACAAGAACGCTGCACTTGAACAACTGACATCTGGTGAACTCCAACAAGGTTTAATTAATTAATCAATTAATTAATTAATTATTAATTAATTATACTCATTTTGTAATGACACATGCAGTTTGACAGAAACATGCAGTTGTGACAGATTTTGATGTAATTTATCACACTAACAATAAATAAATGTTGTCATATTGGCTTGTCCTAGTGTGCAATATACACACATGGTGCGTGTCATTTTGTGGAGGAAGTGTCTGAGGCTGGCTAAGTTATCTGAATTATTAGAACAGTACGACATGCAGTGATCTGAGATCCCAGCTCTGTGATTCAGACCCACTGCAGCAGACGGTCAGTAAAACTTTATTACACACAGCAGTGTTTGTCCAGGCTCGGCCTGTTCCCCCTAGAGCTCTAGGTGGTTTGGTCTTTTGGAAGATGCTGTTTTTCTAACAGTGTCATATGAAGACTTCAGAAGCTTCTCCATTTATTTTTTTAGACACAGAACAGATAGATGATGTGACTCTTACTGGTAGTCTTGAAGAACAGTGTTTACTTTCCATTGTTTGTGACGCAGGAAATGACCGGAGTGAACCTGTGTGTATTAATAGTCTATGAGACATGTGTTCGGTGTGGGTGAGTGTGCTTATATCTGCATCTGAATGTGTGTGAAATCTGTGTGTTCAGCACATTTGGTATACAGCTCTGTGCAAAAGTCAGAGACCACCCTTCATCTAATTCATTTCTTGTTAAAAAGGCTATTAGGAAAAACAGTTGAAGGATGGACAGAAACACCTGTGGATGTTTTAAGATCTGAACTAGAGTGGAGCTTAATGTTCTCCCCTCTCTCAAAGATGAAAGCTTTAAGTACTGTTTATCTGAGGGATGTGTTTATCTGGAATCTTCATGTTTCAGTTTGACTTGTAAGTGCGCTGTAAAAAGTGTTCCGTTGGTCCAATCTAAGAAACAAATTCTTCAGTTTGTTACAAGCAAATAAATTTAGGTTTACTCAACCTTAAAAAGGACTTTGAGTAAAACTTATTCAGTTGCTTGTAAGAAACTGAAGTCATTTTTTTAGGTTGCACATTTTACAGTGTTCATGATCTCATATTGACCCTCCTCATAAATATCTGCTTCAAAGTGAATGACTAATAGTTACAGGCTGCTTTGACTGGATGTATATGTGTGACATCTGTGTGTAATTTTTGTCTCTTTGCGAGATGTGTATTTAGAGTGGGTGAGTGTGTTTGTATTTATATTCGAGTGTGGGTTCAGAATCTTTTGGGGAGTGTCAGGGTGTGTGTGTGAGTGTGTGTGTATGTATGTATGAAAGCTGCGTGGGATTTTTTTGTCTCTCCAGTGTATTCAGCGTGGGAGACAGTGTTTGTATATGTATCTGATGGTATGTATGTGTATGTGTGTGAAATCTGTGTGGGTTTGACACTTTCTGAGGAGGGTCATGCAGAGAAAGTTCATCTCACCAGCTGCTGGCCACTTTATGGGCGTGTCAGTAGTACTATGTGACTATAAGTGCTGGCCCTGTTATGGCCTCACTTAAAAATGTGTTGAGGGCAAATACAGTGAGAAATGCAGTGAAGCATAATATTTGAAAGCATTTGGTTTGGAGTTAAATAACCTTCCACATAAAGTGTCTGTTTGGGTAAATAGCACAGAAGGTAGTGTTGTAGTACTCAAGGGCTTTGAGCCCATAAATTGCAGGTTAGGTCTTGGCTCAGTCTCGTCCTCATTTGGACTCGGGGTAAGGTGGTCTCAGAAACGTTTGTCAAGACCAGCCGAGTGTGATGCCTCTGTCTGAGGTAACCGGAAGCTGAATTTTTACTTAATATCAACAAAACCAGAATAAACAGAATGAAACAGTTTCTCTGCAATAGGGTTTCCCAAATCAACCCCAAAAACCCAACCTTCCAAGGATTTAGGCAACGTTTTTTTCTATCTCACCAAATGAGAAAGCTGATTAGCAGATATAGAATGCTGGATATTGGGCTGAAGAGAAGAAGGCTGAGGAGTTCCTACTCGGTTTGACAGAGTTAGGTACATATTCACTGTGTTGGCAAGGTAAGTTGTTGGGTTTAAACCTTTATTTGTAAAGACCCCTGAGCAAACCACACAGAGCTGTAATTACTCGTTTTCAGTTCTCACTTTTTTCCCCCACAATTTTTGCATTTCTACCACAGCCTACAGGCTGAAAACCACTTTTGTGCAGGTTCAAATAAAATCTGTTGCTTGAGGATCTAATCGATATTTTCATGATGGCTTAACTGGATATTATTTGTTTGTTGATCTTAATTTTCTTAAGAATGGCCTCACAGCAAGAAGGGCCTGGGTTCAGTTCCAGGCTGGGGCATCCTGGGACCTCTCTGTGTGGAGTTTGCATGTTCTCCCTGGGCCTGTTTGGGTTTCCACCAGGTGCTTTGGTTTTCTCCCACAGTCCAAAGGCTAGCTGGCTGAATTGTCCCTAGGTGTGAATGTATGAGTGTATGTGTCTGTCAGGTGGCCTGTCCTGAGTGTTTCCTGTCTTCCGCACAGTGAGCACTGGGATAGGCTCCAGTACCCTACATGTACACAGAAGGATAAGCAGCTGAAAAGATGAATGAATGAATAATTTCCTAAGCTATATATTGTATTATTTAATGTTATATTTTACAAAATAAAAACTACTGCTCAAAAATTTAGAATGACTTTTCCTAATAATATTTGTAATAATATTTTATAAACCAGACACCAAAACTTGCTTGAATATGTTGTCACAAAAATACTATGAAAATCTGGTTATTTAGCAAGATTAGGCTATAGGTTTTCAAATATGGGGCACTGTGGACGTCATGTTCATTCTCAATGATGTATGAGATATCTCAGCTATCATGAAATCATTTACAGCTATGTTTATATCATCCAAAATGTCTTCATTTTTTACAGGTTCCTATAAACTGGTTGGAACTTGTAAGAAATTAGTTTAGCCATGTTTTATACATTAAATTAGTGACCCCAAACTTTTATGCGGTAATATATTATAAAAATATAAATGTATTAGTAAAATGTATATAGTATAATGTATTACTTGTTAGATTTATAATGTAAAATAGGACATTATCTATTTTTGTATGTATTGTGTACAACATGTGCATGAACACAAAATATTGTATTTTGTAATACACTACCTTTCCCTGTGATGGACTGGCAGCCTATCCGGGGTGTTTTCATACTTCCACCCAGTGAGCACAGGGTTGTACTCCCCGCAACCTAGGAGGATAATGGGCTTAGATGATGAATGAATATATTATTAATACACTTCCACTATTAATTATGATGGATCTGCAGTTAACTTAGGCTTTAATGGTGTTGACTACAACACTAACAGAAGGAAAAGCAGTTTCTTTCACACACACACTTTTATTTCCATAATAATATTGTTTGGTTAATGCTACTAAGGTTCTCAAATCAAAAGCTGCCACCTGGGTGGCCATGAAATCAGTAATCGTACATTATAGATATTTAAGAAAATATGTCACTGATAATTTATAGTTATCACTGAGCCTCAGTGTGAGATGTGGGTGTATAGCAAAACACAGTCGTGTGTGTGTGTGTGTGATGGTGGGAGGATGCTGCAATTAAAGCCTGCGTGAGCTGTAGGGAGTATTATGTCATGGCGTGGGTGGACGCGCATGCCTTTCTCAGAGCCAGTTGAAAGGCAGGCCTCCGGAGGATACATCTGGAAGCAGCAGCTCCAGACCCGGATGTAGCCACTCAGTGCTCTTCACATTCACAGCAGATGAACGAGCCGAGTCCCGGTGATGGTACACATTGTTGTTCCTTCTCAGTTTGCAGCAGCTCAGGCTGCATGATCACGGCTATTTCTTATCCCAGCAGTCCTGCTTGAATTTCTGCCTGTCTCATTGCGTTCATATGGGCAGTAAATTAAGTTATTGACCCATCTGGCCATGTGTATATTCACAGACACACCACACACCAGAGATGGGAAGGAACTCATTACAGCTGCTGTGAATACAGAAGACTGCTTTCTCTCCTGGGTTGGGAAAATATAAGGTTCACACATTTTTCCACTTTTCCCAAACGTAGTTCGAACAGAGTAGAGCCTATTTGGTGTTCAGATTTTGCTTCTGTAGTTTATAACTGGAACTGTGAGGCTAGCATTGCTACCAAACTAGAAATCAACAGTCATCCAAATCCTTTCCTGGTGTTCAACTTTCTTTCGATATATGTGTATAAATAAAAACAACTGAGTCACATGCATGCCTGTGCCTGTGTGCTTTAGGTGCAGAACATAACTACACCACTATTTAAGGTGGAAGGGTAAAATTCAAGGAGGTGGCAAATTGTAGAGAAGATTTCTCTACCTTTTCTCTTACTAATGCCTGATATAATTTTTTTTTCAGACCTTCTCCTCTTTGGCTGTTTCTCAGCCATCTGTTCTTCTTGACAATGGCTGAAGCTCAGCATGTAGCCCTTCCCTTTCCCGCCATCCTGTGCACTATTATGAACATCCCCTGTTACTGATTGGCTGGAACAGTGTTGTGTTGTAAAAGTCTGCATTCCCATGGGACTCAGTGAGACTTGTGGGTCCCACCACAATATCTTGTTCAATGTCATGTGCAGGAACGTGCGGGTGACCATTCCAGGAAGCGGCATCCAGCAAATGAATAAAAAGTCCATGTAAAAGGATAATAATCACACAATAATTAGAAAGTATGACTAACATAAGGGGAACACAGCTAAATAATCAATAAGAAATGAGTAAATATTAAATAGTTGCGAAGCAGCCAATCACGTGAACAGCACTGGCGTTTGCATTGTTGTGCTACAGAGATGACGGAGCCACTAGACGGTCAGTCGGCCTCAGCTTTGGAAAGTGCTCCAAAACAGGCCAATACACCACGGACTAAAGGCAAATCTGGCATATGGCAGTCATTTTCCGTTCTGATTACGTCAGGAGAAAATAATTTATTTGTAAATAGAGTGTCAAGTATTGGATGTCATGTACCCTACGGGACTGCGGGTGGGAGCAGGCCAAAATATCTATGTTGTGGGTGGGGCAAATGTTTATGATTTTTGGTGGAACCGGAACCCCCGCACAACGAACTTTATTGGCAGCGTGCACAGTGTACAGTGTATTGGACTGAAATCGAATGCTACACCTTTATTATAAGGAGGAGAGAAGAAATGTGATCAAGAAAGCAAGAAATGAGTATTGTTGCTTCTTACTAATCATGTGACTTTTTTGATGGGCTGACACTAATTTACTCGCTCAGTGTCTATAACAGTCTGGTTCTGTACTAACTTCTTTTTCTGTGTCGTGTCCTTTTTCTAGCCAGTCCATCAGGACCTTTTCTAAGGAAACATTAGCAGCGGAGACTGTTAACTGCCTCATGGTATCATGTTAGGTATCATGTTAAGACTTGAAAGGTGACAGATTATATTATTAAAACTTGTACTGCATACTACACACAGGGGGCAGTATGCAGTACATACTATTGTAGTATGCAGTGTGCAGTATAGTAGTGTATCATTTTGAACACAGCCATTCTCTCATTTTTCTCTAACCTTATTCACCTGTTGATCAACGTACAGACATTCAGCTAACAAATGTTAATGTTACTGTGGATTCTGCAGCAAGTAACACCAAGAACTATCTAGAACAATTATGTCTACCGCTCATTTAGGAAAAGTTTTGTTGCCAGTTTCCAGAAGCTGGGCATGTATCCTATGGAGCCGAATGTAACTACTGTACCATTTAAGGTGGAATGGGAAAATTTAAACAAAAAGCTGGCAAATAAGAAGCCAACTTCAGTTTTATGTCATGCACACAGTGGTTATCACACACATACAGGTTTGGTCGAGTGTAGCTGGACATTGGCGTCAAAAACTTTATCCACTCGGATGCAGCTTACCACAGAGCAGTTCCTGTGATTAGCTCTTAGCTTGCACATAACGCTAGTGGCTCTCGCACTTGCAAGAAAAAATATAGCAGCCCTTCATGAAGGTACTTATGAAGCTGTGGCCGAATCTGGACAGATGGTCGGTGGTATTATTCTAGTGAGTCCCCACTTGATGTAAGAAAGGGAGCCTAACCTGAACAGCGATTCCCGTCTTATCTCGGCAGGCCAAAAAGTGACTGGGATGTCTTATTTCACAGTTTGTGGGTTGGTAAGCACAAGTGTATAAACACAAGAACTAAAGAAGTGTGTTTCTCATAAAATGTCCCCTTTAGTTAATTTTAAGAGAGAAAACAAGAGGGAAAGGGTATGAGGCAGAAAGTGGGAGGCATGGAGAGACAGGGAGAGAGAGAGGGAGCAGAAGTAAAGAGGAAGGGCACACATTGTAGATATTAACTCAGCTTTCTCTTAATTTGATTAGTCTGAGAGCTGCTTCGTCATTGTCTGTGTAGGAGAGTGTATTAAGGTTTTTGTGTACACCAGATCTCCCCTGCAGGAGGACATGAATATTTCGTTGTTGTAGGGACATTTGGCTTTTGTCCATGAGGAAAAATGGCCTTTCCCAACAAACCTACAGCTTTTATTAGGACTCGTATGAGACTGAAGATGATGTTCACAATGCACACATATTTATGTATCACATTGCAGAAACTGTGACAAAGCGTATTGCACATTTGAGACCTTTTGTTCATTATGTCCTATAATGGAGTCGTACTTAAAACACTGAACGCTTCTTTCCTTTGCTTGTCTTATCTGGTGTTGACCCAAGGAGGATGGGTTCCCCTTTTGAATCTTGGTTCCTCTCAAGGTTTCTTGAACCGATGGAGTTTTTCCTTGCCTTTGTCGCCCTTGGTTTGCTCACTGGGGGCTCGGACACCAGATTCTTTGTAAAGCTGCTTTGTGACAACATCTGTTATAAAAAGCGCTATATAAATAAACGTTGACTTGACTTGACTTGACTATTATGAGCACCAGAGATTGCAAACGATTATCACAGAACAGAGTAATTGGCTGAAGGTATAGTTGCACCCCATTTGCAATATACTTATAAAACCCTGACTGTTTAACTTTAGCTCAGTGTGCTTGATGGATTTGGAGTTAAGAGTTGACAGGAGATTAAGGGAGAGGAAAATCACATCAGCGTTTAGGCTCGACCTTGACCACAAACGAACAGAAAGCCAGGCGCTTTAAAGTGCTTGTAAAGATCCAGCATGTGTTTCCAACTGATGTTGGGCTGATAGGCTGCGTTGCTGTAGTAATACTGAGAAAGCTATCACCATTCGGTTACAAGAAATCCCAATTGAGCAAGACTGGCATAGAAGAACGAGCAGGATGCTTTGGCAATGAACAATGCTGTGTTTTAAAGTCGTTTCCAGTAATGTGGATTTTCAAGCCACTTAATTTTCAAACAGATAACAGCAATCTAGATGTCATTTCCGATTATCTTGTGTCTACTGTCACAGACGAATGCCACTATCTGGATGTTTTGGGGATTGGGATGTTAGTCATGGCATAGTGATGGAATTCATGCCATCTTAATTTGTTTATTCCGCATACATTTCAACATGGTCGTTTGTAATTAGCCCTGGTTATCCGTACTCAGTCTAAAAAATGGCACTGACGCATCACTAGTTATATATAGAATCATGACAACTCAAAGAGCCATCTGAGTTTGAAGGAAATCCACTGATTTCTCAAGGTTCCTCCATAATTAACTGGTTTAGATGTAAACAAAGTCATTCAGAAAGGTTTGGTTTGAAATGGCTCTTTTTATCTGAATCACATGAAGCTCACTAGTACATTTTCAGTACTTTTATTAGAAAAACCTGCTACATAACCAAAACATTTGATACTAGCGTGAGGGAAGCCTGATTGAGGACCCGGGCTGAAGTTCTTGGCGACCGGTCCCCTCTTTATAACTGTGGTAGGACTAATAAAGTTCTGAGGAACAGCAGGGAGATGGGGTGGTGGTGGGGATTGCGAAAACTCTGACACAGGAACTGAAAGTGAGGATGTGAATTAATAGGGTATTAGACTGGGAGAAGGAGGGGTTTCAGGCATGTTCCACCCCCCTAAACTTCAGTTGCTACATAACATTTAATGGAGCAAACTGGAGCAAAGTGGTGCAAACCGGCAATAGAACGCTTCCTATTATAAAATAAAGTTGCCTGCAAAACTAGACTGTAAGCCCAATGATAAATACACGGAGTGAGACACTATGAGCCAAAGAGTGAAATGTATTAAAATGTGAGTAGTGCAAAAGAATGATGGAAGAACAAAACGTTACAGCTATTACGCCTTTTTTCTCATGCTTGTTTTTCATTATGACACTGATGAGTTTGTGCAAAAGAGCCTGCAGTTAAGTGATTTGTATCTACTTTTTTCAAGCTTCCTTGGCCAACATGACAGTCTGGATGGGAGTCTCGTCCCCATATTTCTGATCAATGTTAAAGGGTTTCTTGGCTGTCGGCCACCTTGAATCAGCTAAACGAGCCCCCCCCCTCCTGTGTGAGTGAGGCAGTGGGGTTAACTGGGTTTGAGATGTTTTTCCGCAGCGGGCAGGGTTGGGTTACCTGGCTGCTTTTCCAGCGTATGACTCGACAGTTCCCCTCTGGATGAGAAATTATCGTCCGCCGCTGCCGTGCATCAAGGCAAAAATAAACCAAAGCCTAATTAGGGGCGTATTGCTGTGGTCTGTGGTCTCTTTTCCATGTCCTGTCATGATTCCCATGAGATGGCACCTCTTTTAGATGTGTGCAGGCATAGACCTGACGTGTGCATTATGAGTTAAAGGAATAATTGCTACTAAATGAAGGATGTTTCATAAGAAGGTGGAAAACAGTCCAGCACTTCATGTCTAAGAGATTTTTCCCACTACAACTGGAGCAAAGTGCTGTAACGGCCCAAATGGGAATTGCTGAAAAATCCAGTTTGCACAATTTGTGCTGAACCTTTGTGATACAGTATGATATACTGTTATCTACACGCATCATCAAAAGAATAGTTGCACCCAGAGGGTAGTGTGCGATTGCAGTGCTATTGGGAAGGATGATAAAGGCTACCAGGAACAATAAATGATGATAAATTTAGACTGATATGATCAATATTTATTGAACTACACATACAGAAGTAGTGTCTCTCAGTATGGCGTCGGGCCTCCATGTTTGCAAATGCAACATGCCGCCCATTTCAGCATGGAGTTGTAGAGATTCCCAATGGTCTCCTATGATAATCCATCCCATGCAGCTTGAATCTTCTCACACAGTTCCTGCAGATTCTGTGGTAGGGG
Organism: Semaprochilodus insignis; assembly: GCA_034552555.1. Taxonomy (NCBI): domain Eukaryota; kingdom Metazoa; phylum Chordata; class Actinopteri; order Characiformes; family Prochilodontidae; genus Semaprochilodus; species Semaprochilodus insignis. The sequence continues at coordinate 9,006,607 of CM067490.1, read as the reverse complement.
TGGAGGTGGAATGACACAAGGGCTTCTGGACATGTAACGTGTGACAACAAGCTTTTTCTCTTATCACGGTGCCCCCATACACGGTTTCACTGGTCATCTCGACCAAGACAAAAGTGGGACTGAAGATGACTCGCTGCCATTCTGAGTCACTCCATGACAGTCTGGCACGACACCTTTGCAGTCTTGGGTGATGTTGACGTGGTGTTAAGGGCAGTTGTCGTAACAGTCTGCGTGCAAGTAGTCCTGCGTCAAGCAGTTGTCTGACAATGGTGCTGCTGCCGCTAACAGAATGACTCATGGAGGGCATCACTGCCTGCTGAATTTTCGCAATAATGGCTGTTGGGTCAGTCTGGTACAGAGATAAGACCCGTCCTCGCTTATGTCACATGCATGGCCAAGCGTGAGACTTGAATCATTCGCATGTCTCACAATGTCAAACAACCAAGTGTCATTCCTGTCAGTTGATTCCTTCTGGGTGCAACTATTTGTGTAACAATTCCTTTGATAGGGTTTGGATGGGTATATAAAAATGGACAAAAGTGTCTTGCATAACTACGTTTCTATAATGACACCAGAAAGTGTACTTTCACTGTGTGAACTCGTTGCGACCTCTATTAAACCTCTGCAGGAACCCCTGCCTCTGCCCTATGCCTCACACTGCCTGTAGAGCTGGTTATAGCGGTACACTTCATTAAGAGGAGATTAATGGTCTTATGTTCAGACACTGTGGTGTCTATGTGTACATGTGGTCTGGTAGGAACTGTCTGTCAGCCTCTGGCTGTCTGTCTCTCCGTTTGTAGACACAGATGTCGTAGATATTACAGTGGAAGCTGTTGTGTTTATTGAAAAATCCGACCCAGGAGAACCGGCCCCAGAGAAATACAAGCCTGCGCACGGTCACGTCTCAGACAGGCTTAATGAGATATAATCATCCTCGTCATCCTGCGTTATCATTTATCTTCTACTTGTTCCTGTTTTCTTTATGTCATTATGTTGCCTTGCTTTGTCATCCTTCTTGTTTTGTTGCTGTTGAAGCTGGTTCTCCACGATTCTTCCTCTATTGTGAAAATGTTTTGTCTAAGGACATACTGATGCAGAATTTCTGGTCTGATGAACGATAATTAAAGATAACTGATAATTAACACCTTCCTGTGACTGATAGTGATACCAGTTACTATTCCAACCTCTGCCATCTGGAAAGAGGTATAGGAACATCTAAGCCAGCAGCAGCAGGTTCAGGAACAGTTTTTGGCGTAGAGCCATCAAACTCTTCTAACACCGGCAGCACCTACCAGAACATGACTACAACACTATAGACTGTTACTGATCTAGTCCTGACCACCCCAACAACTCATGGAGGGCATCACTACACACTGGGCTCCACTAACCCACAGGAATGTATGCACTTACACTTTAACTAGACCTTAACTAGACCTCTGTACTTGAACTAGACTTTAACTAGACATCTGTACTTGAACTGACCTTACCTAGACCTCTGTACTTGAACTAGACTTTAACTAGACCTCTGTACTTGAACTAGACCTTAACTACACCTCTGTACTTGAACTAGACCTCTGTACTTGAACTGACCTTAACCATACTTCTGTACCTGAACTAGACCTTAATTGTGTATTCTATACATATATGGATGTTGTAGCTGTATACCTGAACATTAGCTGCTATGCTCACTACACTTGGTAGTGTTTTGCTATACTGTACAGCCCTGAATTGGTATAATGCCAATAATATTTAAATTAATTGAATTAAATTAAATTGATGATTTTGCATAAATAATATAAAACACATTTTCAAATGACTGATTAAGTAAGTAACTAAAAGTCTTTATGTAGATTCCCCTAGTGGCTAATTTGAATTCATTTAATGAAGTAAAATGCCCAGTATTGTGTTTTCAGATGACCAAGAGCACTCTTGGCTCTTTGAGCGTGAAATGTTGTGACCCTGTGTTGAGCTGCTAGTGAGCAATGAGGATTAAAAGGGGAGGGAGGGAACTTTTTCCAATGAAAACAATTCAACTGCATGTAAAGTGAGAAACAAGCAAATGCACAGCCCCCCTCCTTAATGTTGGCATTAACAGCTGATCACTGACTGAACTCAGTGACACACTGCATCCCTTTACTCAAGCAAGCGTCTTCAGCTGTGGAAAGCAGTGCTAATGTTAATGCTTGTTTCACTCTTTTGTTTGAGTGGCGATGGTGGTCATAATGGCTGCTTGCCAAGAGCTTTTGTTGCTTTTACTGATCCTTTCATTGGCTACCTGTCTTTTAAATGATCTAATCAGGAACAGAACCTTCACCATGACTGACAGAGGTTAGAACACGCTGTAGGGGCAGCAGTGCTTCATCTTCTCATGTTGAACTGATGGCAGACTCAATGCTACAGTGGCTCACTATCACCTCTTGAGGTATAAAGTGGTATTATGAGACAAGACAGGCCAGGGCTAGCTGGTTAGCATGCTAACTTCAGTCGATATCTCTGTTATGTAATGCATATATGTCTTTTATATACTATCGAAGTTGTTATTTCCTAACTGTGCATAATTTTAGTTCATTTTTGGAATGTTTTAAAAAGAAAATCTTTCATAATCTTCTATAATCTTTTATTACAACACTTTTATAAATGCCGTCTTAGGCCTGCAAAGATGAAAAGTTGCAAGTTGTTCCATGAAATAATAATATTTTATTTTAATTGTATTTATTTTGTGTTTTTTATTAAATTGCGTACGTTGTGTAGATTTTGTGCGTAACTTCTGCTTTATTTCCATTGACTGCCTTTGGGCTGTTTATTTGATTCCTGCTCGTTGCACTCTCACCCTCCTTTTTGTGTCTGCTGTGATACTCCGACACTATATGTCGTGTCAATTCTGACTAAAGAGCCCAAAATCAATCTGTCTCAATGGACTTTACACAGCAGCTCCTCAGGCTTTTACTGTACATGGATGAATCTCCTCTGTAGCACTGAAATGTTCACTGTGGTCAGTAGAAAGGAAAAAACGGGTGCACAAACGCTCTTTGTACAGTCTTTGAGTTTGGACTGTCTCGCAGACGCCCTGGCTCAACTCAGCATGTCAGAGGTTTGTTAAATCTTCAGCGCTGCTTTAGAAATTGAGGGACTGAATAAATTATGATGGAAATTCCACTGCATGTATGAAGAAGCTCTCTGTGGCCTGGGCACAAAGAGACGTTTTAACACTTATATTTAGTGACCCTTCATAAGTAGTAATGAATGAAGAAGCCATTGTCCAAGAGGGCAACAGCAGCTTTATAAAATTCCTCCCCTCCCATGCACTTATTGCTCTTTTACTGAAATCACATATTTCACTCCCAAGCACAAGTGGAACTAAACAGAGAAATTGTTGTCCATGTCACTGAAGTTTTGTTTTGTTTTTTATCCTGTTTGTGTCTCTGGAACTAAATGCTCCACTTCAAACTTTGAATCCGTCATTTGGATCTGGATCTCTGGCAACTTTCTAAAAAAAAGACTAACCATAATCTTGCTGCATGTTTGAACTGAGTAGAATTGTTGTGCTCCTCTAGCAAACACCATTTTGGATAATTGATTATACGTCTTTCCAGCTTGGCTCTTTATATTTATTTTCAGTTTCATATCTGTATATTATACTGCTTTTTCTAGCTACTTCCGTTATTTTATTCACTTTTAAACGGTACAGTATATGCTTAAATGTATGTATCGTCATCCCAAAATAAAGGTGGGCAATGTTAAAAAAGTGTATAACTATATACTGTAGGACATTTGTACAATACATGATATACATCACAATATTTAATCTTTCTGAGTTTTGATAAGAACAAAAAATATGCTAATAAAAAAGATGGCAGTGTTTTTAATGAAAAGTCCACATACTGCACTGCATCAAATCCCAAACAGGACTGATTACAGTGTGTTTACTTTGTAATATAACGTGCAGTTGCTCAGTGTTCTTGAAGTATTAATAATAGTTTTCTGTGTGCTCAGAAAAAAAATACTGTGATGTAACAACAATAAGAAATATTGTCATATTGTCTCCACTAACCAAAGTGACTCGAGGTGATGCTTGCTTTTATGTATTAATTACCTTTTAATGTCTTCACCGCTAGTCTGAATTAAACACCCATTCCATTAAGTAGGTTGTGATTATTTCCCTTGATTTCTCTGTTGTAGTGCTGCTGCCATGTTTGTCGTTCTTCAATGTGGACGAGAAGAATGGGATGTCGTTCAGCGGCCCTGTAGAGGACATGTTCGGCTACACCGTGCAGCAGTTTGAGAACAGCGAAGGAAAATGGTGAGTTATCGAATGGGACTGTGCCTGAGTGACTGCTCTAGGTCACAATATTTGAATTCTGAAATCACTATGGTGGCATTTGTTACATTATGTGGTGAGTGGTGGTGATATGTTGGATGTTCAAAAGAGGATTTCATGAATTTATCTCTCGGTATTAGTGAATTTATGATGAGTTGAATCTGCTCATAAATCAGAGGTAATTAAAATGGAAATTCTACATTTTTTTAATCATTGGCTAGTATTCCCTTCATTAGTGCCGGGTGAGGAAATGTGCAGTTTAAAGCCTCAGAAGAATTCATTTCCTCTCTTTTACATTCCCACTGAGCTTTAGCTCTGGTGACGTCTTGTTTTCACTTGACCTCTGCAGACAGGTGAGCTCAAGTGAAGCAGACATTTCATAGTTTAGCACTCAACCTGACCATCTGTAACAAATCACAATACCCTGTGTAACACATGCGTGCCAGTTGGTTGCATGACTTTTTAAAGTCGACAGTTATACAGTTATAGTGGAGTTGATGATGACCACAGATGTATAAAACCTCAGGAGAAGGGAATCCTTTGCCTCAAGTGACTTTAAAAGTCCTACTTTAGAAATCTGTGAGACTCCAGACTCCACAGGTCAGTAGAGCGTGATGTGCCAGCCTTCAGGGAGCCAGAGGTACGGAACAGGAAATCTCAGAAACGTTTATCTGACTCAAGCGGAATTGCCAAGATGCTTACCCATGGCAAGGTCCAGAGAGCCGGAGACATTCTGAGCACTGTCATTCGACAAAAACAAAAGTAACCTACTTCAAATGTTACAGGATTTTAGGAGTTTTTTTGGACTTTTTATTGTAATTTTCGGGAACCCGTAGAGAACGATGTTCAATATCTGATCTTTGAACCGCAGTAGATCTGCAAAGAACTATTAGCCTTCAGGAATCCGGAAATATGGACCCCAAAATCTGCAGGCTCCTCACCTGTTGTCTTCTCTGAGGTGCCCATGTTATTAGTGTCATAATCATGTGATCAGCAACTAGTCGACTTCAAGCCTAAAGGGTCATCGGCGCTAGTCTATGCAACCCCTACTGCACACGTGAATGAGTGCTTTAATTCCTACACAAAAAATAAGCTTGTGATTTGATCTACTCTACACCAGTAATGTTGTGACTTCTTCTTCTTCTTGATGTCTTTATTTGGTATATAAGAAACATGATATAACAAAGCTGAAAATCCACATATTTATAGTTTATTTGTGTTTTTAATCACCAAACAAATGTGTGAATAAGAATGCACTTCACGATTTAGTGTGCTTTTTCATGTTACTTGAAACTAATCAACAATAGGCGTTTCTATATTGAGAGGAGTTCTGCATTTGTGTGCAACAACAGCGTCCAACAATAAAGGCAGCATGGAGTTTCTTTTTATACAATGATAGGAAACACAGTGACTCATAGAAAGCTCAAATTCCACACAGTGATCCATTTTACTGACCATCGTGGACATGCACACTCACCAACTACTGTGAAAGACAGATTTGAATCACAGAGGACTTTAATTTACAGAGGACACAAGCCTGATCACCAGTGGAATATGTAAAAGGGTTTAATTGGGTTAACTTTTGTTTCATTTCTGCGCTCCAAAATAGTGTCACTCACTTCCGTTGCACAGTCTTCATCCTGTGTCACACATTTTTGTCCCTAGCAAAATAACCAGCTGGATACAACCTGCTGGACAATGAACTCTAATAAGGCCTCAGTAAAACGTGTATCTGTGTGTTCTGCTGTAAAGGGCTAGCGAGTGTTTCACAGTGCGGTAAAACGTGTCATGTTCCTCAGGAGATACATGCACTCCTGTATGCTGTAAACTCCAGGCCACCCTCACTGCAGCCTCTACTGCGGCAGACCAGTGAAGCCAACAAGACACTATGATCTACACTAATTGGGCAGTTTATGGAGCCTAGAGAAACACTTGGACTCATGGAGCCAGGTGTCACATTACCTTAAAGCATTACATGATGAAGTTGTATTATAAAACTTATATATAAACAACGTATAAGTATATATAAGTTTATATATATAACTTATATATATATAACTTAACAATAAACCAGGTATTATTTGGGCGGTAGATCATTCTCAGCACTACACTGACACTGACATGGTGGTGGTGTGTTAGGTTGTGTTGTGCTGGTGTAAATGGATCAGACGCAGCAGTGCTGCTATAGAATAGTCCATCAACCAAAACTGGCTAGCCAACAGCGTCCTGTGGGCAGCATCCTGTTACCACTGATGAAGGACTAGAGGATGACCGACACAAACTGTGCAGCAGCACGTGAGCTATTGTCTCTGACTTACATCTACAAGGTGGACCAGCAGGGTGTCTAATAGAGTGGGCAGTGAGTGGATACAGTGTTTAAAAACTGTTGCTGTGTCTGATCCACACGTACCAGCTCAACACACACTAACACACCACCACCACATCAGTGTCACGGCAGTGCTGAGAATGATCCACCACTATAATACCTGCTCTGTGGTGGTCCTGTGGGGGTCCTGACAATTGAAGAACAGGGTGAAAGGGGATTAATAAAGTACGCAGAGAAACAGATGGACTACAGTCTGTAATTGCAGAACTGCAGAGTGTACTAATATGGTAAAAGGAGCTGATAAAATGAACAATGAGCGTAGAAACAAGGAGGTGTTCCTAATAATGTGCCAGATATGTTTACATATTATGTAGTGTAATTTCTGTTCATAAAGCATTCATGATTGATGATACCTTCTCGTACCTAAACTATATTCAAAGCCAATTGACTAATTGTTATGGTATAATTACAGCAGTCAAAAAACATATTATGACTATCTGAATAATTAGTCTGCAGTTTAAGAACCTAATTGAATCAAATTAATTGAATTGCAGTAAAAACAGACTTTTGCTACTCTGATCAGGACTCTTGGTTGAAGTGAATGCCCGTATTAGCTTGTGAGTATGTTTACGCAGAGTGTTTGGCCTGCTGATATCTGCGCTGTTTTATCAGGCCTCATTTGACTGATGGAATGCTAAAGACTGGAGTTGTTTACATCTTTTCAGTCTGATGCCCAGCTTTAACCCCAGCAGCTGGAGGGTCAGTTTTCCTTCTGAAAAACAACAGCGTTCCCCCTTACATGGTCACTAAGTGGTCAGTAGTGAGGAAACTCAGAGTCGGGAGGTTAGCTGTTTGTGTAAGTCATCTTTACTGTACCACCTGCCCGAAATTCCAAATTATTAATCCTGAAAACAGACAGTTCCTCAGTTGATGTCAACTTCAGAGTTGACTGATACAATCTTGACAAAAAAACAAATTTAAAAAAGACCACAAATGAAACAACTGGTATTACGCAAAACAGGAACTGAAACGGAGCACTACGTATTATTTTTGGAAACGGTAAAGTTATATAAAGTGATAGTTTAGCCAGAAATAAAAATTACATTCGGCCCTTACTACAGATCTTTCCAATCAGTTTGGTGTTTCTTCTTTTGTTTTGTACTGGAGCTACGAGACCAATGTCGCTAACAAGTAATGGAAGCTCATCAGCCCAGCAATTGGGCAACTGCATGCCTAAATCGTTCCTTCCGAAGCTCTACGTCCCCCCCAAATTCATGGATGCACATTCCCAACACAAATGGCACTGGGCTAGCAAACTTGTTTTTTTTAGGTCTTTATGGCCAAAAAAATGTTTAAGCTTTGTACAGATAAATACCCTAAAATAATGCTAGCATGAACAATGACACAGCATGTAATGTAATTACTGTTAGCTGGGTTGTAGGTTAGTAAATTCACCCCAAAAGTAATTCATATGGTCATATTGCTCAGCCCTAAATAAACAACTCAGCACATTATATATATAGTGTCTTGATGTGGCGTAGCAGATAACACCACTACCTGTCAGGGTGCTACTTTCACATGTGGTAGACGGAGGTTTGATTCCTGGTCCGGGTAACTATGCTGTGCTACACCAATCCTTGGGCAAGACTCCTAACGCTACATTGCAGTGCCTATCTGTAATACGATTAACCTTGAAGATTGCTCTGGATAAGAGCGTCAGCTAAGTGCCATAAATGTAAATATATATGTTACCATACATTAGACTAGGGATTAGAGCTAGAACACTTTCTGTATCCTTCAACACCATATTTAAAGCTTTACATACACAAATTCTTATTGACATTCTGTGAACTGTGAAAACCTGGGCACACCATTAACGGAATATGAGACACGTTGAGCTGTGACTTTTTTGCTTTTCTTTTATGCTGGAAAAATAAGGAGTCAATTAGCTCCACTGTGTTCGAGTGGAGTTTTGAGTGGGTTTGCGCTTTCTCAGGACTTGTTCTTTTGTTGTTTCATTTCCTCTTGGGCTTTATGGGTTTGAATGTCTCTGCTTCTCTCTCCTATATATACACAGTACTGCTGCATAAAAGTTTTAGGCACCTGAGCAAATTGTTTAAAGCCATTTATCTGTATTACCCGTATCATGTCTCAGTAAGCATGCTTGTAAAAACATCTTGCTTTGAAAAAAGTAGTTGATATGATGTGAGCTGGTTAAAAGACCACAGGCGTGGTTCCAATAGCAGCACCTTTATTTGAATGAAGTTTTGATTAGTAAAAACGGGTATGGCGTGACAACCACAGCTAATACTGGACTATCACAAGAGGAGGTTTGGAAGTGGTTGAACACATGCATGTAATCAAATCTTTTTCTCTCTCTGCTCTCTCTTCTCTCTGTCTTTGTAGGGTTCTGATCGGTTCTCCTCTGAAGGGTCAGCCGGCCAAGCGAACCGGAGATGTCTACAAATGCCCCGTGGGTCATGGCAGCTCCTCAAAGTGCATAAAATTAGACTTGCCTGGTGAGAACAGGCCTTTCAGTATGCTTCCCAGTGTGTGTGTGTGTGTGTGTGTGTGTGTGTGTGAAAGTGTGTGAGGGGGTATGTGTGTTTTCTGCCACCCTGATTCCTGTTGACCACTCAGTGGTGTTGTTTATTTTTAGGAGCGCTTTGGTGAGAATGGGTCGCATTCCTGTTTTAGTTAGCAGTTAAATTACATCAGCGGTGTCCTTAAATGCTACACTGCAGGCCGGAAAGTGTTTCATACACAGAACTACTGGAGGTTAGACGTAATGTGTAACTTCTGCAGGTTGACTTTTGTGATTGCCTGAACATTATTTAATTGGTCTATTAATCTATTAAGTGATATCTGTAAGACATGATGCATTCAGTCACTCACTCATCTTCTAAACCCCTTTATTCTTCTGGGTCAAGGGGGCTGCTGAAGCCTTTCCCAATTCTTACTTTGCGGAAGGCAGGAAACACTCTGGACAGGCCACCAATCCATATCACACTCATACCTAGGGGGCAATTTAGTATCTCCCATTCACCCAATTGCATGTCTTTGGACTGTGGGAGGAACCAAAGCACCCAGAGGACACCCACGCAGACACAGAGAAAACATGCAAATTCCACACAGAAAGGACTGCCGTCCCGGCCCCAGCTCTACGCACTGCACCACCATACCACCCCATAATACATTCAGTCTGTTCAATCTTAAATGAGCTGCTTGCACTTCCACAAGATCCACAAGATGTTTGCATTCTAGCACTCATTTTGTTTGCATCTTAGAACTTTTTAGTAGAAGATTTTAGTTGTTGTTTGAGAAGCACATTCAAAAGTTACAAAACACTATTCTGATCATATAATGGATATTTTAGTTTAAGTAGTAGATTTTTTGAAATTTTGTGTTTTGTGATGTGTCACATTTTGAAAGGTAGACATCTCTGGACTGCAGGCAGGTTAGTCTAGTACCTGCACTCTCTGGCCTCTTTTCCACTGCAATGCTAAATGGTTCTGAGCTCAGAGGGTAACCACACCACTGGCATTTCCTCTCGGACACGGTTCACCACAGAACGCTTATAAGCTGGACTCAGCAAGAGTTTTTATGCATGGATAGCTAATCATACTCAGGGTCACACAACCATTCAGTGTAATGACATAATCATGTAGCTGTTCGCTGATCGATTCTACGTTTATGTTGGTATTGTGTCACTGATTCAAATCTGAGGAAGGGGAATCAAACGCTGGTGTTCAAGGGACAGGAAGCCAGAAAGAAACCTGCACTGTGGTGTTTGGAGCTGTAGCTTACTAGCTAAGCAAATGCAGTTGGGCTCCTCTCTCCTATCCAACTTAGCTTAGCTAATGAGACTCAAACACTCCAGTATTAGTTCAAATTGACTAACTAATGAGCTGCTATCACAAATATGGCTGGTAAAATTTTTACTCATAATACTCATTTGTGCTCTAATACGCAAAAATATGGATCCATTTTGGTCACAGCCACTCCCCAAAAAAGTTCCAGAGTGGTACATGTAGACAGTGCAAGCAAGAAAAGTGATGCATTATGGGTGGCCAGACTATGTGTGTGTCTGTGAAGGCTGAGTGTGCATATGTATGTGTGTGTGTGTGCAGATATTGAGTGTTGTTTCTGAGTTTCTTTATCTGCTACATCTTGTTCAACATATGAAGCCAACCTGCCTGAAGGATGTGTGCGTGTGTGCATGTGTGAGTGTCTGTGTGCGTGTGTGTGCGTGTGTGTGTGTGTGTGTGTGCGCGTGTTAGGCTCTGACTTGGCTGGACAGAAAGCAATGCCTTGGCTAGACCGGAAGTAATGCACATCAGAACAGGAAATGCCATGCACATGTAATGTAGTAATGATTTTGTCTCTCATTATCATGATTTAGATAATGTGGCTTAGAGCTGTAAAGCCCTGCCCTTTTATCATCACCCATGAGACTGTGCATCATCCCAAATAAAGCACTCTGGGTCTAAGTCAATTTTGGGGGGAAAAGAGAGGGAAAATTGTCTTTATTGCAACCTGTAAACAAGTGTTCCAAACATAATATGTTTTGTTCCCTCTAAAGTCTCTGTTTCCGCTAAATTACGGGGTCATTTTTACAGACAAACACACATACATGCTGTAGGCAAGACAAACCTCCTGCGGCTTTAATTCAGATCATCCATTGTAATTTGATGTGGGCATGTTAGCGTTTTTCAAAGCTCCCATCGAGGATGTCCAGTATTTACATATATGATACAATCAGTGCTTGAAGTGGAGAAAAAGTGCTGGTACAGTTTTTCACTGGTTCCTACAGTGAATCAAATGTACAAGGAGATATCGCTAATGTTCACAACATACGCTTATTTATTTAAAGGTATGACCATTTACAAGACTATTTGATCATGATTAAACATGATAGTAATAACAGTAATATGTGTATACTGTTATACCTATACAATATGTTGTTTTGTGCAATTAGAAAGCAATCAGGCTTATTTGCTTGTTTGTTTGTTTCGCATGATAAACACTGCACAATTTACACGGTTTCGCTTGCCATAGTTCCAGTATTGCTCATCCTTAGTTTCTGTTCAGAGGACATAAGGGAACATGTTTTTCAGTGTGTACTTAATTGGATACAAAACCGGCAGCGTGTGAGATGTGTCATTTTGCACGCCCATTTTGAGAACTGGATATATAAAATATAGTAAATAAAATCATTTGCTGCTGATTTAAATGTGAAATTAAACAAATCCAAGACATATCTGGGTTGCAGCAGGAAGTCAGGACCCAAACAAATATGCTCTTAATTATATTCATGTAACCAGTATATTATAGTAATAACTTTTTATTAAAAACTTCTTTATAGGCTTTGCTAATGTTTATTAGACTTCACTAATGTTTATTAGTATTTATTCCAATGTTTACACTCAGATATACATTTACTGCCCAGATAAATAATTTTGAACAGTTTTCTTGGCTGTCTAAGACCTTTGCACAATACTGTATACCATCAGCTGCTCAAACTGTAGCCTAGAAACTGCAGAAGACTCTTAACTATAACACTGTACTGCTGGTATGCGCAAGACATTTTAGAGAAGTTGCCATAAATGTGCACCCAGTGACACAGTAACAGCTGTTTCATAGTTGCCAAATATGTTTTTAAAAACATGTCCTTCTTTTTACCACAGTACAAACCTACTTACACTCAACGCTCCTTACTTGGGCATGTTACTCGCTACAAATTAATAGAACTTCAGAGGTCCAGGGCTTGAATTTGTTTTTTGTTTTCCCCTGAACTTTGGTCCAGAGGCATGCACTTATCCTGACCATCAGTAACTGCACAATCCACAATGAGGCTGCTGTTTCTCGTGGATATGCCGTAAATTATTAGAGGCTTATGTGAGATTATTCATGGAATGCCTTTCAAAAAAGCACTAAAAGGAGCCAGTGAAAAAGCACACAGGCGTGATGTTGTAAATGTAGTGACCTCCATAAACTCATGACTGGAGTAAAGGCAGGAAAACAAAGAAGACCTGGTATCCAAATACAACATAAGTTAAAATATGTTATTAATAAAATGCTTGGGTGGAGATAGGACCCTCGTTGCTGGACTGGTGTACTGTGTTTGCTAAGGGGAAATCTTTGTTCGGATTGTTCATCTGATGTTTTGATGGGGCTAATTTGATGTCATTATGTATTTGTCTGTAATTTCCAGACCAAACAACAATTCCAAAAATACATGAAGTCAAAGAAAATATGACCATGGGGACGACGCTGGTGGCTAATCCGGATGGGGACGGATTTCTGGTACGGAGGTGTTCACTCTTTGTCACTCTGAATGTCCTTGATCCTTGGCAGTATTGGGAAAACCCATAAAATAGTTCCAGGAATGGCTCTTTAAAGTGATAGTTTGTGAAACAATCGAATGAACCCTTACCCTAAAATACAGTTGATATGACTAGAAATATTTGGTATCAGAAGTTAGCTTCTTTAGCCGTGAGGGTAATGTAGCTAACAAGTGAGGTTACAAGATGTAGATTAAATACCATATTGTGATTGTGATTTGCTTTGCAGTCTGTTATAAACACATTAATAAGTCCTTGATGTTGCAGTATGTGCTAAAAGGGATGGTATGAGTGTAAATGCACATCCCTCTTACCTGTCAAAGTGCAGATAAAATGCCAACAGTGAAATACTCCCCAAACTTAAGACACCAATTACCATACATCATTATTCACTGGCCACTCTTTTCAGCTGTGTGGAGATGTTCAGTAATCCCTAACAGACTTGCGTATGTGGCTTCAGACACTGTATGACACACTGTTATCTATAAACATGGACAGAACAGAAACAGGAGCTGATTCATTGCAGCAATCAGATTTTCCAGCTATTGTTTGTAATTATGAAGCCGCAGGGCTCTGTCTGCAGCGTTGCAGTTAAAGGGGCATTTAGGACTGCAAGAAGCTTTAATGCAGAAGAACTGACGCACATGTTCCCATTGACTCTCTCTCTCTCTCTTGGTCCTTCTCTCTGTCCTTCTACTTTTCCTTCCCTCCTTTATTCTCTTTTTCCATTGCTGCCCTTCTCCTTATGCCCCTCTCCCTCTCTTCTGCAGGCCTGTGGTCCTCAGTATGGTTATATGTGTGGAAATCAGCAGTACATCACCGGCATCTGTTCTAACGTCAGCTCATCTTTTAAAGTGCTCAACTCCATTGCCCCAACTGTTCAAGGTATGCACACACACACACACACACACACACACACAGAACAGGCACATGGCAAGTGTATATATTAACACATTTCAGAACCTGTAAACTGCCGCCTGTCTGTTCCTGCCCTCTATGCCCACTTTAGGACAGGATTTATTAAGGCCTCACTGACAGGAGCCAGTGACTCATCACAAATACACACTTCCAGCCTACTTTAAACACACACATACACATTCCCTTGTGTAATGTGCCAGTGGCAGTGTCTTCTTAGTCTGCGTCCATATTAGAGACTGTACATGGCAAACATTTTCACTTTAGTACTAAACTACGGTCCAGACAGGACTAAAGCACGGAGAGCTGGCTTAAGCAGACTGGACAAAAATAGCAGGGTGAGCTAGAACTCCAGAGAACCTAGAAAGCAAGCTGACTTCTGTAGGTCCAGAGAAATGCAGGGAAAAGAGAAAGCAGGAACAGCTGGATACTGTAACAGGGAGAAATGAGTACTCTAGAGAGAGTAAGCAGGGTGAACAGGGTGTAGTATAGTAAAGAGAAAATGGGTAATGTATTCCAGACAGAAAACAGCAGGGAGAGCTGGTTAAGGTTGTCTAGAAAACAGCGTGGTACTTGGTACTGTAGTCCAGAGAAAAGCAGGGTGAACTGGGTAAAGAAGTCCAGAGAAAAGCAGGGTGAACTGGGTAAAGAAGTCCAGAGAAAAGGATGAAGAGCTATAGATCCTAGTTCACCTTGCCTTTCTCTGGACTATAGTGCCCAGCTCTTCCTGCTTTTCTCTAACTATAGAAGGCAGTGCTTAATGCTCTCCCTGTCTTTTTTTTCTGAACTACAAAACTCAGTTCAATTCAGAGAAAACAACCCAGTTCACCCTCCAGGTAATCCAGAGAGAATCAAGAACAGCTGGATTCTGTAGTCCAGATAAATGCAAAGAGGGCTGGATTCTGTAATCCAGAGAAAAGCATGAAAAGCTGGATACTGTAGTCCACATAATGCATGAAGAGCTTAACTCTGTAATCCAAAGAAAAGCAGGGTGAGCTGGGTGCTGTAGTCCAGATAAATTCAGGGTAAACTAGGTAATCACTTTTTCTGACTCATGAGATCACATTGAAAACTTTAGACTTTAGTGTAACTGTGTGTTGAATTTATTTTGCCTCCTAAGAAACACTAGCAGAGTGAAGGGAAAGTCAGTCCGAAAAAAGGAATTGAGAATAAGATGGTACTCAGACTGAGCAGGCCGCAGCCATAAGAACATGGAAAACAGATGTTACAGCCATGCAGGGAGTTGCACTCTATATATCAAACACGATCACAGCCCAGTCATATCCTTATTAACCATATGCTAAGTCAAACTGCAGATGGATTATTGCTATGACCTGCCACAGTGAGCTGTATATCAATATGTCACTTTCAATTTCCAGCTTTTATATATTTCATGAATAGTTTATGTAATGTATTCCAATTCAGCTCACAGAATGAATACTGATACAGATTTCCCCCATGTAAACCTCTACATATTGAATGACACGTGTGAGCCAGAGTGTAAAATTATTTGTTTCATTTTATATACACTGTATGTCAAACATTTTGGGACGCTTAGCTTTTCAAAACAAAACCCTTGATGTGATGCCATCCGGGCTTAATCCTTTCAGGTGTTCCAAACCTAAAACCTTTGGGTCAGTTTGAATATGTGCTTTCATAAATGCAAAGCCATTACTCAGCAAACCGAGGCAGTTTCCTCAAGCCTTTAAACAGTAGTGTTCATCAACAGTGTTCATGTTTATCTGCGTTTGCAGATTGCCAGCAGGACATGGACATTGTCATTGTTCTGGACGGCTCTAACAGTATCTATCCCTGGGAAGAGATCACAAAGTTTCTGGAAAAGTTTCTGGCAAAGATCGACATCGGCCCTGCTAGGGTAAGGCTTCTTGAATTTTATACAATGCCGCTCGCCAGTTTTGGGTATATGGCTTTTTGGGTATATTGTAATCTAAGTCAAATGCTCTTTCTTGTCATTCCTCAGTATGACATGTATACATTGGAATGAAATGTCATTCTTCAGGCCCCACGGTGCAACACACAACAGCAGAACATTATACGGGTCTACGTAGAGTGCAAATAAATGACAGTGTGAAACAAGTGTGCAATAAATACAGCAGACAATAAATATACAGAAGATAAACATACAAGACAATAAATATACAGAACGCTAAGTGTTCAAGATAATAAATACTAGACAGGACAACAAAACATTAGCTGCTGCTTTGAGCTCTCAACGGTAAGAAACGTGCTCTATAAATAAATTCTTCTTCTTCCTCTTCTTCTTCTTCTTATTACTGTTAAGTAGGAATAGGAAAGCTGACATTTAGCAGCAGGTAGTGATGAAGGAACTAGTACAAAGATTGTCATCTGTAAACTATACAGAAAGGTTCACAGCAGCGATCATATGTTTAAGAATTGTGCAGGTGTGATGGTAAAGGGGTGTGTGATCAGTCTAAGGTGAGTGTTGGAAAGGTCTAGATTAGTCCAGGTGTATGTTGGGGGGCATAAGTGCATTCAATAGTCTAACCGTCTTGGAGAAGAAGCTGTGGTGGAGTCTGGTAGTGGAGGAGCAGATACTCTGGTACAGTCTGCTAGAGTCCATAAGCGGTGTGGAAGGGGTCATCCATAATGGTAACAGCCTTGCCGAGGCAGCGCTTGTGGTAGGAGGTGTTGATGGTGGGTAAAGACACACTGATAATCTTCTTTACTGTTCTTACAATCCGTTGTAGGGTCCTGCGGTTTGAGTTGATGCGGTTAACATACCAGACAGTAAGACTCAGGACACTCTCTACTGTGCCCCTGTAGAATGTAGTGAGGATGGAGGGAGGGAGGAGGGTTGTTCTCTTCATCCTTTGCAGGAAGTAAAGCTGCTGCTGGGCTTTCTTGGCTAGGAAGGTGGTGTTAAGTGGGTTCAGGTGAGGCTGTCAGTAATGTACACACAGAGGAACTTGGAACTTATGACTCTCTAGAGTTGAGCCTTTTATGCCCAGTGGTCTGTGACCCTCCTGAAGTTAATCATTATCTCTTTTTCCTGATCTAATCCAGTACTGATCATAAATTAGCAAATGCAGTGAGTGACACTAATGTAGTACATTTACAGAAATGCAAAAAAGTAATATTTTATACTCCAGTTTAAAGGGATAATATGTGAACTATAAATCTAGCAACCAGTTAACATATCAGTTTATAGTTACTGCCAGTGCAAAACAAGCAGACATGTTTATAATTGCTCAGAATCCCAAAGTAGCCATCCTGCCACTTTTAAACAAACGTCTTTTAAACAGACTGCTGGCTGTTTTGCCTAGACTCATGGTCTATTATTAGAAGAATTGAGAATCGTTTAGACAGAAGGCTGCTCTGGAGAAGCTCCTGGGTGGCACAGAGATGATGAAATAAAAGTTTTCCTGCATGTGGCTATGGAAAATGTGCGGCGTCCAGTAGAACACCACATATTCCATAGCAGGCGATGTGTTTGCCGAGTTCATTTTAAACCAGTGACATCACAGCTGAGTCAGTACACACACTGTGGACGGTGTCACACACAGAGCGAGACACTGTATGTGGATGTGTGGGCGTAAAGTTGAATAAGAATGTGTTATGTAATTCCGTGTCTGTTTAATGTGATGTTTTTCCGTAGGCCCCTGGTGGCCATTCCGCTTGTGGAATGGAAATTGACGTTTTAATTAATATAATAAAAAAACGTTTTCCTGCAACTCTGTTATGAGATCAACTAGAACACTGGTGTCTCTCTGTTTGTGAAATGTTGCGACTGAATGCAGTAAGGGGTGAAAGGGGAGGGGTGAGAACAACCTTTCATCAAAACAGTTCACACCACAAAGATGGCCATGTATAGTGCATAAACTGAGGAACCTCCGAAAACGGCTGGAAATTACATTCCATAGTTACTGTGAAAAAGGGTTATTGTGTATTTGGGGGATAGACAGTGCCTGCTGGGAGATGCAGATTTACCTTGTTCTCTCTTATTTTCCTTCACCAGGTGGGTATCGTGTCATACGGCGATGATGTCGGCCATGTTTTTAACCTGAGCCAGTTCACCAGCACTGAGGAACTCGTTAAACACGCTGCCAAAATCCCCCAGAGGACAGGCCATAAAACCATGACTGCTCTGGGCATTGATACAGCAAGGTACCAGACCCTCATCACTGAGACGCACACTACACTATTTTTAAAGTTCAAACAGATTTCCAAAACAGAAAGCATCACCCACTGAACGCCTGTCTTTTACTTAATGAGTACAGTAGATGTAACAGTTTTCAGAGGTTTCAGAGATCTTGCTGTTATCATGTGGTACAGATAAGAAAGCTGAACTGGACCAGACCTGTTGGTTCTTTCACACACAAGAAGCGTAACGAAAATGCAAATTGGAGACAAATATGTGGTGAAAAATGCAAATGTCACAGTGAGAGCTGCAGAAGTCTTTTGCTGCAAGCTCCTCCAGAGTCTGCTGCACCCAATCAGGTGTAGTCCAGTCACTTCAGTGTGTGATCAGAAGACTAAAGATCGCGTCTCTTACAGTAACAGATCATCCACATCATCAGTCGCTTCCAAGAGAGCTTCAGATTCTGCTGGAATGGGCAAACCAGTGTTAAAATCAGGCTAAAAATTGTGTAGAGTCTTGGTTCAGTCAAGACGAACGTTGGTCTCTAAAATGTAAGCCAGTTTAGCTGTCCAGGTCATGGAATTTCTGGGATATCAAGGAATATTACTATGTTAATTTTTTCTTCGTATTGTGTGAGTAGTTTTTATGGTTGCTTGATTTTTCCCTCACTATTAATGTGCAGTTTACCCCATTATTTCTAAAAAACAAAAGGTGGATTTGTCAGACTACAGCGCACGTTTTCAATATTTTGAAAAACTGTTGGACTTCTCACTTAGGAAATCTTTTGCAAGTGGGGAACCTGTTATGAATTTATTTTATACCCAATCATGACCTTATAGTGTTCATCCGCCCAATACTTCAATCTCATCTCTGACCTTACACTGTTTTTCACTGACAGGAAGGAGGCATTCACGGTAGAGCGTGGGGCGAGGCCAGGGGTCAAAAAGGTTATGGTAATCGTCACAGACGGGGAGTCACATGACAACTACCATCTGAAAGAAGTCATTGAGAACTGTGAAAAAGATGGAATCGAGAGATTCTCTATCGCTGTGAGTCCTTTTGTCTTTTCTCTGGCTGATACAGGATTTAAAACCTGGAGTCTGGGGAAAAATGGAATTCCCACATAGAGCAAGTATTCTGAACTAAGGAGCACAAAAATGCTAAGATCCCAAGATGGAGACACACTGATGAAGCCTGCTCATGCTAATTTAGTTGCACTGAATAATATGTTGCTTAAAAAATAATATAATTGACGTTATGCAGTATTAACGTACAGTATGTGTAGTATTCATTATACAGTACTGCTCTGACTCTGACATTGAATGTGTGTTCATTTGTAGGTGCTTGGTGATTATAACCGCCAAAATAAAAGTATCGAACAAGTGAAACAGTTCATTGATGAAATTGAGTACATCGCAAGCGAGAGGAAAGAGGACCATTTCTTCAACGTGTCGGATGAAGCAGCCCTGATCAACATTGTCGATGCTCTTGGGAGCAAGATCTTTGCTTTAGAAGGTAACTGATCTTAACACTGGATGCCTTAGTGAGGCCAGGATGTTGTATGCGACTGTATATTAAGAAGTTAGGTAAACGGCATTTGCATTCACAAAAACAAATGGCTAAATAATACTGATAAATACCGAATAATAATACCAAATAATAATGTCTTTCTCAGGAAAACAAGAAAAATCCATAACATAGCAGTCATGCTGAAAATGTAATGCAGTATAATGCTTCAGGAATATGTTATCGTACAATTCTGCATGCTTCCATTTAGGGGTGGGCGGTATAACAGTATTACATAAACACCCGTATGACATTTTCTCAGGATATAAATATACCGTGGACACCGTGATAAGCCCAAACGCAGTGAATTACAAGCAATGCTGGCCCCGAGGTAGACTAAGCAGGGGCAGGAGCAGCTTAAATAACTGCAATAAACTCAACAAAAGAGTGTTCTAGACAAAACTGCACAGCTAAGTGCCGCTGCTGAGTGTCCCGTGTTTATACTTGACACATTGTAAACGATGCAGTCACGCCACCTCAGACCCCACGGTCTGGCCATATATCTCCAAGTTTTTTTAACACAGACTTTCATTCAAGCTGAGTAGTTTCGTGTCTCCAGGCACGTATATGAGAGCTCTGTCATATTTCATAGAGATGCTGTGACGATGGAAAGTTTGCGCACCGTCCACACAGACACTCTGCTGTGATCGTGCACTATCACTGCACGTGCACAAGGCGAGTGTATTGTTGGGTGCATGACACATGATCGCGCATGTTCTTTCTTTGTGAGGCTCTAGTTGAACTCTATTTGTTTTGTTCTGTTGGAAAAAATATGGTTGCCAGATGCGTGATTTCCCCAACAAATCCAGCTAGTTTGAAAGCTTTGTTTGGACTGCCTTCTCATAAACTACTGTTACAACAACCGCACATGCTGCTTATTTGCACATACAAGAACGTTCTGTGGATATACTTTTACCAGTTGAAGAAACAAGGAAATCTGTCACTTTGCTCAATATAAATATAATTCTTAAACGAGCTCTGTACATTCGTGTACCCTGGACAGCATGGTGAAGTGTGATTGATTAATCATTTAAAGTCTAGTGGACCAGGAAACTGTTAAGCACAACGAAAAAGAATAAATAAGCTCTTTAAACCCGTCCATCAGGCGGGGAGTAGACTTAATGCAATAAACCTAACAGGCCTGAAACAGATGGCTATCATTATTATATAGATACAAAAATGAACATGAGGAAAGACCCACTATAAACTGCTTTCATACTGAAGACACTACTATGTGTAGGGTAATAGTAAGATAATAAAGAATACTTGCTGCTATAATGGCAACAATAACAACAACAACAACAACAACAATAGTAATAATAATAATGGCAACAATAATAGTACCAGTAATAACAATAATAATAATAATTTATCATGATGCTCTTATCATTTGAATGTTAGAAAATACCGTAATATGTATTTGAGTTCATATTGCCCACCCCTACTAGCAGTGCTGCTATAACAGACAGTAATCTCACTATGATTTTCATTTGTTTAATAGCTACTTCTGGGAACCACACCTCTTCGTTTGAGATGGAGATGTCTCAGTCTGGCTTCAGCGTTCACACATCTAGAGTAAGTTTCATTCAGCCCACAATTTGTAGGATTTGTAGACTCTCCTAAATGTCTAGAGTGAGTGCTAAGTAAGTCTTTTAGAAGTTTAGAAGAAGACTGAATCCTTAATATCAAGAGTGCATCTTATTTTGTAAATGTGCAAAGTAAGTCACTGTGTAACCGGCCCCTAAATTAGTAAGCATTTTCAATGGTGAAAGCTAACAAAGTGCAAACTGAGATGTGCAGAGCAACACACTGTACAAGGCAGCGTATTTACCAACGTTATGGTCAACACTGGAAGTGCAACAGTGTGCCACTTAATGAAGTCAGGGTACTCTGTGACCATGACAGAGACAAATAGAAGTTTAGCACAGTAGCTACAGAAGAACATCTTTGCGGGAGCTATGATAGGAGCTGTGTAACTGAAATGATCTGGATGGAAATGGATTGCATAATTTGTCCTGTTCTGTAGGCGGGTGTGATGTTGGGAGCAGTTGGAGCATATGACTGGAATGGCACTGTCGTCATGCAGTCGGGAAACCGCTTTACTGTGCCCAGGAGAAACACCTTCCACAACCCTTTGGTGCAGAGGCACGAGGGCATGGCGGGATATGTGGGTACGTCCTGGATCAACACACCAGCAACATACATTAATTATTCAAATGCTTCTGACCGCCGCTTCGCATAAGGAGCTCCTGTAATGATTAGCGCCCTATTACATGGCTAACTGCATGATAATCTTAATCAAATACACACAGCACCAGACAGATGTTACAAACTGTTAGAAGCCTAGAGAGTGCTAAAACCGAACCCTGCTCACCCGCAAAGGGGACCAGTAGCTTAACCATTAGTCTAAACAGCTACAAAGCGTACATCTACACACCTTAAAAATTCATCTGTCCTGAACTACAAGCCTGTAAAAACACATCAGACATTAGGATTGTTTTCACACCCAGTATTGGGCCAGTTTCATAAAACGCAGTGCCAGATTTACAATGACGGTAGGGTCCAATAACGTGGCGGCAACATGTTTCAGCACATTCATAAACAATGGCTTTTCTCTGCTTGTGTGAGGTGAGGTGTGGCCACTCTCTTAACAAAACTCTCTTCCTACATCAAATTTACAGATGTGAAAATGACATATTTATAAGTGGAAAAAAAACACTATAGTTTTACTAGTTGATTTTAATACCCAAATTTCACATGTGCAGTCCTGGTATTGTGACAAAGGGGAAATAAAAAATATAAAACAGCTTGCAGAATGATTACTTTTACCTTGCTCAAATTATTATTTCATTTAGAAATGAAATCTTGCATGAAAATAAAATATTACAATTAAAAGTTGAATTTTAAGATATTATATTTATAGTAAAAACATTTAAAAAAAAAAAAAAACGTTTCTAAACCAATTCATAGGTGCTTACCAGAACATCTTCCATTCAAATTTGTAGCTGTTTCTAAGAATCTTAATTGTCTTTGATTCTTTGATTCTTTGAAACAAAGAAATGCGTTTCTGCCTATATGAATAATACATATTTATTAGTGTTTGTAGCCAAAAGCTGTAGAGGCAATGCAGACAGTCAGTGGTCAAAACATGTGCTTTCAGTTCTGATGTAAGCAGCTGTTAGTATTTTCTTTTCTTTTTTTTTGAGTAGTGAGTGGAGCTTTGGTCATTTTTGTATTTTGCTGTTAGCTTAAAGAGAATTTCTGTAGTTGCATGTAAATAGTAATTGAATTAATCCACCCATCGTCAAAAAATACTTGCACCCAGAAGGAATCAACTGACAGGAATGAAACTTGGTGGGTAGGTTTGACATTGTGAGACATGTGAAGTTTCATGCTCGTCTGTGCATGCCACATAAGCAAGGATGGGCCTTATCACTGTACCTGCCTGACCCAAAAGCCACGATTGCAGACATTCAGCAAGCAGTGATGCCCTCCATGAGTCATCCTGTTAGTGCCAGCACTATTAGCAGACGGCTGCACAACGCATGACTACATGCACAAGACTGTCAGGGCGACTATGTGTCAACGTCACCAAAGACTGCAATGGTGTAGTGCCAGACTGTCATCTAGTGACTCTGAATGGCAGCGGGCCATCTTCAGTGAAGAGTCCTGTGAAGGAGACCAAGGAATCTGTGTGTGATGAACAGTTTGTTGTCACCCATCACACAACCATGTGTCATAGTGGCCTGGTGTCACTCCACCTCCGTTAGCAAACATGGTTGCTCAACGCCATACTGAGAGACACTACTTCTGTATGTGTAGCTCAATAAATATTGCCCATATCAGTCTAAATTACTGGTAACCTTTATGTTCCTTCCAAACAACATTGCACCCAGACACTTCCTTCTGGGTGCAACTATTTTTTTAAGAGCGTAATTTATTGCTTCTCGTATTGATATCTGACAACTTTATCGAACATCGCATCTTATGTCCACATCGTTCAGCCGTGCTAACTGTCATATATGAATGTTGTTGTAATCATTCCATAATGTTCATTATCTGTTGTCTCTCATTCATACATGAGTCAAGGGTAGCTCGACAGTGGTGGCTGCAGCCATATTATACTTGCCGCCTCTGCAGCTGCCAAAGCTTAAAGTCAGTGCTTGCCTAACATTACATAACCAGAGACGGACCTGGTTAGCCGCTTTGCCAGTGGAAACTATGGTGACAGCACCAGACATCATGTCTAATGGACCGGTCGCGCTCTCGACTCTTCCGTAAGCTTTCTGGACAGAGGTTTGTAAATAAGGAAAGGTCACAGATTGAATATGGCAGTCATGATCGTAGTGATAATTATTCAGACCAGCGAAGAACCAGGGCTGTTGTTATAAATGAGTCCGGGTCCCAGTCTAAACACAGTCTAAACAGAGCGTCAGGCACTGCTGTGTTCGCCATAAACACTCGCGCCTTCTCCCAGCGAAAAACGCCCAACCCTCCACACATCCCCTTTTAAGGCTGTCCCCGCAGCGTTCCTCAGAGAGGGGGGATGATGCTGCTTAATAAAACACATCTGAAGCAGACAAGCTGCATGGAGGAGAGTTTTTGAAGCAATCTGTGATAATAACTAGTCAACAATTGGGAAAACTATGAAATGAAATATTTTGAAATGAAATATTTGTGCCTTACTGTGCATTAAGAATAGATTAAAGGATAAGCTCTGCAAAAAATTATTTAATTTTAATCCAAATGTGGTCATGAAAGACAATTCTGGTGTCTGAAGTTTGCTTCTGTAGCTGCAGGGCTAATGTACATAACAAGTATGACATACAGTCATGTATAAAATTGACGTCCCATAGACATCACATAGCTAAAAGCAGAAGTAGCAGCCATGTTTAAGCTGGAATTCTGTCTGTATTATTGTCCAGTTGTGTAGATTTAGCCGGGCTAATATGTACAGTATTAACTCCCCTTATTTGTTAGCGACATTAGCCTCCAAGCTCCAGCGCAAATTGAAAGAAAGGAAAGTTCAGAAATCAAACATTGCTGGTCGACTGCATTTGGAATTGAGGCATATTTCATTTTGGCTGAACTATCCCTTTGATCTCCAGATGTTTTGCGTTAGTGTCATAGCCGGAATCTGAGGTCAGAGGGGCTACATTGTTGACTGAGTGTTTGTGATTGTGCTGTGTTGTTATCTGGGCGAAGGTTATGATGTTCAGTCGGCGTACACACCCTCTGGAGTGTTCTACATCACTGGAGCTCCGAGATTCAACCACACTGGCCGGGTCACCATCTATCGCTTTGACGGAGAAAACATCACCATTACACAGAACCTGAAAGGCGAGCAGGTACCTAATCCACCATGATGTTTCTGGTGAACAGTGCCCGGTGAGACGTTTTAGAGCTCCTTGTCTTCTTAAAATGGTTCATTTTTCACTGCAGTAAAAAAAAAAATGTAAGGAGGGTTAAATTATCACTAATACTGTCACTAATATACAAAGGTATGACACGGTTTTCCTATGGTCATTTACCTTTAACAAGCATGTACATATACAAACATACTAACAGATGTTAATGTTAATTTTGTCTCCCCTGTTGTTTCTCAGATTGGCTCGTACTTCGGCAGTGTTCTCCAGACGCTCGACGTTGATAATGATTCCTACACTGATATTCTGCTGGTTGGAGCGCCGATGTATATGGGCCCAGAGAGAGACGAACAGGGACAGGTCTACGTCTACAAGATCAGTAAGGTACATTGTGTGTGTGTGTGTGTGTGTGTGTGAAGGTCAGGTTTATGCCACATTGTGGGGACACATCATGCTTTTGGATACTACAAGGTGGTCCCCATAATGTAAAACATTCAGTTGTAAGGTCAGGGTAAGGTTGAGGTTAGAGTTAGTTAATCAGTGTATGGTTAAGGTAGTAGTAGTTATGATTAAGGTTTGGGCAAGCATTCAGGAAATGAATGGAAGTGTATGTAACGGCCTCACAATTGAAACATGTGTTTATATATATATATATAGGGGTTGGACAATGAAACTGAAACACCTGTCATTTTAGTGTGGGAGGTTTCATGGCTAAATTGGACCAGCCTGGTGGCCAATCTTCATTAATTGCACATTGCACCAGTAAGAGCAGAGTGTGAAGGTTCAATTAGCAGGTAAGAGCACAGTTTTACAGTTTTGCTCAAAATATTGCAATGCACACAACATTATGGGTGACATACCAGAGTTCAAAAGAGGACAAATTGTTGGTGCACGTCTTGCTGGCGCATCTGTGACCAAGACAGCAAGTCTTTGTGATGTATCAAGAGCCACAGTATCCAGGGTAATGTCAGCATACCACCAAGAAGGACGTTTTCCTCCACCAGCATCACGTAGTGACCTGGCCACTATCCTGCAAGAAGAATGGCTTAAAATCCCTCTGACCACTGTGCAGGACTTGTATATGTCATTCCCAAGACGAACTGACGCTGTATTGGCCGCAAAAGGAGGCCCTACACCATACTAATAAATGATTGTGGTCTAAAACCAGGTGTTTCAGTTTCATTGTCCAACCCCTGTATATATATATATATATATACACAATGTGTGTTAAAAAAAGGTTTGTATATGTGCAAAGGCTTTAGGCATCTGAGAAAATTATGTTTACTGCGTTCATTTATTGGGCAGTGAGCATTTATGCTCTAAAAAAACACTAATATTAGAATAAATACAAAGAATACTAGTAATAGTGGTTTTACATATCTTAACATGTTTGTTTACCCATTTCCAAACCTCTTATTAAGAAAACCTACTATTATTTGTAGTTCAATATCAATATTTGCCATACTTTATCAATACTTCATTATCTTTAACTGCTTAACAGCTTTCTAGAAATAAAACATTGGGAGTTCAGCACCAGTCTTCATCCCTTTCATCTCCAAGAGCATCTCCGGTGCTTAAAGGAGCAATATGCAAGATGACATAATCAACACGTACAATTAACTAGAACTATCAACAAAATGTGGCAGCTGTGGCAGTAGGTCAAAGATGTTTGTGTAACCACTTTGTGCCTGAAGAGTCGATAGTGAGTCACAGTATCATCGAGTCTGCCTTCAGTCCCCACATGAGCAGATGAAGAAGAAACACTGTTGCTGTTAGCAAGAAAACACGTTTGAAAACAAAGAAAACAAGAGACAAAACAAAAGTTAACATCTGTGTTGCTTTCCACTGCTGTAGAGTAAGGTCATGAAGTTTGATGCTGAACTCAAAACAGTTCTTTAGACTGGTAAGTAAACAATCAGGGGGGAAAGAGTGAAGAGGGATTGCCTCTTACATATCGCTCCTTTAAACGAACCAGTCAGCCAACCAAATCCCATCAATTACATTATCTGACCTCCTCTGCTAAGACTGCTCTGGCTCCAGTACTGCTAAGTTTTAGCTCGGACTGAATGTAAATGTGTGTATCTACAGGAAGGCGTGTTTGAGCATGAGATGACCCTGCGGCCAGTGAAACAGACATGTTGCACTGCCCACTCCCACTCATCCTGCACCAGCATGAATAAAAATGAGCCATGTGGTGCCCGATTTGGAACCGCCATCGCCGCCGTCCCCGACCTCAACCTGGATGGATTTAATGATGTGGTAATTGGATCACCGTTGGAGAATGACCACAGGGGGGCAGTGTACATCTACCATGGCAACCAGCAGTCAATACGAGAGACATACGTGCAGGTAGAAACAAGTTGATCGTCTGCTGGTGTTGCACTGTACATTTAAAGCATGCACATGTACACTGTACAATGACTGTTAACCTGTTCACTATATAATTGTATTATATAATTCAAATAAAACACGCAATCTAAATGATAATTTACACTCATCATCAAAAGAATAGTTGCACCCAGAAGGAAGTGTGGGATTGCAATGCTACTGGGAGGGAAGACAAAGATTAACGGGAACAATAAATGATGAAAAATGCAGTTTGAATAGTCTCACCCAGTTCCTGCAGATTTTGCGGTAGGGGTGAAGATAGTCCTGCGTCGTGCAGCTGTCTGCCGGTGGTGCTAGCACTAACGGTATGACTCATGGAGGGCATCACTGCTTGCCAAATGTCCACAATTGTGGCTGTTGGGTCAGTCAGGACCCAGAGCGTGAAATAACTTGAATCATTCACATGTCTCACAGTGTCAAGCCTGCCCACCAAGTTTCATTCCTGTCGGTTGAGTCCTTCTGGGTTCAAGTATTTGTGCAACCATTTTTTTGACAATGAGTGTATAAACATAATCTGTTCCCCTTGTTATGTTGAACTGTCCCTCTTTCTTAAGGCTTAAGTCATTACTTCCATTCAAAACATCCCTTGTGTGGTATCCAGTCACAGAAAAAAGTAGTTGGGTTTAGCTCTTGTGTTGCAGCAGAGAGTGAGAAACAATCTCATCAGAATGTTTGGTGTTTGGTGTGTGTAGCGAATTGCAGCTGGAGGAGATGGTGATAAGATGAAGTTCTTCGGCCAGTCCATTCATGGAATCATGGACTTGAATGATGACGGCATCATTGACGTCACTATTGGAGGCATAGGAGGGGCTGCACTCTACTGGTATGTAGTGTTTTTGTGAGTGTCTGGATTAGGGCTCACCTGATCTTTTGACTGATCAAACCTTTTAATGGTATTTGATGTTATACTGATCAAACAAAAATATGCATAAGTAGCTCATTTGTATGGTTTTGAAATACTGTAGGATTTGAATGGTTTTCAGCTGTTATGACTGGGGGTTAGACTCAGGATTCGAGCGCAGGGCAGCTTTATATGGCCCAATCCGGCCATTTGTTGTCCTCGAAGCGGGCAGGGCAGGGCAGGGCAGGGCAGGGCTTATTCCATATTCCATATTCAAAACCAAGAAAGCACACAGCAAGACCAAGCAATGGAATACATATAATAGCTGTCCTAAAAATGTCTGTTTTTTTCTGAATTTGATTCTTATTTTTGTCTTTTCCCGTAAAGTTACTTTTCTGAGGATACAAGGCTTAGGTTCAACAGGAACAGTATACACCAACTTCCCATTTCTTTAATACCACCTTCACCTCCTTCATTAAAACTGCCATTTTAGCCTCCTTTCACTGTGTTCTTCAATGGACTGGACCACCACAGAGCAAGTATTATTTGGGCAGTGGATCATTCTCAGCAGTGCAGTGGCATTGCTGTGGTGGAGGCGTGTTATACAAGTATCCATTCACTTTCCACTCCATCAGACACTTGTTGTTCCGCACTTTGTAGATGCAAAGTCACAAACATTAGCTCATCAGTTACTGCACCCTTTGTATTGGTTATTCTCTAGCCTCAGTGTCACCAATGCTGGTCCGGGAGACTTTCCAGCAGAGTTTAGTTCCAACCCGCATCTGACGTGATGTTCCTACTTTTTAGCTGATGCCAATGCACCTGATCCAGCCAATCAAGGAACTAGACTCTGCAGGAAAGTAGATTTCTAGGACCAGGGTTTGTGACCTCTGCTCTAGTCACTCATTAGTGGTCATGCGACACTGCCCCCAGGACACTGTTGGCTGGAATACTTTTGGTTTCAGTTCAGCAGTGACACTGAGGGGTTTAAAAACTCCAGCAGCACTGCTGTGTCTGATCCACTCACACCCGTACAACACACACAAACACACCACCACCATGTTACTACAGTGCTGAGAATGATCCACCACCCAAATAATACCTCTGTGGGGGTTAAAGAGGGTAACAAAGTATGCAGAGAAACAGTCTGTAACTGGAGAACAACGTAGACGGACAATGAGTGCAGAAAGTAGGTGGTTATAATAAAGTGGCCAATTGGTGTAAATATACAATATAAATAATAGTAATGTAATGTAATAAATCAAACCTTTCTATGCTGAAGATATAGTGATTCATGCACAAACACAAACAAGCTCCATAAGGACTAGACACCACAGCCCTCTGAATGTCGGTCAGCTTTCCCCCATGAGTCCCAGCATTTTTTCTCTACTTGGACCTGATCCTAAACTGCAGAGTTTTTAGCATGACATGTTTCTTTATGAACTACACACATATCTCTCACACGTTGGAGCCTGAGTGCAAACAGAAGAAATGGGCTGCACTTCCTTTCTCAGAGGGCTTTGGAGGGAAGCTGTAGAGGAGATCAGACTGAGCAGCTGCATGGCCCAGCAGAGCCACGGAAACTGGCGACCCTAGCCATCTATCACTTCCTGTTCCTCCACCCAGTCCATTAGGAGTGCTCCGCTAGGCAGTGATTGACCAGAATGTTAAAATCAGCAGAATGTTTGGATGGGAATGTAGCTCCTTTGGCCGGAAACCAGTTTGTGACCAGCAGCTGCTGTTTTATAATACAGCATAACAAAACTCTATTTGTGTTGGAGCAGGATTTTCCCAAATAATTAGGCACATAAACATATAGATAGTGCTATTCTATTCTATTCTATTCTATTCTATTCTATTCTATTCCATGTTATCAGTGCTCACCAAGGTAAATTCATTCTGTGTACGTGTTTTAGTTTCTTTTAGACCCGTATATGACAGAGTTAGCGCTCTGACTGACTGCTGCAGCTGTGGTTTTTGTGTTTCAGGTCGCGGGATGTTGCAGAGCTCCGTGCGAACATGACCTTCGACCTGCACAAGATCAACCTGCAGCAGCCCACATGTCAGATCCATGGAAGGGACACAGTGTGTGTGAACACAACAGTGTGTTTCACATACAAAGTAAAGTCTGAGAAAGAGACGAACCCAATTACCGGTGAGCACAAAATCTCACTATAAACATTTTAAGGATGATGCAAAAGTCTGCTTCTCTTCTTTTATAGTGTAAATTCTTTTCACTTGAAAAAATGTACAATGCATGTAATTTGGCCAGGGGTGCCCAAACTTTTGCTGTAGTCAGGGCGGATGTGTTTTGTCAGTGCCCCTACCGATTATTAATAATAAATTATTCTGATAACCAATGTTTGGAGCCGATAATCATTCACTCATTCAATGATCAATCTGATGTTTGTAGTTTTGTATTTATAAGAATGCAGCTTTTACTCACAACTTGCATTTAATGAATATTAGAACATTGTAAAGATAAAGTGATTTGAGGTTTATATAATATAGGCTTCAAAAATGAAACATTTGTACTTTAAGATAATAAGCAGATACAAATAGCGTAGCTGTCAATGATGTTTAATAGTCAGTGACATTTGTTAGAAATAGTAAAAAAAAAACTAAAAAAAGTAAAAATATATACAAATATGTTATATGTATACATTTTTATATAACAGATACATACTATGAGTCACTGGCAGTTTTGAAAGAACAAGCATCAGGAGCGGAGCTACCTTTTCAGTATATGGATGCAAGGAAGAATCTGGATACTGACTAAACACTGTATAAAGCCTAGAGTAAAAACTCTCACTACTTTTGTAAGAAGTAACAAGAATAAGGCAATATGAATGTTAATGTTATCATTTTATTATTTTGAAAAAAAAAAAAAAAAAAAAAAAAAAAAA
>CM067490.1:8929095-8975329 GCA_034552555.1 Semaprochilodus insignis | reverse complement strand
TGGATGTGTAAAATGTATCATATGTTTTCTGTACTGCATGATTTGATCGTAACGGAACATTTTGTCTAAGCAGAGTAGTGAAATCTTTCTAAGTATGGAGCTGCAGCTGGCTATACTTTTATCAAGCATAAAATAAAAAAAAAAAGACCAGAAATTACTTTTTTTTATCTCACTGTGGGAGTAAAGCAGAACATCTTGGCTTATCAACTATATTATGGTTAATAAAATAAATTCTTAAATGTAAATTTGATTACCAGCAGCTGTAACTCACTGTTTCTGTCACTGTCTCTCTCTGTGTGCAGTGATACGCTATAGCCTGACTTTAGACTCCCTGCGTGCGATCGCCAGAGGGAGGTTTAAAGACACGGATGACAGAAAAGTCCAGAAAAACGCCACCATCAAAAACCATCTATGCACCAGTCATTCCTTCTACATGTCGGCAAGTAAATCACACCTAAAAATCACACACACACACACACACACACACACACACACACACACACAGTTTTATACAGTGTCAGCTTGTGAGGTCATAGGTATGTCCCATACCAAAATCAAAGACCATCCTTCATTTACTTACGTTCCAGTCATTTCCAGTCTAGTACAGCCATTAAGTACTAGCAACTTTTCAGGGAATATTTCTATGGAATATGTGCACCAGGGTAAGGCTGGAGAAAATGTACCAGCTTCCAAACCTGGTAGAATACCAAAACTGTTCCCCTCAGAAAAACAGCAATTAAAGCTTTCCTCTTTAAGAGAAAGGAGAACATCAAGCTCCACTGTTGCTTCAGATCTGAAAACGTCCACAGGTGTTTCTGTCCGTCCTTCCACTGTGAGAAGACAACTGAATGCTATGGGTGTGAAAGAACGTGTAGCTGTAAGAAGCTCCTCACTGAGTAAAGGAGATATAGACACGTCAAACAAAGAAGCTGCTGGTGTTCTTAGAACTGACCAGTCCAGACCTCAACTTCATGAATGTGTTTGGAAAATGCGGAAATGTTAAACCAACTCCTAAGACTGAACTTTGGGGGTGTAGCTGCAAATGTCTTTGAGAAACTGAAAATGAGTCTCCTGAAAAGAATGGAAGCTGTGAGCGTGTCTATTAATTATAGATTTTATGCTTTTCTCCTGATTTTGAAAAATGAGTAACTTGTATTTAAGGGCCATTTGCCTGGAAATAACTGAAGGTGTGTATTTATATATAATAAGAATTTTCTAAGCCTAATCACAACCTACACCTAACCTAGCTTTAACCTCAGGAACGCAAACATGATTTTGTTCTTCTTACAGTTTTTAAATAAAAACACTCTGTACCAAAATCTGTACCAACAAACACACCTCACCTACCTACTCACATACTCAAACACACTCTTTCACATATACACACAGCTGCACAGCTTAGCTGATAGTTTAAATTACTTTTTGACATGTAGTAGCCCAAATAATCTCCACCACACTGCTTGATCTCACACCTGGTCCTGAATTAGTCTGTCATTAAGAGCTCAGAACTGAAAATGCTCTTTAAATAAGAACATTTTAGCTGAAGTGCAGCTTTATACCACATGGTCTAGGAGAGTTCTGTTTGCGTTCTGGGTTGATTTGCAGTGTTTATT
This sequence comes from Semaprochilodus insignis, assembly GCA_034552555.1. Taxonomy (NCBI): domain Eukaryota; kingdom Metazoa; phylum Chordata; class Actinopteri; order Characiformes; family Prochilodontidae; genus Semaprochilodus; species Semaprochilodus insignis. Next base: position 8,973,716 of record CM067490.1, on the reverse strand, counting down.
CCCGCTCTCGCAATTAGGGTCTTGTCCCAAAACATGTCACTTAACACAACTGCTCTGATTTATATCGCGTTAATTGCTTTCATGTGAGCTCTAGATGATCCAACTGTTCAAACAGAACATCTTTTCAGGGCAAGTGGCATAAAGAGAAACAAGAACCAGAGTGTGCTATCAAAAGATGGGCTAAATTACACTGTAACTACATCCAGACCATGCCGAGTAAGAGCAGGGCATTCTTCTGTAGATGTCCCTCCCTGTAGATAGACAGCTCTAATCTGCCTGAATCGGCTTACACTCGCCATCCATTACAAACAACAGAGAACAGGACTAAAGAGTGGACCTTGCTGGCTGTTACAACAGGGTGTACAGAGAATCATACAAGCAAGTAGCCTGAAGTATGCATAAAGCGATAAAGTCTAAATTCCTCCTTAACCAAAATGTAGTTGATTTGCCAAAACATGTTTAAACGTCTGAACTTTGCTCTAGGCCTGTGAGGCTGATGTAGCTTTGAAGTCAAGGAAGCTTATAATCCACCACTTTATGACTTCCTGTTTTCTACAGTATATAAAAAGGCAAAATACTTTGGGTAGCTAAAACGTTAACAGTAGCCTCCTCAAAGCCTGAAATCCGATTCTACCTATGTCCATTTCAGTAGATAACGAAGGGTCATACAGTGTTAGGAAATGCATAATCAAGTTTACACAAGCTGCGTTTCCCAACCCTGGTCCTTGGGAACCCCCGGCCTTGCACCTTTTAGTGTCAGCCCTGCTCCCAACATCCCTGATCCAAGAAATCTGCTGATTAACAGCCCTTCCTGAGTTTTGGCATGAATACACAAAAATGTTCCAGGCCCCTGCATTAGAGGGAACCACTGTATTAGAGAATACCAAACAACTTCACATGAGGCAAATCTGTCTGAGGCAAATCTGTGATGATTAGGCAGGCAGTTAGCACCGTGCTAATTGTTGGGTTATAAGCCTCCTTTACTTGTTAGCTACATTAGCTTCATAGCTCCAGTGCTAAAAGTAAAAAAAGCAAACCTCAAACACCAAACATGTCTTGGCTAATTGATTAGAATTACAGTAAGTGGTAAAATTCTGCAAGCTGCATCCAATTATTGAGTGCAATACACCCAGTCGAGTATAATTGTACAGGTTTGGTTGTTAGCAGCCGTAGCCGGAGAAAGGTGTTCAGAGAGCCTGATGGGTTGACAATGTTTCTGTTCTGTGCTGCAGGAGAAACTGGACTTCAGGGATCCGCTCCTGGTTTCTCTGGACTTCGGGTTAGCAAATGAAGACACTGGGCCGGTTCTGGATGAGGCTCTGCCAACATCGGTTAATAAAACGGTAAATTGAACTCAGACTTCTTTTCTGGTGGGATACAGGTGTTGTTCATTCAAACAAGGTGCACCAACCCTGCTTTTCAGTATTGTTCTTCTACATGATTATTGAATTCTGCATATAAATTTGTTAACTTGCTCAGAAAAAAAAACGCTTTTATGATGACTGTTTATCTGTAACAAATCACAACTGAAAGTAACTTCTAGCTCTTCCGGACCACCGGAAGACTTATTGACTTATTGGACACTCTTTGGCTTTGAGTGTTGTTATTTCTGTTGGCGGTTTATTATTCCAAGCTGCAAGGTCATCATGAATACGCTTAATAATTAATATGCCGATTTTGATCAATGGACTTGGATCATGGGATCCCTACTATAAACTTTGCGAATAAGTGCTTTGTGCGATGAGTGAGGGCATGATAAAGCGGTACTGAATTGGAGACAGGCTCTCCCAACTTTACTCTCCAATTGTAACGGTATTGGAACAGTATTGGAACGGATATACCACATACCATAGTCTGAGCATAATGGCACAATGCAGGCTGTTAGTAGAGCTTTTTGGATTGCCTTAGACTGATGTTACCAATTTAGCAGTAGGCTTGGAATGCCCTGTATGTATAACAGCTGCGAGTCATCCAGATGAAGTTTATCTAAGTGCTTCACAAGTAAGCAGGAGATTTTCTGCACTTTAGGGGAGTATTTTTGTCCCACACACACTGCGCTGTAATGAGCTTCTCTTGAGCTGGGAAACCATCACAGGCTTTATACGACTCCACCTGGCAAAGGCATAAATGCAGTAGGCTGTTGGTGACAATTAAACAGCACACAGGAGGTATTGTGGCATGTAATAGTAAATAAATCATGGCTGTGATTTGGCGGCAGTGAGTCATCACAGTACAAAAAAGCACAAAAGCTCTCTCTGTTCTATTGCTGTTTAAACAACAGCTGTAATAAGGAAAACACAGAGCAAGGAAGATCAGAACATTGTTTCAAATATATTTTTAAAGTTAAAACAATTCAACTTTATTGATCATAAAAGACAACAATACTGAACAACACTGAGTCATTTGCAAAAATTGATTGGATGTGACTGACGGAGGAAACACAGAGCGAGAGGCTTACAAACCGCAGCTCAGGCACTGCTGATCATAAACCAAACAGCAGACTTTGACATGTCAGCGCTACATATTTTGAAGCTCTGTGGAGTAGTTAACTAGTAATCACAAAGAATATAGCTGCTGTCCAATCTTGCCAGTTAGAGACTTATTTTCCTGTAACTGCTGTGACACTGTCACGTTGACAGTGATGATGTGGAACACATTGCAATAAACTCAAATGAAGCTCTTTATGTGGAAAACTTCTCAGAGCGCAGGTTATGCTAAACCTAAACTCATAAATCCCAACATCTGAAAGCCGCAGCACCTTGGCATCTAACAGAGTCCTTTATTAGTATGCAGATCAATATCATTACTGAGGAACAAACCTCCTTATTTTGGATATATGTTATCCAAAATATAGACTGTTTTTCTCATCACCCCCTGTCACCCCCTGTGCTGTCATCTCAAAGATTTACAGCCCAAGTTTTTAAACACTGACAGTTTCTTTCACTAAATATACCCAGACCCAGAAAAACAACTTGAGCAATTTAGAATGAAGCAAACATTGTTGGCTTGCAATCAGTGCTTAGCAGAATGATACAGATATGGTAAAAAAAAATACTGTTGTCTAATAGAATAATACTTTTCAAGCTTAAAGTGTGGCAAAAATACATGAACCGCTAGGTGTTTTCAGCAGGATGACAATGGCTGTCAAAGAACAGGATTCTATCAGACTTCTTGAGTGAGATCTTAATATGTGGAAGTGCATCATGACACGAACAAAGAAGATTTCTGAGGACCTTAGAAAATGAGTTGTTGATGCTTATCAGGCTGGGAAGGGTTACAAAACCATATCTAAAGAGTTTGGACTCAGCTAGACTGTGTACAAATGAAGGGAATTCAAGTGTTTTGTTAGCCTCCTCAGGAGTGGTTGACCAACAAAGATTACTCCAAGAGCAAGGTGTGTAGTAGTCCGCAAAGTCACACAGGGTAACTTCTAAGCAACTAAAGGTCTCTCACAGAGGCCAGTGTTACTGTTCATGAATCCACCATCGAGAGAACACTGAACAACAGTGGTGTGCATAGCAGGGTTGCAAGGTGAAAAACACTGCTCTCCAAAAAGAACATTGCTGCCCATCTGCAGTATGCTAAACATCACAGGGACTAGCCAGCAGGCTATTGGAACAATGTTTTGTGGATGGATGAGACCAAAATAGAAGTTTTTGGTTTAAATGGGAAGCATTATGTCTGGAGAAAGGAAAACACTGAATTCCAGCAAAAGAACCTGATCCCATCTGTGAATCACGGCGGTGGTAGTATCATGTTTTGGGCCAGCTTTGCCGGATCTTGACTATCTGAATTATACCAGCAAATTCTAAAGGACAGTCTGTGAACTGAATCCCAAGGAAACATGGGTCAGTCACACAAACTGTTCTACCAAAGAATGGTTAAAGAAGGACAACGTTAATCAAAGTCAAAGTCCTGCCCTATCCTCTACGAAAATTGTGGAAGGGCCTGAAGCAAGCAGTTCATGTGAGGAAACACACCAGCATGCCAGAGCTGAATCTGTTCTGTCTAGAGGAAAGGGCTAACAGTTACCGGAAACGATTAGTTGCAGTTATAGCTGCAAAAGTGGGTCACACCAGATACTGACAGCAAAGGTTCACATGCTTTTGTCACTCACAGATATGTAATATTGGATTATATTCATCAACAAATACATTACCAAGTATAATATTTTCTCTTGATCTATTTTTAGGACTTTGATTATGTTTTAGGTTATATTTATTTATGCAGAAATATAGAAAATTCAAAAGGGTTCACAAACTGTCAAGCACCACTGTATGTGTGAAGGTACTATTTACCCAGAGGCATATATATGCATTTTAGATTTTATATTCTTCCATTAAGATGATGTCTCTTCCCGGGGTGTGAATCCATGATCTTTTCCCTCTCTTTCTTTCCTTTTCTGTCTCTTGCTTTGTGTGTGACCATTGATCTTATCACTTTTCCTCAAGAAGCAGTATGCATGGGGGAATTTTTGATAAAGTCCAGCCACCATAATCCTCAGAAGCCAATCCCAGAGTGTGTGAAACAGCAGTGGGCAGTAGAAGAATAAACACTACTGTTTTAGGACTTGTATTTGGTTCATGTGCAAACGGTATGTGACCTTCAGGGGGGTTTTTAGTGAGTGGGCGAGTGTGAAAGCTTGCTGCTGTTGCACAGGGTCAGAGTTCATTGTGTGAAAACGTGAATATAACTGTCTTTGCACACATCAGCAGCATTGCTGTCTTTTTCCTGTAGATCGCTTTGGTGGACTGTGGAAATAATGACAAGTGCATCGCTGATTTACACCTCACTGCAAAGGCAAACATCACCAGGTGAAGAACTTTCATTGCACTTTCACATCACTTGGTAATGCATTGTTTAGATATGTTATCATAATGCCCTGGCCACTTCCAAAAACCTCTCTCGTAGTTCCACCTTGCTGAGACTGTAGCCCATCGTTTGATGCACAGTTAGTGTAAGCCATCCTGTAGTCTTTCATCAGTGCTCACTTTCTGACCACATAGCTGCAGTAGTGGTAGAGCACTCTCTACCTAGCCTCTAAAGTGGCCAGTGAATAAAAGCACAAGGTACGTGTTTCTTATAAAGTGGCCAGTGAATAAAGGAACAAAGTAGGTGTTTCTTATAAAGTGGCCAGTGAATAAAAGCACAAAGTAGGTGTTTCTTATAAAGTGGCCAGTGAATAAAAGCACAAAGTAGGTGTTTCTTATAAAGTGGCCAGTGAGTGAAAGCACAAGGTATGTGTTTCTTGTAAAGTGGTCCGTGAATAAAAGCACAAAGTAGGTGTTTCTTATAAAGTGGCCAGTGAGTGAAAGCACAAGGTATGTGTTTCTTGTAAAGTGGCCAGTGAGTGAAAGCACAAGGTATGTGTTTCTTATAAAGTGGCCAGTGAGTGAAAGCACAAGGTGCTTTTTGAAAAAGTGGCCAGTGAGTGTAAAAGCACTGATGCAGTGCCTTGTTCTCAACACTGGAGCAGAAAATATTGGTTTATGTTTTGTAGCATTCAATAGACTCTACATCAGTTATACCCAACCCACTGTCCTTATAAAGCACAGCACTGAATGGGTGTGCTAAACAGGAAACATTAAACGTTGCCATACATGGACAAGATAAGAGGTAGCCTAGTAGGTATTCTGCACTGCCCCCTTGTGTTCAGTTTTAGTTCTTGCAGTGTGTAAAAAATAATTGAATACCTCTAATTTAACACTTCCAAATTTCTCTTCAGAAATAAGGGGTTTGTTTGTCACTTCTCAACTAACTACTGCTACTCCACACATTTGCAGAATGTAAAGGACATCATTGTTTAAAGTAGAGATTGTTTGGTCATTTATCTTTGTTTACTGTATAATGTATGCAACTGCATAACAGTCCATCGTTTGATGAGCTAACTTAATCTGAGAGTAAGTTGTCAACATTGGAGCATGTATTGTTGTTTCATCACAGTATTACTGCATGACTCTTTCTCTGCCTTTCCCAGCCTCATCATCAAGGCCAACCAGGAGAAGTTCCATGTCGCCATTAGCATTAAAAACAGCAGAGACAACGCATACAACACCAGGGTCCTGCTGAGCACCACTGAAAATATCAACTATGTCAAAGTGGAGGTCAGTTCCAGATTCAGACGTCAGCTGTGAGGTGTACATGTTGACAGAACGTATGCATCGGTGTCTCATACAGGGTCAGAAACCACATAGTCAAGCCTATTAGAGATTTCCTATCAACTGTGCATGGTTTGAGGCAAGTGTGCACCATACTAACTGGGGAAATACAAGCTTCTATTACGTGTCAGCAGTATCAGCCTTGTAACTCTAAAGACACAACTGGTTTTAGGGTAAAATGTAAATTGAAATGTTGACCAACTTATCGCTTTAAAACGCTGAGATTGTGATTCACCTATGTTGCTAATTATCAGTCTTTGTTACTGACATATAGAATGACAGCTTATGACATTTCTACAAATTTAAAGTAGGTTAATGGTTTACGGCAGTTAAACCTGTTTCACAAACATGATAGCAGTAATGTTTCTGTTCCTTTCTACTCCTAATGTTTCTTTCTCTGCAGCCCAAAGACAAAGACTGTGAACCCAATAATACCAGAGTGGTATGTGCAGTGGGATACCCGTTCCTCAAATCAAATGTAATGGTAAGTTTTACTTTTACTGTATTCACTGCTGGTGTCAGCTGTCTGACCTATTTACAACTGCAGTTTTAGATAAATAGACAGATAGATGGACAGATAGACAGGCAGACAGACAAACAGGTAGACATATAGATAGACAGCCAGGCATGAAGATCAGATAAACAGTAGCGAAACAACAATTCTGAAAACGAGACCAAAACCGTGATACAATCCAAAAAAACAAACGAAAGACAAAAAAAAGAGGTCTGAACCAAAACATGACCCCTAACAGACAGACATGCATACATACAAACAGACAGATAAGCACACAGGGAAGTTGATCAGTCGAAAGACAGATAGACAATAGAAAGATCGATAGAAAGATGGATAGATAAAGGTATTTTAAAGTCATTGTTAACATAAGCTTTAATGTAAGACATACCATTTAAAATGGGGAAATGAAGAATAAATGAAGAACTGAGATAGTTGCAGTGTACAGTAAATATCTCTTTATGTCGCAGGAAGAGTTGAAGATTCTCTTTGAAGTCAATCCCTCCCACATTCGTAAAGACATCATCATCAACATCACAGTAACTAGGTGAGAAGGTTTCTAGCGCTGTACTGATCATGTTCTGTTAGAGCCGTTTCTGTGGTGCAAAACTGCTCATGGTCTCCATAACGTCACTGTTTTGGTCTCTGTAGTGATAGCGAAGAACCTGAATCTGCGCTTCATGACAACTTTGTTCACATATCCATCCCGGTGAAGTATGAGGCTAGCCTGGAATTCACTGCGTAAGTGCAATGTACCATGTCTGCCCATCCAAAATGCTGTCTTCTTTTCTTTTATAGTTAAGATGTTCTGCTGTTGCACTGAATGAAGTTTTAAAGAGTTCCCGCAAAGATTTAGCAACCATAAAGCAATATTAATATAACAACATAATTACTTTGAAACTCTTTCGGCCCGAAGGTGGTTTAAACACTTGAAATTCTTCCCATGCGAGCTGAGATCACAACGAGGCGAGAAAATGCATAACCATTGACTTTGTTACTAAAGGTAGCACTGTTGCTAAGGTATTTCCTCTAAATAAATCTGCAGCAGCTTTAATATGGTAAGTTGCTGCAAAGTAACAAAGAAAACTTTTGAACTGACAAGGAAATCACAAGCATATCGTGGCAAATCTGAGGAACAGTTACATTTAAACAAATCAGCAAAACTGTAGGAATTCAATGCTTCAATTCTTAGTGTAAACTAAAGACTATTAAGTAAAACTCCAGTAAAGTACTTTGTAAAACATTAAGTAAGATGTTTATCTTTATTTATTAAAGCACAAAGTCCCTGAGGGAGGAACACATAGTAATAAAAGAAGGGGAGAAATGGCCAGATGTTATCTACAACACCAGCATGATTGGAGAGGAAATGAACGTAAGCTATACGGTAAGAAAAAAGCCTTGTGAGTATAAAAGGAGTTTCTGTCTAACAGTCCATGTACCCCCATTTAGAGCGAGTTATTCATTACACCTAGTGAGAAACTGTAGAACACAACAGTTTAAGTTAATGGTACGTAATATGCAGAGAAGACCTTCAATTTCTCCCCTTTCTAATTTTTTTTCCTTTTTAGGCATAATATTGGTTTACATGAAGAAAACAATGTTGTTTAAATCTCAATGTTTCATTTCATCCCTGCTGTCTGTGTAGCTTTTTGTGGCCAGTGCATGGATTAAACCATGTTCTCTGTTTGTGTTTTATAGATTGTGAGGGATGCTGAACTGGAAAGTCCTCCTCTGCAGCTGATAGTCACCTTCCCATACTCCACAACAGCAGAGAACAAGCTGCTCTATCTCACCCACATTTCCACAACCACTGTGAGTGTGTTTAAACGCTACAGCTCTCACTCTGCACTCACACTGCTGCAGTTTTTCTCTTTCAAATGGGAGATAATGGCCACTTCCATCAAAAAGAGAGTTTACATTTTGCGTGGCAAAAGCATCCATTAGTTGTTAGCTACATTAGCCTTATAGCTTCAGGACATTAAGGAAGCAAACCTCACACACCAGACACCAAACCTGTCTTCACTTGTGGAGTACATTTGGTGCAAGTGGGAAACTGTGTAAATTGACACATTTGACCTGCTGCTTCCTGACGTTGTACTACTGCAACAACACTAGTTTCACATTTTGTCATTATAATGTGAGATTATTGTGAGCTAACTGAATATTTTTATTGTTATAATGTTTCATTTACACAGTGTTCCGTCAATTAGTGTAGTGTCAAAGAGTCAATTTAGATCCAAGAGTTAAGTTTTGGGTTTTTGTAAATTTCCCCACTGTGGGATTAATAAAGGACTATCTTATCTTTTTGATCAAATGAAGAGCATGCCACTATAATAGTATTTTTCCCTCTGACGGTTCCTTTATATGTCATGTGACTAGACAGGCTTTACACTGCACTAATGCCGATTTATCAGTAGCATCTCCACTACATGCCAAACTGTCATTATCAGTGTCATTTCTTCTTTTTGCACTAACCACATTTACTGTGAACTATAATTTTGTTGGACGACATCTAGCTTTTTAGCTTTATTTCTTTTTTTATGTATGTGCAAGTAAAGGAAATCCAGGAATTTAATGTACATGGAGAATAAACTTGAATTTGATTCTGAATCTGGTTTTGATTGTTCAGAATGTCACCTGTGATCGGCCGTTGGTCGACCCTTTAAAAATCCTATGGAAACAACCCCACGCACCAAAACCTAAAACAGAAACAGTCAGCACTTATCTACTGGTGAGTAAATGTTTTTTGTGAAGTTACTTTACTGGCATAATAAGTGAGAGTATGTTTGTATTGTTCAGGTTACAGATTGTGGGAACCTTTCGTAAGTATTTAAGAAGATGTAAAACAATTTAAATAAATTAAAAGGATTAAACATTGCTTAAAGTTTTTTTTTTTATCTAATATCATTGTTGTCGATTTTTTCATTTTTACCAATAGAAATGATGCCATAATTATTTCCCATAAAATGTTGTTACATGAACGTATAATGACTGACATTTCAACTCTTATAAAGTTGCAATTCTGAATTCTAGAAATGCTGATTTTTGCTGTGACAGCAACCGTTTATGTATATACAGTGGCATAGGAGAGTTAGTGAGTGAGTAGAAGATAACCTGATCTCCAAACTGTAAATAAACTGTAAATAAATCTCTCTCTATCTTTCACTTTCTCAGAGCTGTGACGAGGTAGCAAATCCTTGCAGGTCATTTAGATGTTCAATCTCCCGTGCTGCAAAAGTCAGTCAGATCAATGCCACCTTCAGAGTCTGGATGCCAACATTCATCAAAGTAAGCTCTTCATGTTTATGACTTTTCATCAGCAGCCTCCTTCATTTATTTTGAGTTACGTTTGCAGTTAGTGTGGTATGACATATAGTATGCAGTCTGTCATGTGCATGTTTTTCATGTTTATTCTACAGGCAGAGTTTCCTGACAAAAGTATCAAGATGACAGTTAAAGCAAAGCTGGAGAACAAGGACACAGCCCTTTTCCAGTTAAGCGAGACTGATAAAGTCAGAGAGGTGAGGGAGATAACCCTGTTTTTGCAGACCTGCATTAAAGGGGCTGTCGGCCTAAATATTTTACATATAGAAATCATACACTGCTCTGATTGATCAGGACTATGTGAGTGACCTTGCCTGAAGTCAATAAATCTAAAGACAAAATGGTTAAGGCTAAACCTGGCAAAAATCGAGGTGTGCATCTGTGTGTGGGTTTAGGTTATGGAGGTCAAATTAAGTTAGGGGCTTTGGATTTCATTCAAACACTATAAGCATTTTCTAAACTACAGTGCTGTAAGTAGGTGACTGTCATTGTCCAACAGTAATTAAATCAATGTTAACATGCAGACACTCCAGAAAAAAAGTGATGGCTGAATAGAGTTGGAGCTGGATATACCCTGTATGTCTGTAGACTGTAGACGGCTGCTCCTCCAGCTTTTCTTCTGAAATCAAGAGTATTAATGGCGAGTTCTCCCACCCTTACTGTAGGGAAGGCCTCTGACTAGATTTTGGAACATTGCTAGGAAGATCTAATTGCATTCAGCCAAAAGAGCATTAGTGAGATCAGTTACTGATGTTAGATGATCAGTTCTGGATCCCTTCAACTCATTCCAAAAGTATTGGATGGAGCTACATCCCTCCTGAGAACACAGTTCTATGGTTCACACTCCAATGCTGGGGACTTTGGGAATGCGCAGCTGCTACAGCGTATCCGATTGTATTAGTTAATGCTATTTTATGGAGAATTTACAAGCTATTCATGCACAACTGACTGCCTATCTGAATTTACTCATTAGAAGGAATGCCTGGGTACTTCGAAAAAATAATAGCTGGCATAGCTGATAAAACACTTACATTGCTATTTAGCTTGCTTGTGGGTGGTCACTCAGCCTCAACTATAGAGACTCCGGTTTTGTGTGGTGCGAACAACCAGTTGGAAAACCTGGTTTAATTTTCATTGGTACAAGAAAAAAACGCAAACTTTTTTCCAACAAAGCTGCACCTAAACAAAGTCCATGAAGTCCAGCACAGGAAAATTGCAAAAATAAAAGTGACCAACTTTGTTATGTAAGTCAGTAGTAAGTGTGTTAGCAGTAAATTCAAGCCAGTCCCTACAGGAATTACAGGTAAGGCAGTAGGTAAGTAGGTAAGATGACAGCCTCTTCAGCAGCCATGCTTTTGTATCTTATTGACATTTACGACAGTAACTTACCTATGTCTCCAGACTTACAGGCTTGGCTAATGAAATTTTGCACTCAATAAACACTCTAGTATATACTAGAATAGGATATTAGTTCATAAACTGCCTTAATTAAAATTACTATTTCTATTGAATAGTCAATAAACACTGTTATACCATTTAAATGGAAATATTAGTCTTTGAACTAATATTTTTATTAAAACATTAATAAACACCTCTATACACTAGGAAATATTAATCCATAAACAACATTAAAAACATTCTGTATACTAAAAAAGAGATATTTGTCTATAAATAACATTAACAAATGATCCTATGTCCTATAAAATAGTTATTAGTTCATAAACAACATTCATAAATGCTCCTATATACAATAAATTAAGATATTAGTCGATAAACAACCCCAACAATGTTGTTACAGTCTAGAATAGGAAATATTAATACACAAAAGGCCTCAGCCAAAGATTCTAAACCATGTTTTTTGTAATTAGTGATGCTCAGTTAAGTAAACTGATGTCTGACTATGACTCTATGGTCTGAAATGTGTCATTACAGCTGAATGTCCAGGTCTCTAAAGAGTCTCAAGGTGGAATTCCTCTGTGGATCATTATCCTGAGTATTCTTATAGGACTGCTAATACTGGCACTAGTTATTTTTGCTCTTTGGAAGGTGAGTGTCAAATGTTTACTCTCAGCTGCGCATACCACATTCTAAAACTCCTATGCTTTATTTGAATCTATTCATTTAAATAATACGCAATTATCCTACTTGTGTTGGAAATTTACATTTCATTTTTCTGGCATGTGGGTAGATTAAAAGATAATGTTGCTTCTTCACTTCCCCAGGCTGGCTTCTTCAAGAGAAAATCAGTGGAAAACATGAAGGAGGATATGAAAGATCAGTAAAGGCTTCAGTCAGAGATCAAACTTGTCCTCAGGTCAAACCTCACATTCTCACAGAGGCCATAGAAATCACAGTTTAGCAGCATCAGCATGGACCAGGAACATTGTGAGAAAACCCAAAGATAAGCCCCAAAAATGTACCTCTGGAATATCTAATAGTCCAGAGAGTTTGGATCTTCAGGAACATTCCCAAAACAGTGATCAAACCAAAGAATTTGGTACTTACTGTTTGGTTTGTTTCAGTGTACGTACTCCAAGGTCAGTGGATGGTCCTATTGTTGTCAAAGATACCGCAAAGCTGTGAAGAACTTTTCTAACCATGAAATGCCTTCAGCTTTGGTCTTCAAGGGCTAGAACCCTGATCTGTCCGGCTTAGATAAGATGAAATGGAAATTCAAATGGAAATGGAAAATATCACCAAAAACTACGAAGCCTGAAGATAAAACACCAACACAATTCAAACCAGAACCATGAGTATTAAAAGCATGAAGAACCCGTCCATTCCATTTCACACCACAGCTTCTTCAGTGCTCTATGGTTATCAATCAAACCCCAGACTCATTTGTTACAAGTCTTTATATAAATGAACTGTATGCTTCCGAGATGTTTTTCAGAACCACTGTAAATGTATTCTATGAGCTCAGTGTATTGTAATTGTTTTATTGACTGTTTTGGCACATTCCTCTGCTTGTACTGAGCATTTTGACACTGTCATTTTTCACACAAGAGTTTTCCTCGTCTAAAGGGGCTTTGATTGATTGTACTGTTAATGTATATAAAGCTCAGTGTGTATATAGAGTGATATTTGCAATAATGCTTGTAATTTAATGAATTATTAAGGCCACAACCCTTGAATACAACTCTACTGCAGTCTTACTCAGAAGGTTCCATTCGGTAATGCTACCATTCAAAAGTTTGGAATCACTTCCTGTATAAATGATGCTGTTACATTATTCACTTGATAACTTATACAGTGTAGATGGAAATGCTAGACACCAAATATTGTTTTAACATGTTTTGCTTAATATTTAACTTTTTTGGTCTAAGAAACTTTTAAATGAGAAACTGGTGGTTGACATTATGTGCATTACATATCTAAAAAATAATTTACCAATACAAAACAAATCAAATAATTGCCTTGTTCATGTTTAGTTCATTTGAAACAATTTTCCGTGCATCCAAATAAGATTCATCTTAGTTTCTTTTGGCCTCAAAAATTCTACAAATGTTAGGTGGTACAACTGTCCAAACGTACATGATGATTAGGCAAACTAGCAAAATAGGTAATTTAGTTTTTAAAATTCTAAATAAAATAGCCTGGTATGATATTACATTTGAAAACTTTTAAATAAATAAAAAAACACTGCAAAATAAGGCATCTCAACTAGTGCTCAACTCACTAAAAATATTAGTGCAAGTTCTTGCTTCTAGAAATGTCAGGTGGCACAGTCAAAACAGAGGACTTTTATTTTGACATGCTTATACAAAAGAGGGGTCAGGGCATGGGATCATAAAGAAGACCCCAAGTGACCCTTATGATACAATGCCAAGGTCAGCAGCAGTTTTACATATTTTAGTTGGAAAGGTTCAGTTTACCATGTCATGTGGCACAACCTCAGGAAATAAATCAAATGTATAATTATTTATACAAGTATAAACTCATGTTCAGGCAGCACAACCAGTAAGACAAATAGTACAACCAGAACAGAATATTATTTAAATAACTGAAATAGGCAATTAAAAGCTTTGAACACACTAACTGCTATATTTAAGATATAAAATGCAATCAGATATACATGCCAATATATACAGATATAAAAATGTCTTTTTAATAGAATTTTTTTATTGTAGCTTTTTTTAGCCCTGATTGACACTTGACCACTTTTTCCCAAACACAAAGCATTCAACATTCTAACGTCTACAGCTCTGTTCGTCATTCTAGACCCAGCTAACATTTCATTTGGTACAGCTTCCTATGAATTAGTTGAAAGCTGTAAAGTATCAACATCCATCTATTATGTATACCTGGTTTTATAATAACAGTGAGAATTCCAAATTTTTGAATAGATAGTGAGATGTGGCAACTTCAAATTGGATAAAAAGTTTTCTGAAGTTGTTTCAAGACAACTTGTTGTTGTTGTGTACCAGAAATGTTCATTAATTTTAAGCTTTTACTTTGCAGTATTAGCAGCAGTTATGCAAGGCATTTGATTTCAGGTTTAAAACAGTTTGTTTTGTTTTGTTTTGTTTTGTTTTTTTGACGTAGGGCTGGGCGGTACATTGACTTTAAATATATCGATACATAGTTTCAAACAAGATATAGGTTGACCTGGGGCCGTATTACAGAAAGATCCTATCTTCAATCCTAAATTAAGATTAATCACGAATATGTATTACAGAAGTGTAATATCTTCATTTAGGAATCTTACCTTACAGTGTCGTATCCCCAGTTAGGAAATTCCAAGCCACGCTGAAGGAAACCCCGTTATTGCATTTTATTTTGGTCACAGTCTGTTTTAATAAAAGTGCTTGTGATATACCACACGTGGCCTTGACATACAAATGAACATTTAGCCCACTTCATAGAAGATATATATCCTGTATCGCCATTCAGACTAAAAATGCTGAGGTATTGCCCAGTCCTAGTTTGACTATATACTTTTCGCCTTTCTATTTTATTTGATGTTGTGAAGTTTGAAGATACATAGCATTTTGTTGACTGTGTGAGTAATGTAGGGTGATGCATAACCTATGCCATTGATAGATCTGTATAAATTAATTCACTGATTAGATTTACCATGCAGATCGACTGCTTAAAGCTGCACTGCGTAACTTTGGCAAACGTGGGGATCTGACCACCTCTCGGGTAAAAATATGTGACTGCACAAACATGGCAGAAGAACATTTTGTAACGCGGGGTGTGCTGCAGTCCCTGTCCAAGAGAGGATTAATCTGATGATTGCACACGTGGCTTTCATGGGCTGGACATAAACTGCTCTCTTTCTCTCTCTCTCTCTCTCTCTCTCTCTCTCTCTCTCTCTCTCTCTATATATATATATATATATATATATATAGTTTATTCAAATGGCTAGCATGGATTATCAAAAAAAGACACGTTAGTAAAGAAATCAGCCAACAGTAGTGAATTTGCCAGCTAATGTTAGCTAGACAGCTATACTTTGCAATTACAAGGGTACATTGCATTATGCTACAAGTTTGGCATTAAATACCACAACAGTAATAATCTGGTCGGCCGGCTAATTTCAGTTGCTAGGTGGCAAACAACCAGCGTGGCTTACCTGTCCAGCAATAGAAAAGCCAGTTTAGCATATTTTCCATTAAGGTCACAGAGCTGTAGCCACATCTGAAAGGCCAAACCAATGGTGATATATGGAGTGGGACCTTCCTTTTAAGTCTGTGTCTGTGCCGTCAATATGGAAAGATGTCCGACGTGGTCTGAAAAACTCCTGCCAGGACAGTGCTGACTTTTGAATATCTCAGGTTTTACAAGGAGACTCGCAGCTGCGCACGCTCACCTTATTTTAGCTGATTATTTTACCTCTGGGCTCAGTAATCCCAATTCTTCCCGTTTCAATAGACATATCTGACGCAGTGCAGCTTTAATGTGATAATGTAATGTGGTTTTCAAGTTTTCAAGTTTTCAAGTTCTTCTTTGCAGTCTGTGACTGGTTAAAAGTTGCCCCAAGCATGACTGTGTTATGATTTCTTGGAATTGGTTTGCTCTGAAGTAACATTGGTATAGTTGTTTATCTGAGAGTATGAAATTGAGTTTTGAACTGATCTGTCTAGACTGAGCAGGCGTCTCCATCCTTTAATGTTGTTTGGCTCGATTAAGCATCTTGAGCGGGAACTGAAATTTGATTTTAAAAAATGAGTTGATTTGACTTATGAATGGAATCTGTCACCAAAGAAGTATAAACCATTAAATGTCATTATTTAATTGAGGGAAAAGATGTCTTTAGATGATGTAACGTTTCATGTTTTGGGGTTAACCATGAGCCGGGATACGGAAGGCCACCTGTCATACGACTTTATTTTCATCTGATCTGTCAAACTCTGTCTCTTTTTGAAAACATTACAGTCTCTTTGTAGCATCTGAGATTATACTGTATGTAAGATCATCACTGTTGGCATCAGCACTCCACTGCTGCGAGCACGTATCATATACTATAAGAAGATAAAGAGAAGAACACATACATCAGCGTTGTGGGTGTGAGGGATAGAGGTTCTTTTGAAGATCACTGCTGTGAAGTTTCCTTGTAATGCACTGGTTTTGTTAGACTGTGTATATATTCTCTCTTAAGCACGGTTTTGAAAAGCATTGCACATTCTGTCTAGAAAAAAAATATGCAAATAAAATAAATACTTGTTTTTTAATGAACTTGTGGATGAATGATGAGAATGTGTGTGTGTGTGTGTGTGGAAGCCACCATGGAAACTGAATCCATTTCAGTAAACTCCTAAAATGTTCCTAAACTGTTCATGAGAAGCCTTGGAAGTTATGGAAGTTGTTGGGTTAGTATGTTGCAATATGCGGCTTCACCACTAGAGGGTAGACCCTGCTCCATTAACCTTTGATTTAAGTTCATTTTAAAAGATTGTGGATCATTATACATTATAAAACATAAGGTAAAGGCCAGCTGGTGTTCTCAAATTATGTCAGAAAGTGAAATTACAAGGTTTGGTAACAGCATAAAATAAGCTATATAATGCCCGATGTATACAGTAGCGTCAACTGAAGAACATGATAGACCTATTGTTTCATGTCTGCATGACATTCTCAAGGCTGCTACCAGACGGTCCCCAGTTCTAGCAGTGTGGTTGCTGATCACTGTATGTGTCTGTTCCCTGCTAATTCCTGTAGCTCAGTGGTCATCAACTCTCATCCTAAAGATTTAACTACTCCAGATAATTAACCTTAATTTAAAATATTTTTTGATTGGCTGTGTCAGATTACATTAGTGTTAGATAAGGGGGAGGGGTAGCACAGTAGGCCTTTCCAGACTGATTTTAGAATAAAGTCTGGAAGGCAAAAAAAAAAAAAAAAACAAACCCAAAAATCAGATTCAAACCACATTTTGAGATGGTTTGAAATGTGATTGCTTTCAGATTTTTACAAATGTGTCTCAATCTGGACTCTTTGGCGCCTCAGATATTAAAATGTCTTTTGCCTGCAGTCTGAACACAGCCCAAAATGTAGGCAGGAACCAAACTCTGCTGGAAAGTAGATCTCCAGGAGGAAGGTTGGGCACCACTTCTCTGGCTCATCTTTGTCTTGGCAGCCTAACACTATGTACATTTTTGTTTTTTTGTCTCATCATTTTGCTGATCCTTTTTACCGCCAGGATCATTTCTTGGGGTATGTTGTACCACTGAACTTCCACTAAATCGGTCATGATCAGCCCAAATGTCAGTATAAACTCATCCTCAAAAAAGTAGTTACACAAATAGCTGCACCCAGAAAGAATCATTCCCTGACAGGAATGAAACTTTGTGGGTAGATTTGACATCATGAGAAATGTGAATGGTTTAAGGTTCATGCTCACCCACGTATGTGATGTAAGCAAGGACAGGCCTTATTGCTGTACCTGACTGACCCAACAGCCACGATTGCAGACATTCAGCGAGTAGTAATGCCGTCTATGAATCATCCTATCCTGCTAGCACCATTGGCAAACGGCGGCACGACGTAGGACTACATGCACGTAGACCATTACAACGACTGCACTTAGCACCACGTCAACACTGCTAAAGACTGCAATGGTGTCGTGCCAGACTGTCATGGAGTGACTCAGCGGAGGTGTCACTCCACCTCCACCCCTACCACAAACTCTGCAGGAACTGTGTGAGAATATTCAAGCTGCATGGGATGGATTATCACAAGACACCATTAGGAACCTCTACAACTCCATGCTGAGACGTATGCATGTTGCATTAACAAACATGGTGACTCGACGCCATACTGAGAGACACTACTTCTGTATGTGTAGCTCAATAAATATTGCCCATATCAGTCTAAATTTATCATAATTTATTGTTCATAGTAACCTTTATCTTCCTTCCCAATAGCACTGCAATTTGACACTTCCCTCTGGTTGCAACTATTCTTCTGATGATGAGTGTATTATGCCATTTTATTAGTATCTCTAAAAAACACCATGTACATGTTTTAATACCACAATCAATACATAAAAACCTTCCTTCATTCCATTTACACTCACAGCACACAGTAGCAGCCTCCTCTCATTCAGGCCTAACCCAACAGGAATGTAAACGTATACAATGCTGTGTCTTTTATTGTCTAGCCTACTCATAATTTAAAACATATCAACTAAAAATCCACTAACGATTAGCTGACCTGAAAATGAATGGACATTGGAGGAGGCTACGCTTTGCACTGGTACCAGTTGACGCCTCTCCAAAAGGTCCACAAACACACTGCACTGAACAGGCATTTTTCACCACCATTTTCATTAGTGCCGTACTCCACAAGCCCCATGTCCCACACTCACACTGAGCTGCACAGCTGGAACACTTTAATACTACACACCAACCCCACACACTGTAGGCAACACAAGAATAAATGTTGTGAAATGTTTTTTTCCCTTTGGAGTCAAAAGAGTCATCTTTAGCTATTCTAAATAATACAACTGGAAAAAGTCTAACCTGTGACAGTTAATGCTCTGGATTCTTACCTCACTGTGTAGATAAAAAAATGCTTCAATTACAATAACCTTGCCTTAAACCTCAGTAAAATCATGTCTTTAGCAGGTGTAAGATAAACCTCAGGTAAACCTGGGATACAGCACCATCTAGGGGCCGATGTGTGATTTTTAAATGAGACAGCAGTTGGGTTTAGCTTAAACTGCAGTTTCTGTGAATACAGCAATGGAGTTTAAAAACTCATTTGACTCATTCAGGTGTAGACTCTGTAGTGCATGTTAGTGCCCTTTCTGTCAAGTTCGGTGTACTGTGCGCATGTAAGATTCACCATTGTAGAGAGAATTAAAGTCCAGTTTGTTTCTTTGTGCACTTAGAAGTATTGCGGGAACGTCTACAACTGCATGCTGAAACATCTGGCATGTTATGTTAGGAAACATGGCGGCCCGGCACCTTACTGTGAGACACTACTTCTGTATGTGTATAAAAGCTCTATTTATAATTTCAATTTTGTGAATATTCATGATAAACAGACCAGTAGAATTTAGAACTTCCATTGCAAGTTAAGAAAGTTGTTTTATCCTCCTGTAAAGTTCCATTTCTTCCAGTTCCAGTTTTTTAAGGTGACTGTATAATTCCATGAGTGCTATTTTATAGTTTGATTTCTCCACTTTTATGGTGATGGTAGGAGATGATGGAGATGATGGTAAATCTGGAATTGAAAGGTCATGGGTCAGCCCAACAACTGACTAGGTATACCAGGCTGGACAAGGGACCTAATCGTCTACTGCCCCAGGAGGTACTGCTCTGCTGGTGAAAATGTGCTGCTTCCAATTGACACATTTCCCTTGTAGGACCATAAGGTACACAACATAATGAAGTTGCTGGTTTAAAAAATGACTGGCATACAGGTTGAAAAACAATGCTGAAGCGAGTCTGTTTTTTTTTCACTATGTCAACTCTTAAAGTTAGAGATGTATCTCAACTTTACTTGAGGAGTTTATTAAGTTGAATTGATTCGCTTGGGTAATATGCAGTGGAAGAGACAGCCATACAAAGTAACACATATAAAATATTAATGGTTTTATTCACAATAATACTCATAATGACACTGAAGTCAAATCACTGTAAGAACTTCTGTAATTTCACAGAATTCCACAAAATGTTTGCACACATTACTCATCTGAGTGAGAATTTGAGTGTCATGTCATTTGTCATATGTTAGTAAAATATTTGTGTTTATATATAAGAAATGCAACCAGAGTTAATCTTTGGTAAGATCAACTAAGACTCAAGTTATGTTACATTAATAGAATCACTAGATATTCAATGTCAGAATTTTGTCATTGGTTTAGAAGACTGGAGGACTCTGGGCACGTAAGAACAACAACATATTCTCAGCCATTCCTCACTATGGCCATGAAAATCTATTCTGTCATTTAGGTTATTAAACATGCCTACAGAGCAAAATAACACTCTGAGTGCACCAACAAAGAATGAACTGATCTCTAATAAGAAGATTTTAATAATGTATTGAGAGTCCTGCAGCTTAACATGGAGAGATGGCACTGCTTGACTTAAGTACCTTTGCTTGATCTGTGCGTGTTGTAAATGGAGGGGTATAATATTTTAATCATACTGGCTCTGTGGTTTAAACAAACTGAAAAAAGACCTACTGTGGGCCAGTTTGACCAAATTGCCATTTTCTAGCACTACTCTAAAGATGCATGATGCACAGACATTTTACAGGCATAAACCCCCTATCCATGACCCTCTAGTGATACCTCGGTTTAAGTTAACGTAACTACAAACCTCACAGGATGTACAAAAGTTTATAGCAGAGTCAGTCAGTAAGAATTATTACACAGTTAAATTTAAATTTCAGCTACATGGCAACCTTTAGCACTATGTCAGCAGTAAAATTCCATACAAAACCACCGAGACACAAACTTTTAAAATAAATGAAAGCTTGATAGACACTACCAAATTTAATGCAAGTCATTTGCAAAAACACCTGAAGGAAGAAAAAGCTGAGAAAACAAAACTGCAAGGGACTCCTGCAATATCCTGCTAATACACACACTTAACTCTTCAGTTTGTTCCTACAAAAACACGTGCAATTTAAACTTAAGCCCACAAATTGCCCGCATTAAGTGAACCACAAGAAATGAAGTACAGCTCAAGCTCAAATGTTTTGTAGTGCAAAGTTTGGATCTCCAAGAGTATCTAGATATCTGATGCCAGAAGCTCTGTGAAACCGGAGAAATGAAGAGGTAAAGTGTAAAACAATGGTTAACCTTAAAGGACTAACAGACCACAATACAAATCAATGTCTAGTTAGATTCCCTACCCAAAGATCAGGCTACGGGTAGAACAGAGTTGTAAGCAGGGTTGACAAATTAAATTCTAGCCTTCATTTCAGTTTGGAACAATACTCACTCCTAAATATAGGAGTGAAGCGAAAAAGTTCCAAGGTCTACACATCCAAAAGAATTAATTCTGAGACATAATACTGCCAACATGCCAACACTAGCACTAAAATGTTTCAATTACAGTAGTTCATTTTTTAAAGTAGGTCTGTAGCCATAAAGATAAACCTCAGTTAAACCTAATATACAGCACCATCTGTGATTGATGTGTGGTTTTTAAATGACACAACATTTGAGTTTAGCTTTAACCACTGGTGTACTGCAGTGTCTGAGGAGTTTTAAAACGCACGTGACTCATTCAGGTGGGCATGTAAGATTCACAATTGTAGGGAGAATTAAATGAATAGTCATGTGACATAAGAGCAGGTGTTGTTCATCATCTGACTTAATTAAGGGGTTTAAAAGGAGGGGTGTAGAATAGTTGAGCATGTTCTTTTGTATTTGGAGGTGGTGTAGGATTTTTGGCTTCTGAGTGCTTACTAGTGGGAGACATGGCTTGGCATCATAACAGGTAATAATTTGGAGTTGACATTAGTGTTAGTGCAACAACAACAATGCTACTACAGACTTTTTTTGGTAAACTATTTATTGTCTTGCAGGCTTTGGATACTTCTCATTGCCTTATGTGTCTTGAGGGATGCTTGTGGGCAGGGAGGTAGGACTGAACAAATTGGTCTTGTTTTCTTGTGTGTGCATTCACATCACAGTAATTTATTTATTTATTTATTTTTAATTGCCTTTTTTTGCTTGTTTTTTCTTCCAAGTGTGGAGTAAAGGACCACGTCAGGGTAGTGCTGATGTTTCTGCCCTGCTGTCTCTGTTGCCAAAACCTGGCCTTTCACCACAAGGAGGCTATCTTTCAGGAGCCATAACGAATGGAGGCCAGCCTAGTGTTGTATCTTCTCAAACTAGCACCAGTTCTGGTGTAACTGCTCTAGGCAGCCAGGATCCTAGCCAATCTCAACCTGTTCAGCTAAGCAGCCAAATGCCCTCTTCTGTAGCTGGGCCTGCAAGTGGATTTGCTGGTTATTACACGTCTGTGTTCCAAAGGGACCGCTTCGGTGGATCTGCTGCTCAGTCCCAACTGCTTGGTTCCTCCAATGGCTTAACAAGCCAGTTGCAAAGGCAAGGTGTCTCTGGTGCTCCCAGGCAGGGTGCACTCCAGTGGGGGTCTTCTGGCAGTCTGTCACCGTCTGGCTTAACACAACCCAGTCTTCAGGGTTTCACTAGCCAGTATGCAAGTACAAGGGTGCAAACATCTGGCCAACAAGCTGCTTCCTCTCAGCAACAGGATGGCTTTGCAACCCAGTTACAACAGCAAGGTGTTCCTGGTGCTCCTCCAAGTGCTTTGCAACAAGGGTCTTCTGGCAGCTTTCAGTCAGTACCCAGTGTTCAGGGTCTCTCTAGCCAGTATGTTAGTACAAGGGGGCAAACTGCCTCTAGACAGCAAGGTCCTACTCCTCAGCAACAAGGAGGCCTCTGGACCTCATCAGGACAGGCAGGGAGACCAAGGCCTAGTGTTCCATTGGCTTCCCAACCTCAAAGGTCACCAGACCAACTTGCCTATTCTTTCCAAATGGGAACAGGAAGCCAGCCCCTATCTTCACCCCAGAGTTCAGGTGGTGGCTTGACTGCAACCTCTTCTCAGAGTTTAGGTACTTCATACTCTAGTCCTGGTTCATATGCTTCTCAGGGGGTGAGCCAGAGTCGCCCAGGTCCCCTACCCCGGTTGACTGCAAGGCTTTTTACTAGTCAGGGTGCCATCGTGAGCTCCAGCAGCCTAAGGCCTGCCAGTGATGCTGGCCGACAGACTGGAAGCCCCTCCCTTACCCTGCCTTCTCAAGGTGCAACAGCATGGCAAGCTCCAAGCAGTTTCCAGCCTGGCTTTCAGAGTGCTCCTTCCCAGGTGCAGAGTGCCCCAAGTGGTCAATATGCAGGTGTAGTTGCTGGGTTTGACCAGTACAGTCTGGCAAGTCAGACATCCAGGGCATACGAGTTGCTGCCAGTGCTTTCCAGCAGCTATGGTGGTGTGCAGAGTCAGCCTGGCTTTGCCCAAACAGGATCTGTTGTGGGGTTGCCCCAACAGCAGCAGGCACCTTCAGGTTCTGCTTCAGTTTCACCAAGCTTCTATGGTGCGTCTCCAAGCTTGAGCTCAGCTGGTGATTCCATCTTTCTAGGCCTGAGTGATGCTTCCTACTTCAGGCCTGTGCCCCAAAGGGTTTCTCCCCAGTATGACTCCTCAGTAAAGCATTGAGTATCTGCCCTCATGTCATGCTTTGACTGTGGAATGCTGCTGTAACTGTTGACTCTCCTGTCTGTTTACTAAGGTGATCTAATAAAATGTCAGTGCTTGATCTCTACTTGGTCTTGGTGGGGTTTTTGTAGATACTATGGGTTCTGAGCTTGGCTAAGCCACTTTATTAGGCACGTCTACTTGTAGCTACACTTGCTGCCAATTGAATCAGGTCAAGTTACAAAATGGAGTAATTTCTTCTACTGCTGTCACTCGGGTGGGGTTGTGTGTGGGGTGTTTTTTTTTTTTTTTTTTTTTTTCTCAGATATTCAGTTCTTCCATATTCTTCAGTTATGGGTGTGCCTGCTCTGTAGGGTACCTAGTAATGAGAGTCCAGAGGTTCCCTTCTTGAGGCACATGTAACTGAGGGCATGTAACTCAAGGGGCTTGAGGGAGTCTCAACTACTTCTAAAGCAACCAAATATAATGCACTGCAAATAATACAAAGAACATGAACAGCCGTCAATCCTGGCAGTTGTCCCATGCACTCCAGCAAAACACTTCTGGACCAACTCAGGTCATTTTTTCCATCTGATATCAAGTTGTCAACATCACCTTTAAAATTGTTAATTCAAAGTCAGGGGTGGAGCTCAACTTCAGTTGAGAAGTATATCAAGTTCATTTGATCCTCTTGGATAATATGCAGTAGAAAAGACAGCCATACAAAACATCACATGTAAAAGGTTTGCTGTTAAAATATTTAGAACAACTATATCAGACCACTGTAAGAACTTCTGTAATCTCACACAATTCCACAGAATATTTGCACATGTTATCTGAGTGAAAATTGTGGTATCCAATCACACAGTCATATTTTGGTACAATGTGTTTTCCTACCAGATATGCAACCTAAAGTTAAGCTTCAGCCTGGCCCACACTACAAGACAATAATTGGACCAATTTTGAGGCAATTTCTGCTCCTCCAGACAACCACAAGGTCTTCTGATATCCGGCAGATCTTAAACGATTATCTTTCCAGATTATCCTGTAGTGTGGGGGGTCTATAATCCAATCTTCGGTCCTCCAATCTTCTCCCAGTGCAGTCGGGGCCCGCCCTATTGTAAAGTGTAAATATATGTTCAATAATTATGGCTCAGTATCCTCTAGTGTGTGTGGTGGACATCAGTTCTCTGGTGTTAAGCCTGGAAAGACTGTCAACCAATAAGAGCCGAGCTGAATGGAACTTGTCTGTGTTTATGGAAGAAGTTAAAAGCATCACGGCTAAATCGTGAGCGTGGTTGACAACTGAGAAAGAGGATAAACTAGTGGAGCTGTGGCAACAGCATGAGTGTCTTTACAATGTAAGCTGTATGCTTCAGTCACATCCTATTCTTCTTCTTGGCTTGTTCTGAGCAGAAACTCATCACAAGCATAGCAATGGCTTTGCTGTCATTCGCCATGTTTACATTTATAGTAGGTCATTCTGCATGATCTGTGATGACATCTGTGGGTATGTCAGTTGTTCAGGAACAAGAAGGCAACAATGGCAACTCAGTGGCCCTCAAAGAGCATGCAGTGGTCTGCTGAGGACTACTACATCTTAGTCGAGCCATGCTTGCTTTTTGGATAAAAATGAAACAGCTGCAATAACAGAACATATGCACTGAGGTAATCTATGTGCTCCGCCATCTTGTTGCTATTGTTTACTAGCGTTGTGCAACACCCTCTGTTGATGACATATCCTTTGGCTTTCTTTGGTTCCCACAAAGAAAATGATGCAAACGTAGGCTGGTTCCCAGAACAGCACCAAGGTTTTTAGAAGCCTGAATGGAACTGGTTCTAGAACCAGGGTTATTTTTGGTCAAAAAGGGCCTATCCTATATTAATCAAGGTGGTCTTTTACACCAGCCCCATCTGTCATCCAGCACCATGACATACTTTGCATGTGAAGTACAAAAATATGCCAGTTTGACCAAATGGCTATTTTTGGTACATTTTCTAGCAGTTGCTGCTCTAAAGGTGCTTGATGCAAAGACATTTTACAGGCATAAACCCCCTATCCATGAACCTCTAGTAATACCCTGGTTTAAGTTAAAGTAACTACAAACCTCACAGGATGTACACACGTTTATAGCAGAGTCAGTCAGTAAAGAGTGATACACAGTCACAAGAAAACTTTCCCATTAAAATGTTCAGCTACATGCTCCTACACCTTTAAAAAGATACCACTATGTCAGTAGTAAAAAAAAAAAAACCCATACAAAACCACCAAGACACAAACTTTTAAAATAAATAAAAGCTTAAAAGACACTTCCAAATTTAAAGTCATTACAAAAACACCTGAAGGGAAAAAAACTAAGAAAACAAAACTGCAAAGTTTGGAGCAAAATTGCTCTTAAATATAGGAGTAAACTAAAAAGTCTAAACGTACTTTTAATATACTGCTAACATGTCTTATTATAACACTAGCACTAAAAAAGTTTGAATTACAGTAGTCTTTCAAGTATGTCTATAGCAGGTTTAAAATAAACCCCAGTTAAACTGGATATATAGCACCATCTAGTGGCCATTGTGTAAATGACACAGCATTTGGGTTCAGCTTCTGAGGAGTTTAAAAGCCCACGTGACCCATTCAGGTGCGCCTATGAGATTCACAATTGTAGGGGGAATCAAATTAACAGTCATGTGACACAAGAGCAGCTGACGTTCATTACCTGACATAATTGAGGAGTTTAAAAGGAAGGTGTGTAGGAGGATAGAGTATGTCCACTTGCGTTTTTGTGTTTTGAGGTGTTGCTGGACTTTTGCCTTACTACTGGGGACATGGCTTGGCAGTGTAAAAGGTAATAATTTGGAGAGGCTAGTGTGGTCTTAGCCATGTAATATTTGCTTAACTAAGTGGATTTTTCTGAGTTACCTGTTTTGTCTTGTAGGCTTTGGATACTTCTCATTGCTTTATGTGTCTTGAGGGATGCTTGTGGGTATGGAGGTAGGACTGAACAAATCAGCTTGGTTTTATTTTAAGTTCAGATGGCAAGTCTTAATCTCTTCTCATTGCCTCTTTTTTTTTTTTTTTTTTTTTCCCCCCCCTCCAAGGGTGGAGTAAAGGACCTCGTCAGGATCAGGCTGGTGCTGATGTTTCTGCTCCTCTGTCTTTGTTCCCAAATCCTGGCCTTTTGCCACAAGGAGGCTATCTTTCAGGAGCCATAACGAATGGAGGCCGACCTGGTGTTGCGTCTCCTCAAACCAGTGCCAGCTCTGGTGTGATTGCTCTAGGCAGTCAGGATCCTAGCCAATCTCAACCTGTTCAGCTAAGCAGCCAAATGCCCTCTTCTGTAGCTGGGCCTGCAAGTGGATTTGCTGGTTACCAGTCTGTGTTCCAAACGGACCGCTTTAGTGGATCTGCTGCTCAGTCCCAGCTGCTTGGTTCCTCCAATGGCTTAACAAGTCAGTTGCAAAGGCAAGGTGTCTCTGGCGCTCCCAGGCAAGGTGCACTCCAATGGGGATCTTCTGGCAGTCTGTCACAGTCTGGCTTAACACAACCCAGTCTTCAGGGTTTCACTAGCCAGTATGCAAGTACAAGGGTGCAAACATCTGGCCAACAAGCTGCTTCCTCTCAGCAACAGGATGGCTTTGCAACCCAGTTACAACAGCAAGGTGTTCCTGGTGCTCCTCCAAGTGCTTTGCAACAAGGGTCTTCTGGCAGCTTTCAGTCAGTACCCAGTGTTCAGGGTCTCTCTAGCCAGTATGTTAGTACAAGGGGGCAAACTGCCTCTAGACAGCAAGGTCCTACCCCTCAGCAACAAGGAGGCCTCTGGACCTCATCAGGACAGGCAGGGAGACCAAGGCCTAGTGTTCCATTGGCTTCCCAACCTCAAAGGTCACCATACCAACTGGCCTATTCTTTCCAAATGGGAACAGGAAGCCAGCCCCTATCTTCACCCCAGAGTTCAGGTGGTGGCTTGACTGCAACCTCTTCTCAGAGTTTAGGTACTTCATACTCTAGTCCTGGTTCATATGCTTCTCAGGGGGTGAGTCAAAGTCACCCAGGTCCCCTACCCCGGTTGACTGCAAGGCTTTTTACTAGTCAGGGTGCCATCGTGAGCTCCAGCAGCCTAAGGCCTACCAGTGATGCTGGCCGACAGACTGGAAGCCCCTCCCTTGCTCTGCCTTCTCAAGGTGCAACAGCATGGCAAGCTCCAAGCAGTTTCCAGCCTGGCTTTCAGAGTGCTCCTTCCCAGGTGCAGAGTCCCCCAAGTGGTCAAGGTGCCAGCGTGAGCCCCAGCAGCCTAAGGCCTACCAGTGATCTTGGCCGACAGACTGGAAGCCCCTCCCTTGCTCTGCCCTCTCAAGGTGCAACAGCATGGCAAGCTCCAAGCAGTTTCCAGCCTGGCTTTCAGAGTGCTCCT
The DNA here is from genome assembly GCA_034552555.1 of Semaprochilodus insignis. Classification (NCBI taxonomy): domain Eukaryota; kingdom Metazoa; phylum Chordata; class Actinopteri; order Characiformes; family Prochilodontidae; genus Semaprochilodus; species Semaprochilodus insignis. Next base: position 8,945,692 of record CM067490.1, on the reverse strand, counting down.
TCCCAGGTGCAGAGTGCCCCAAGTGGTCAATATGCAGGTGTAGTTACAGGGTTTGACCAGTACAGTCTGGCAAGTCAGACATCCAGGGCATATGAGTTGCCGCCAGTGCTTTCCAGCAGCTATGGTGGTGTGCAGAGTCAGCCTGGCTTTGCCCAAACAGGATCTGTTGTGGGGTTGCCCCAACAGCAGCAACCCCCTATGGCACAGGCACCTTCTGGTTCTTCAGTTTCACCAAGCTTCTACAGTGCGTCTCCAAGCTTGAGCTCAGCTGGCGACTCCTTCACTCAAGGCCTGAGTGATGCTTCCTACTTCAGGCCTGTGCCCCAAAGGGTTTCCCCCCAGTATGACTCCTCAGTAAAGCATTGAGTATCTGCCCTCATGTCATGTTTGACTGTGGAATGCTGCTGTAACTGTTGACTCTCCTGTCTGTTTACTAAGGTGATCTAATAAAATGTAAGCACTTGATCTCTGCTTGGTCTTATTGTTTTTGTAGATCCTATACCTACCCAAGAGTCTTTCTCTACCTTACTCTGTTTGGGTTCTGAACTTGGCTTCTAAACTGACATGGGATGCACATAAAGTGACAAATGATTTGGGTCTACTTTTGATGCATGCTGAATGTGGCTTGCCACATTTGTCTCCATATGTCTATTCAGCCAATATTGGGCAAATAGCACACTGTTTGTAATGGGTGCAGAAGCTAGAATCTCAGTCATGAGAATAACAGACCATTTTAGAGCCTAATATCAAACCTAGTGTCATACACATGTCCTCAAAGGGAAAATCATAAATTTTCATTACCATTCAGATGTTTGGGATTGCTTCAAATGTTTGAGATCAATGTTTTCAATAATATGAAACCAGTTTGGGTATACGTAAGTGTAACCGAGGTAATTAACTAAAAATTGTATTTCACCGGGATACGAATGAACCAGCAGTCCTGTGTTGCAGCTTGTCCAATCAAATGCGTTATGAAAACTTGGTTGACTCCAGCTCATCAGAACAGAGCCTAGCTACAGGGCAGATATCAGGTCAGAAAACCAATCATTTCTCTAACACATTGGAAATAGTTGCGTTTGTCCCAGCTAAAATTACCCCCAAAGTGGAGGAAAAAAAACGGTGACTCTTATTTTGAAAGCGAGACACGAGGGGCGGCTAAGTTTTGGCAGCAAGTGGCGCTGCGTCGACTTTGAGCCCTGCTAGAGCTTTCGCCTTTGCGGAGCGTCTGGACTAAAGTTAGCGTTCACCAGCTTCGGTTCACCACTGATACAAAGAGGGGAGTGGGCAGGTGAAGTAGTGCCAGATAAAGAGACTGAGGTGAGGTCTTAAATGGATTAGTTATGAATAGATTAATGTTTTTGTCTTTTATCAGCATTTTGCACATACAGAAGATTTTTAAAATGAGCATAACTGATCACCTACCAACTCATCATTTATGTCATGCAGGAACATCCAGTGTTGGGTTGTAGTAAGTGTGGTCTCTTGGCTTTAGAGAACCAGAAACACAACTATTTGCTGTTTATTGTAACTCCGTAGCTGTTGTTCCATGGGTCTATACATGCCGTATTTTACTGCCTTAGCTACAGTGGAATCAGCTTATAGCTAGCTAATATTTTAGGGGATGAGGTGGGCTTTGATTCACCCCCCCACACCCCACCACCCCACCGTCAAACTCGCTCGTACACCCCAGGTGGTCTATATGGAACAGCATTTGGAAGGCTTGACCAGTAAAGCAGAGCAAGTCAGACATCTAGGGCCTATGAATTGTCTTGGTGTTTACAGCAGCTCTGGTGATGTTCTGAGCTGGTCTGGCTTTGCCCAAACATGACTAGTTATGTGCTTAAGAGAACCCCATTGTTCCAGGAAGGCTACAGTCTAATTTGTCTACCCTGCTTACAACTCTTACAGTTCTACCTGTAACCTGATCTTTGGGTAGGGTATTTACCTAGACACTGACCCCTATCATGTGTTAGGTTTTTAGATATGAACCACTTTACCTCTTAATTTCTCCTGGTAAGGGCTTGCGGCATCTAGATTTCCCGATGCTCCTGGAGAGGAGACCTAAACTTTGCACTGAAAAACATTTCTGCTTGAGTTGTAATTTCTTTCAGATTCTACTTGCAGCAGGCAATATGTAGGCTTGAGTTAAAGTTTTGTTAGAAGAAAAGTAAAGAGCAAGTTAAGAGTGTATATGGTGGGGTTTTTTGGAGTTCCGTGTGGTTTTGTCTTCACAGCGCACATCAACTGGAAAAGCTAACAAAAAATTAGGTCCAATTGGCTCACAGTAGATCTAGTAGAAGATTACAATAGAAGCACAGCACTAATATGACCTGAAACGTTAAATCTATCCACTTACAACAGGCCTAGGTCAAGCAAATGATCCTGTTATGTTAAATTAAATTCAATATTAAGTTTAATTAAAAGATTAACATCTTTCCTTCGCTTTCTTCTCAACCAGTGACCTCCAGATCTGTTCTTTCAGCCTTATCAGTCTCCTTCAGCATCTTTCTACTGTAAACAATAATAAATGGCTGAAATATATATAAAAACAAAGATGTTATTTCTGTTTGTCTTTTATTTACACTCTCACTATGAAGTGAAATCTAGTTGACTTATCAGCTTGCTAGCGAATGCTGGTGTTAGTGTTCTTCGTAATTTACCACAGATCTGTATTGTAGGTGGGCGTCTTCACTCTGTATATTACACAGAGATATTATAATGTTATTATGTTTATTATGTTTATTGAGTTTTCAGCCACAGCACCAGTGGTCGCCAATTCACCACTTACCATACCTTCCCCATGATCTGATATGATACAGCCCAACATAGGTAGTGGTGGAGACAGCAGAGGTAGTGCCTCCCCTAGGTCATGCCCTGCTGTTACTGTATATTATGAATTTAAACAGGCATTGGAACGGTTGAATAATGAACAATGAATGAGAAACTACAGATCATTTGGGTAAAAAAGCTGCCCTAGCAACACCCATGAACTCTACTGTAACCTTCTACACTTTGTTGAGGTTTGTTGTTACTTGAACTTAAACACAATTTACGGCAAGTTTTTGCAACACTATAGTTTGAACAATAAAGAGTCATGTGTACACAACCCAAGAAGAAGCTGCGAGAGAGCTGATTTTGGAGCTGGCAAGTAAAGAAAGCATTGCAGGAAGTATTTTTATGGTTTGTTTTGTCATCTTAATTAAAAACTAAATAATGATGTGATTTAAACAAGTGATGTCAACAGGTGATTGTAATCATTATGAGGCTTAGAGGGGCAAAGACGGCCAGAGGATCTCCAGTTTGTCAACAGATGTGTGAGAAAATTCTGGAAATGTATAAGAATTGGCTGAGACTTGCATATTTCTCCCACTACAGCACATAATATCATTAAACAGTTTGAGGAATCGGTAAGAATTTCAGTGGGTAATGGGCACAAGCCTAAGCCGAACACTCGTGATCCCTCCGATTCCTCAGACGGCACTACATCAAGAATCATCATTCAACAATATAACCACATGGGAGAGGGATTACTTTAGCAAACCTTTATCAAGCACTACAATACACTCACAAACACCACTTGGAACTTGACTGTGCAAAACAGAAGCCTTATGGTAACCATGTCCTGACCTGTGGCCAGTAGAGAATGTGTGAAGAATTTTGAAACAGAAAATACGACAATGTTGACTCCTGTACCACTGCATACCTGAAGACGTGTTTGCAGGAAGAATGGGACAAAATAACACCTGAAACACTTCATCACTTGGTGTCTTTGGTGCCATTTCCACACTGTCCCAGCTTTTCCTGATTTGGGGTTGTACAAATAAGGGTCTCATCTGTAATGCAAAAAATAGATCTACAGAGCTGTTCAGAGCGCTATCCTGAACCGTTACCTCTCTACTGGCTTCACCAGTCTGTATGTGTGTGCTGTGTTTTAAGGAGTCAGAGTGATGCTGCATCTGGAAGCCAGCTCTAAATTGTAGAGACAACAGTGACGTTCAGTGTACTTTCACAAGGTGGTGCTGTGGTCTTTTATATGCAAAGGCTGTCAGAAGAAGGCCAAATTAATGGAAACATTAAAAACAAAACCCTTAATATAATTTAAAAAGTAAATCACAGGTTCAGTTTAAATTAGCTGGAGTGAGAAACGATTATTTCATATTTATCACAATTTAGCCATCAACATTACACATATGAACTTAGACACTGGTGGGTTTAATAGTAAATAAAATGGCTACATTTGTGTTACAGACATGGTGACTGCTGGTTCTTATCACCACCATGGTAAAGGCATCTGAGTCTCTACAATCATCTGTTTCACACTAAACCACTTTGAATGACCCCGTTTACATCACAACCACTGAACTATGCAGAAATGTAGAATGTAGAAAAATGGATGGAATTATGTTTTAACATATTAAAATGTGGCCTGTGCAAATGTTTGTCCCCCCCTCCATAACTCCAAAAGAGTCAGAATGCTTGAGATTGTCTTGCTCGTTTCTGCCTTCGCCATTGTAAACAGAGCTCTAACAGCATGTGTACCAGGTTCCTGTGAGGGTCACAGTTATTTCGTCATTGTAGTGTACTGTCTAAAATAACTGAAGGTGTGGCTACACTGAATGAGCCAATGCACTTATAAATATGGACAGTAAAGAATGTATTCATGAACTTAAAAACAAGTTTTAAAATGAAACTGATAAAGACAAAAATATTTAGACACCACAATTTAATATCATTAGTACATTAGCCGTTGTTTGCCAATTCCAGCTTTGAGCATGGTGAGTATGCTTGTCTATGATAGTAATTAGCTTTTATGGTTTTAGCGTTATGGTTAAATTTTGGCCCATTCCTTTTAGCAATCTGTCTTCTGTTGCCCAGGGTTACGAACATCTTCTACGAGCAAGGTTACGAATATCTTCACAAAGTTTAATAAATAACTACTGGGTTTCACCATATTTCTCTCCTCTTGGTTAACGCTTCTGTAAGCATTATCTAACCAGTCAAAAGGCTGACATCTCTGGCCCGGCCCGCACAAAACAGTTTCAGAGTCAGAGAATCCTGGCTAGCTAAAGCTAACCAAGCATAAGCTAGCAAGCTAGACCACTTGTCTGTAGCTGCCTGTAACCCATTCATTTGTTTAATCATACACCAGCATTGTTCATTCGTCCCTTTATTCACACGTCAGTCCGTCTGCATGTCTGTTCATCCGTAACTTCACTAGTTCTGTTAGCATCACATAAAAGCTGGATAATGATTTTAGCTCTGTATGAGTGACGGAGCAGGCTGTGAGTGTTGGACAGAGAGCTGTCAGTCAAGCTGCTCATTAGCCACACCCACACAGTTCTCTGATTAGTGTTTTTTAGGCTGTTTTATCATATTTATCAAATTTCTATTTTAAATTTTTCATTCAAGCTTTGCTAAATATTTTAATATGACACTCAAGTTTAGTATCATACAAACACCTTTAATATTTTACTCTGTGTTCCCTGGGATTTTAAGGTCTTTGTAGCTTTTTCCATTGAAGTGTCCTTATAAGTCCGTATAAGGTACAGCTGACTTTCCTCAGACGTCTTTTACTCTGAATGTCCTGTATGGGTGGGTGGGCTGCTACAGAGAAGGACTGGGCAGTTTTCACCACCCTTTGCAGGGTCAGTATTCTGCAGCAGTGGAGACTGTGATGCAGCTGGTCAGGATGCTCTCCACTGTGTTCCTGTAAATGTTGCAGTGGAGCTGGTGTGGAAGGTTGACTCTCCTCAGCTTCCTGACGAGATGAAGGTGGTGTTGGGCCTTTTTGATGAGGTGTGACGTGTTGAGTGACCAGGTGAGTCATCGACTATATGAACTCCAAGTAGTTAAAGCAGTTCACTCTTTCATACAACATGGATGATGAGACACAGCCTTGCGGACAGCCTGTGCCAAAAGTAAGGGTGGAACGGGTGTGGCAACCCATTCTAACAGACTGAGGAAATCCAGAATCCAGGTGCGGCCTGTGTGACTGTTTCCTAGAGTCTTGAGCTTGGAGACCCATCTAAATGGGGGTAATTGTGTTAAATACTGAATAAATAAATAGAAATAAATGAGCAGCATTCTTAAGTAGGTGCTCTTGCACTTCAGATGGTTCAGTGTGGGGATATTGTATCTTTGGTGGAATGGTTCATCCGGTGACCTGATGAAGATTCAGAATTTATGAGAAGCAGTTTATAATAAGAGTCAGAACTTTCAAAGTCTTTCAAACCATTCGCTTCATTATGATGGGTGTGAATGAAAAGGCATGTGGTGTTAGGTTTCTTTGGTTTGGGTGTGATGGTTGGGGTTTTCAAGCAGGTAGCCTGTTCCCAGGAGGGGTTGAAGATTTTGGTGAAAGTGGCACCCAGCTGGTTGGCACACATTTTTAGGATCTGTCCTGGGATGCCATTGGGTCTGGTGGCTTTGTAGGCATAGACTCTTGACAGAGCTTTCCTTACCCCCTCTGTGGATAGCGGGAGTACAGTCTCCTCCGTGGAGGGACCTGAAACTTTACTGGTCAGCTAAGTTTGGGTGACTTCAAAGGCATTTGTGGCTGATGAGCTGTTGACTTTGCCCATGTAGTCTGTCACTGCTTTGATTTCATACTTTTTATGTTCATACACTCATCGTCAAAAAAATTGTTGCCCCCAGAATGAAGTGTCGGATTGCAGTGCTATTTGGAATTTGGTTTACCAGGAACAATAAATGATTATAAATTTAGTCTGATATGGGCAATATTTATTAAGCTACACATACAGCAGTAGTGTCTCTTATTATGGCGTTGAGTCGCCATGTTTGCTAATGCAACATGCCAGACATCTCGGCATAGAGTTGTAGAGGTTCCTAATGGTGTCCTGCTGTACTCCATCCCATGCAGCTTATTATTCTTATGCTGTTCCTGCAGATTTTGCAGTAGGGGTGGAGGTGGAGTTCTGGACATGTGACACGTAACAACAAACCGTTGATGACCATGGTACCTCCACACACGGATTCATTGGTCATTTCCACCAAGACAAAAGCTGGACTGAGCACTGACAATATTGCAGGCTATGGCGACATTGACGTGGTGTTAAGGGCAGTTATCGTAACGGTTCGCATGCATGTAGTCCTGTGTCGTGCAGCTGTCTGCCATTGGTGCTGGCAATAACAGTATGACTCATGACTTGCATGTCTCACGATGTCAAACCTACCCACCAAGTTTCACTCCTGTTGATTGATTCCTTCTGGTTGCACCTATTTGTGCAACTATTCCATCAATGAGTGTAATTATCATATGTACAAGTACAAAGTCAAATGATATTATCCATGCGTACGGTCAAATCTGATCGTAAAAAGTGGACGCGCACAAATTTCACCAGCAGGTTTGTATAGTCATTTTTGAAATACCTGTATAATCAAACTCTCGTCTGGTAGGACTGAATGTAATTCTGAACATAATAATATATAACCCCCCAAGAAAAATGCTTGATTTAACTAAACTATAATCAATATATATAATACCAGTAATAATAATACAAATATAAAATAATCATACTAATTATTTGTGCACATGGGAATCCAGTACAAAGTGACTGTACTTATTTTAGATCCACTTTGGTATAAACAGCTGTTGCAACTATTCCATGTTACACTTTACTTTTGTTTTGTACTACTGGCTCCACCCACAGTATACAATACAAAACACAGCTATTGTCGTACACTGCAATATGTTATTTAAATATTTTATGTTATTTTAGGAAAATAACCACACTAAACAATCACATCTTTTCACCGTCTTAAATACACTAAGACATTTTGTTTATTTCACATTTTATACTTACCTGTGGTCATAATTTTACACTAAAGTGTGGTCAGTAGGGGGAGCAACGCACTCACTGACCAACTTCAAACTCCACCTACAAGCACACCCATGGAATGCTGTTGTTTCATTGGCTGTCTACCAAAATATCTGCATAAATTAGGGCGTTTCATGTAAATGATATGTAAACTGATTTCACGCAATTAGGATGATTCATCAAGTTGCACAAACGTTTCATGAATCAAATGCAGAGAAGTTCATACATCAAGTTTGTGCTCCTTTTTACACAAGATGCAATTCTACATGCCCATTTACCCCCTATAGTTTAATCCTAGAATCAAACAAACTGTTCTCCCTTTTTTTGAGCTCATGAATATTTTGATGAGCTGTACTCTGATTGGCTGGTTTACAGTGAGACCCACATAAAAAGCAAAATTATGAAATAGACACAGACAAGTAAATAAAATGAACCTCAGTGTAAATAAGCTGGGTCGTAACTAATGTTAGCCATGCTTACGTTCTCACTGTAACACAAAGTTAATTACTTAATTATTGATTACCAGCTTTGAATTAAATTCACCCCGGATCCCGTTAACGATGTGAGAGATAAAGTTCCTGCTCACCAGCTTGCTTTGTAAATTTTCCGTTCCACCTTAAATGGTTGCAGTTACATTCTGGCACCTGTACAAGCATATTAAGGTGGAATGGAGCATTTGATTAGGAACATGCCAATTAGGAAGCAAATAGCTTAGTTCACAGATGAACATTACATTTACATTTATGGCATTTAGCAGACGCTCTTATCCAGAGCGACTTACAACCGTGCTTAGCGTTCTGACTATTGTTAGTCTGACATTGTTCTGACATTGATTGTGCCCACTGATAGTTCTTTGGAAAGGGAATGGAAAGTGCTGACATCCTCTTCACAGCCTGAAACTTTAGATTTCTCCACATAGTCATTAGCCATTTTTGCTGTGGCTCAGTTGTATGTACATTTTGGGGGCTTAAATATTAAGGAGTCAAGACTGTTAGCTATGTAACAGTTTACCATTTAGAATTCCTCTATTGTAAATGCAAGATTTGTACTTGAAAGAGGAACAACAGTCTTTGGTTCACTGTATATCATTCTAAGTTCTGAACTCTCCTTATTCAACTATACGAATATGGTTACCAATACATTGTGTGGCTCCTTTAAATAAACACAAGAGTTTGAATGTGGTTTTCATTTACTTTTAACTTCACTGGTTTAGTGTAGGTTAAGCAGATGTTATGTCTTTCTAATTTTGCCCACTCAGAGAGGAAATAAATAAATAAGTGTGCACTACTTAAATATCAGTGCGGTGATAACCACGGATGTGTTTGTTGTTGGCAGTAGGTGTTAGTGAGTAATTATTACTCATGCTGATGTGTCAGTGTGTCTGAATTGGGCGTTCGGTGACAGCAATGACTCTTCAGTCATTTGACTTTAAGCAATTTGGACATTATTTTTCTTTGACTTACACTGTCTGTTAAAAGTCTGGAGAATCCTCACTTTTCCAAGTGTTTCTAATACATATTCTCTTTGTCACTTTGGAATAATATACCTTACCATTGCCTACCATCAGGTTTACCAAGAGGTGAACAACATCACACTTGTAAGAGCATATAGCCAGACTACACTCCCATTTATTTTACAATTATCGTGACGTCAAACAAACGAATGCATGTCCATATATTCGCCTATTTGGCCTATGATTATTTGGGTCTAAACCAGCTCTTCGTGCCAAGAAGATGTTGAAGATAATTAAAAGGGCCTCAGCACAGAGCTGCTGTATGCTAAACCAAACCTTTACAGGCTGTTTACTCACAGCACTGAAACGTTACAGCGAGAAATTCAAACAGTCAAAAAGTCAAGGCGTCCCCAAACTTTTGCTAGACAGTGTAAACATAAGGTGTTACAGTGAACGGCCGGCACTGCGGTGATAACATTGTGTGTGTGCGCACGTCGGGGCCGAGGGAAAACACGGGATAAACTCAAAGATCTAATCAGTCTGAGCAGCGCTGCACAATAAGCTGAGGTTCGCTGATGATTTGTTAAATGGGGCCGGCTGGGTTATATCCCAATTTTCTGCCTTCATAAAGCCAAAAATACACATTCAGAGCTGGAATACATTGGGGTGAAATTTGGTTTGCATTGAGTCCAATTTGTGCATATATCATTCATGGGTATGTTTTGTGTGTCTGTAAAATGGCCAGTGGGCATATGTACTGGAAATGGAACTATTTTATATCCTTAAAGAGCCCATATCTAACTTTTTCTTGTATTTTATTTTTTCACCTGAGGTTGGTTTATTATGTCTGTGTGGGTTTACGTCCCAAACACCCTATTCTATTTTGTCATTTTCCAATCTCTTGTTTTCCCTTCTAATTAAATAGGCTGTTTTTGTTACTTTGCCTTTCAGTGTGTAATTTGTAAGAATATTTGGTTTAAAATATTCAGAAATTAGCAGCAGATTGTGAAGAAATAACCGTTTTGATGGTATGTCAAAGACCTCTGTATCGTGTTCCAGAGATATCTACTGAAGTTAGCATGCTAGTCAGCTAGCCCTAGCTTGTCCTGTCTTGTAATACCACTTTGTAGGCTAAATTGAGTCTTTGTAGGTTGCTGCCCTGATGGCATATACTAAACTCTTGTCAGTCATGTTGAAGATCCTGAAGGTCCTCAGTTGGATCATGTAAGGAGCTAACCACTCACATCAAGAAATGACGTTTGGCAGCGAACAAAAGAAGTGATATAAATAGAAGCTAAACGAGAGTTAACTTTGGTGCTGCTATTAGTGAGTAAAGGGATGAAGTTTAATGCTGAACTTGCAACATTTCTTCTAGACTAATAAGGAGAGAAAAGGGAGGAAAAGGGACTGTGAATTTTCTTCTTTCTTATGATAGCATGCATACCATGACTATTTTAATATATGTAAATGAGCTCTTTTTTGATAGGATGCCTTGCCTCAAAAAGCTGTCATTGAAACAGTTCTTATTTCAAATTTTAAAAAATGCTAATATTAAAATGTAATAAATGTATAAAAAATACAATGGTGTGGAAGTATGGATAAACCCTCATGACAACAAAACTATAGTTTGCTATCATATGACGCCAAAACAGCTCGAGGGAAGATGTGAAGCCTGCTCCAGGACCAGGGAAAATGTCCACGTTTGAAGTGGCTAATTTAGGCCGATATCCACTGCGGTTTGCTACATTTAGACTTGGAGAGTAATGAAAACCTCACAGGGTGCAAAAGTAGCATCAAGACCGAAGATGATACGCTCTTGCTCACTAAATATTCACCTTGGAGCATTGGCAAGCTGTTTATCGGGGCCAGGCAGGAGTTCATTGAAGGAAAAGACGCTTGTCACTTTCTTCCGTAACATCCTCTGCGGCAGGAAGGCTTTGGCATCTGCACTTCTTCTATCTTCTGTCTTCTATCTGGAGAATATCCGCTAATCCGACTGTCCTCCTACATTAACAGACTAAGGTTCAACATATATCATGCGGTTCTGGAAAAAGTCATAATTTATTTTTACATGACCATTTTTCACCAGTTTTTCTTTATTGCGTATAATTAAACATGCTGTTTTGGTTGCTGAGCCTCATTGTTTGTAAATGAGCTCTGACTGGCTGTTCTCTATTGTGCCTCATTCAAAAAGAGTTAGTAACACTTAATCGTGTCTCGCTTAAGACTGTCTGTAGGCTGAAAGGGGTGGAGCTAAACTGCTGTAGGCTGAATGGGTGGGGCTAAACTGCCATAGGCTATATCGGGGGGGCTAAACTGCTGTAGGCTGAATTGGCAACGCTACAGTGCTCTATGCTAACTGGGTGGGGCTAAACTGTAGTAGGCCGAATGGGTGGGGCTAAACTGCTGTAGGTTATATGGGGGCTAAATTGCTGTAGGCTGAATTGGCAAGGCTACAATGCTCTATGCTAAATGGGTGGAGCTAAACTGCAGTAGGCTGAATGGGTGGTTCTAAACTGCTGTAGACTTAATAGGCAGGGCTACAGTGCTGTGGGCTGAATGGGTAGGGCTAAACTGCTGTAAGCTGAATGGGTGGGGCTAGCCTGCTGTAAACTGAATAGGTAGGGCTAAACTGCTGCAAGATGAATGGGTGGGGCTAGCCTGTTGTAGGCTGAATGGATCTGGCTAAACTGCTGTAAGTTGAATGGGTGGGGCTAGCCTGCTGTAAGCTGAATAGGTAGGGTTAAACTGCTGTAAACTGAATGAGTGGGGTTAGCCTGCTGTAGGCTAAATGGATTGGGCTAAACTGCTGTAGATATAATGGGCTGGTCTACAATGCTGTGGGCTGAAACTGTGAGGCTAAACTGCTGTAGGCTGAATAAATGGGGCTAAACTACTGTAAGCTGAATGGGTGGGGCTAGCCTGCTGTAGGCTGAATGGGTGGGGATAAACTGCTGTAGGCTAAATGAGCAGGCTAAACTGCAGCCTGAATGGATGGCCATATGCAATTGTTTTCATTGATGATTACGACATCACAACCATGATGTCTCATATGTGCCATAAAAAGCAAGGAAATGGGCCATTCAATTCTCTGTTAGACCATCAGTGTGATGCCATATGTGCCAAATTCAGCCCTAAAAAACAGATTATAGCAGTTTAATACATTAACCTGTTAGAACACGTTCCTCTATTGGCAACATTAATATACAGGACTGCGGGTAGATGCAGAGTGAGAAGCAATAATACATTCAGAGGAGTATGTTAAAGTCCTGATCAGTTTTTCTGGGATGCTGCCTGTATAAATTCAGCAGAAGTCAGCCTACTCAATGTTTGGCACACTGAGGAGGAAAAATAATAAATCCTATATTAATAGTGACCAGGTAGAAATGAAAGATGGCACCGCTGTCACTACCAATATGAAAAATGTCATGCCGGTGGCAACTTCAAAAGCGCAGTAAAATAAAATAACCTGAAGTAAAGTAATGAAAACTGAGCCGATACTCAAATCATCTTAAGTGGCAGTTTAGCATTTCTGTGCTTTTGAAGGGAAAACCAGTTAGGTAGACATAAGGCATCAGCATAGATGGACACTAAAGCATAGAAAACCTACATCAAGCCTGCCGCCCCCTGACATCACCCCTGGAGTCAGCATAAACTGCACGAATGAGCATCAAGACGCCTGTCTATGAAAAAATATAAGAAATTTACAGCCACAGTTCAGCAGATTTACAGTTTAACCCATATATTTGTGCCAGAAGCTTGTATTAGCACTGGAGCTATGAGGCTATTGTAGCAAACAAGGAACAAAATCCTATGTACACCAATTAACATGGTGCTAACTCCAAGTCTAGATCATCACATACCTGTTTCCAAGCGGAGATGTGGAGATGTTCAGTAATTTCTGTCAGACTTGGTTATTGGTTTCTGACACTGTATGACACCCTGTTATCAATGGACAAGATTCTGGCTTTAACTACAAGCACACTAACTAACAGATGACTAACAAAATGCGTTGACGTAATTGACTGGATATTTTTACTAGTCCTGGATTCAGCCTTTCTAAACATCAGTTAGGGAAAAATGAAAGAAATGCTGCACTCACAGCAGCTTGAAGCTGATACTGAAGTTGGTTTGCTTACTTTTCTATTTAAAGGTTAACTGTCAACATAACGTGGATAAATCAGTAACTCAGCCGAACGATCTGGTCAGCATCGGCTTTTCAAGCTCCCATGTGGAGTCACACTGCTTATTGTTCGGCCAAACTAGCTCATATTACCAACAACGAGAGCAATGAAAATGAAATGATCTGCAAATGGAAGAAAATGTGTACTTGTGTATCAACCAAAATGTACATTTTAAAAAGTGGCTATCAGTGATTAATTAATGATTAGAGAGAAGAGAAAATGGGGCTTTTGTGGCGATGGCCTGATAGGCCTGATGTCGGCAGGCTAGTCGCTTCTTCGTCCTGTAGTATGGCACATGTGTCATATACTGGAGCGTGTACAGTATACTACTGAAGAGTTGCATGCAGTATTTAGTATATACTGGTGCAGTGAGCAGTATACGATATGTAGTTCTATGCCATCAACGTAGCATAAGACCAGAAAAACATTGGGCTTTAAGTGAATGCTCTTTAATTGAACAAGCAACAGGGCAGAACTGCCACTCGGCGCTGGCTGAAACTAACAGCCATACCTCTCCGCTTGATAGTAGGCAAGCAACTCAGCAAAGCTAAACCCTCAGCCAGGCACAGAATGGCACCTATACATCTCTGCACATGTAACGTCCACAGCAACAAAGTGTTTGTTTTGCAGTAAAAAGCACTCCCGAGGGTCCGTAAGTGTGTCTGCTCTGTCCTCCCGTAGCAGTAGTGGGATGCTGCTTTCTAAATAACAGTCAGAAACCACATAATCAAGTCTGTTAGCGATTACTGAACAACTCCACACAGTTTGAGGTGAGATGATCAGGGCATGCGGTGAGCGCCATGCTAATTGTATAAGAGTATAAGCTTCTATTACCTGTTATCAGAGGTGGGTCATAACTAATTACGTTTCCTCACACGTATTTAGGTGTTCAGTCTTATCCACAAAAGCTATCTAACAAATCAGGAGATCCGATCAGCAGTCTAAAGACCGAAATGAACTGATTAACAAGTGGAGTCAGGTGTGCTTCGGCATCCACAATGGCCTTTTGTGGATAAGATTGAAGACCCCTGATGTACTCCATTTTAGGTTTGCATTTTGTGCCATTTTAGTCATTCATATGCTTATAGTCAAAAGAATAGCTGCATCCAAAATGGTTACAGGGAGCAATTAACAATGATAAATTTAGACTGATATGGGCAATATTTATTGAGCTACACATACAGAAGTAGTGTCTCTTAGTATGGCTTTGGGCCGCCATGTTTCCTAATGCAACATGCCAGACGTAGAGGTTCCTAATGGTGTTCTGCAATAATCCATCCTATGCAGCTTGAATATTCTCACACAGTTCCTGCAGATTGTGTGGTAGGGGTGGAGGTGGAGTGACACCAGGCCTTCTGGACGTCTCCACCAAGAGAAAAGTGTGACTCCTTACTGAAGATGACCCGCTGCCATTCTGAGTCACTCAATAATAGTCTGGCACGACACCATTGCACCATGACATTGTTGTGTTATGGGCAGTCGTTGTAACAGTCTGCATGCATGTAGACCTCCGTTGTGCAGCTGTCCTCCAGTGGTGCAGCACTAACAGGATGACGGGAGGGCGTCACTGCTCGCTGAATGTCCGTGTGGCCAAGCATGAAACTTTAATCTCTCCCATGTCTCACAATGTCAAACCTACCCACGAAGTTTCATTGCTGTCATTGATTCCTTCTGGGTGCAGCCATTCTTTTTACGAGTGAGTGTACATAATTTTACATTGTTACTGGTGACTGCATCTGTACTGATGACACACGTTCTGACTTTAGAAAACTTCTAAAAAAACCAAAACGAACAGTACAGATTCAGTCCCTGCTAATGCTGGATTTATTAAGAAGTTCCACTGCAGTTCTTCTTAGTAGTTACTCAGTACTTTGACCATATATGTTTGTACTTTTACTTAAATAGTTTTCCTTTATTTGAGTCATTATTACACGTGAATACTTGAGTTTGGCATTAGACTACTCTACCCGGCGTTGCTTATTAGCTACATTCATTTTTTAACTCCACTGCTGAAACTGAAGAAGCAAACATGTTTTGGCTGATCAACAACATTTGGGAAAGAAGAGAAAGTATGTATGTTTTTTGACAAACTATCACTTCTATATTGCGAGAAAATAATGTGAGGGGACATTTTACAGCCAGCAGAAG
The DNA here is from genome assembly GCA_034552555.1 of Semaprochilodus insignis. NCBI lineage: Eukaryota > Metazoa > Chordata > Actinopteri > Characiformes > Prochilodontidae > Semaprochilodus > Semaprochilodus insignis. The sequence goes on along the minus strand of CM067490.1, from coordinate 8,930,069 downwards.
ACTTCAGTGGCACTGGTGAGGGCACATAGCTTTCATTTGCATTGACAAGAAAAACATGAGGCTAAGAAATATACAGCTGAGAGAGTTATGGAGCAAAGCCTTATGAACAGATGAGACAATAATGAAAATCAACCAACAGAAACAGCCAGTCTGTCAGTTTAATAGAAACTGCCTCCAGATTTGGTGCTGCTTCGCTATGCAGCGAGATCCCAAACACTAATTTTAAGTGATCTGAGAAGTTTGTAAAGTGAGTAATCAGACAGGTTATTTGTCTCGACTAGAATAATCCACTTCAGACCTCATTTGACTTGCTGAAAAGGAGACTGTGCATGTCAACACAAACACAAACTGAAAATGACACCAGAAGAAGAAGAGTAAAAGGGTCTGTCAGGCAGATTGCGGGAGGAACACAGTGACGTTACTGAGTCTTAGGCTTATTCTGGTCAGTTTAATCTTGTTAAATAGGCATGGTTAGTAAAATAGGTCAAGTGCTGCTGTTTCAAAATGATAAAGCTTAATATACCAAGAGACAAATAGGAATAATAAGGATTCATGAGTCTTACTCGTCCTTGAAACAGCCTATATCCTGGAGAACTGAATTTCTCTCTTTTATTTAAATAGAAGAGTTTGATGTAGCATGGAAATATTGTTTCAAAACCCATTTATAAATTCATTGTGTTTTTGATGTCTATAAGGGGTGTTTCTTTTAAATAAAACAGCCAATCAGAACAGAGATTATGTGAATACAGTTTTTTGCAAAGGTTTGTACACTCCTGGTCTAATAACATATACTGTTGATATTCTAACTGAAAATAAGTGAGCACTTCCTCTACAGGGAACACACTGCTGCATAATTTAAAGCACTATTGCTACTTACTTTGCGGAATTTAACATATTGGAAAAGAACATAAAACGTGGCCTGTGCAAATGTTAAGGCACATTTGGTCATGTATGTTTTTAATACACCCCCCCCC
>CM067490.1:8860926-8928719 GCA_034552555.1 Semaprochilodus insignis | reverse complement strand
CCCCCCCCCCCAGTGTTATTAGTCAACAAAAGATGTCATTTGCATTGGGGTGTTCAAACTTTTGCATACAGCTGCTCTGGATCGGTTTAAAAGGCAGAGGAACAAAACCAGCCTGTTTTATTCTAAGGCAGGAGAGGTCCTGTAAATGAGCATGTAAAAATGAAGGATGATCACTTTTGACATATAAGTATATAAGTTTACTCTAATGTCAGGAAAGAACCTCATGGGAAGAACATGGCTATGGGCCCTTTAATCTTTAACCCTGTGTTCACTCAGTTGCGTTTGTGCAATTCGGTCCAAAATTCACTGCATAATTGTGGTCTGTCAAATCTGCATGTTCACGACTCAGCAAAAGTTTATCTTTTTTTAATGACCTCTGCAGAAGTTATCATTAAGCATTTCTGGGCTGATATTTTGGGTATATTTATCACTCAGCTTCATGTTCATCAGCCCCATCATTCCTTGGTATGATAATGATTTTTTTAAAGGAGTAAATTTGGAAGATGGGGCAACCGGTCGAATTTATACTTCAAATAAATAGGGGGCAACACATCACCAGAAAGTTGTGGTAACCACCCCTAACGGAAAAGCACAGGGAAGTGCACAGTCCCTCCTCCTCCCTATTCTCCCTCTTCTATTTATATCACTTATTATATCACTTCTTTTGTTTGCTGCTGAACGTGGTTTCTTGCTGAGAGCGGATGGTGGCATTTGCATCAGAGAGCATCAGCCATCGTTGTGTTTGCTCTTCCTTTCATTGGCTACCTGTCCTTAAATGATCTAACTGGGACCAGCGCCTTCAACTTGATGACAAGAAGTTAGAATACGCTGCCGGGGCAGCAGCGCTACTTCTTCATCCTTTAATGTTGAACAGATTAGATTTCACGCTACAGTGACTCACTATCCCCTCTTCAGGTACCAAGTGGTATTACAAGTCAGGATGGACCAAGGCTAGCTGGTTAGCATGCTAACTTCAGTAGACATCTCTGCTATATGATACATAGATGTCATTGACATGGTATTTCCTCACATTCTGGGGATAATATTGTAGTTAATTTTGGAATGTTTCAGACTTAAAATTGTACAAATTGCCCCTTAAGAAGCACTTATCGAAACCGTTGGCCCACAGTTTATTTAAACATCTGAAGGTTTGACAGCAGCACTGACACTAATTTGCCTCTAACATCTACACATAATGTATTCTAATAAATAAAACTGATTAGGTGTTAATATAATAAATAGTTCCTGAAGAAAACATGTTGTTTACAGAGTTCTCTCTATTTTACCATTATCAGTGTTACATATAAAACTCAGAATTCATGTGTAGGTTCACTGTTGGCTTTGGATAATAAAAAAAGGGTGATAGTGTATTTGTGTTGTAGGCGTGGCAAACCCTAGTTTCTATCACCACCATAGTAAAGAAAACTCCATTTCACCAAAACCATTTCACCCCAGCCCACTCTGAATGACTGTTTGTATCTCAACCACAGTCACTGAAGGCTACTGCAGACTGATGGAGTAGTGCCTGGGTTGTGTATATAAAGTTCCAATAAACAGTGAGCTCAATGAGATTCTACTCTATAGAGATTCTGCTTTCTTTGATTTGATGATCATCCAGCTGTTTGACATACTTCAAGAGGGCATTAATCAGACGTCTGTGAGCCTTTGAGTTGCATCATTTCCCATGATTCCCTGGGGCAGTGGCAGGGGCTCTCATCATGGCCGTCCTTCCTGGCTCATGCGCATTTCTACACCTTCAGTGATTCTAATCATGTCAGTGCATTTTTGTGTCAATCTGCTAGCCTCTCTGTCTCATGCATTTTAATGCGGCGCCCTCGGTGAGAGCGTTGCATTAATGAGACGATTCCAACAGAGATATTTTGCTTTCGTTTTCACCACTTTCTGTTACTCTTATAATCGCACAGATTATCGCCAATTTTCTGGCGGTGCTGCGCCGTGTGCCAATAGATATTTTCTTAACGCTCAGTCGTCTGTGATTTAGTGCACTCTGAATTATGCATGAGGCCGACATATACAATCAGGGAGCATTAAAAAACTGTAATTGGGGTGCTGATGGTTTCCAGTCACATTTGGAAGATTAAAAAAAAATGATGTTTGTGATGGAAAAAGTTAGATATCAGTGTTTTTCGGATAATTTATGTGACCAGCATCTCCTCATAACATCACCTGAATTCCACATTTGACTGCACAGTGAACCCTCTGGAGGGCCAGAGGCGCAGAGTATGATGTGTTACAGGGCCATGTAAAGTTTATTCAGGCCACTGCTGTGCAGACGAATCCCACTTATAATAACACTCCAGTTCCGAGTGACTCGAAACTGGCTGTTATTTCACTATGAGTGAAACCGCTGGACAGAGCTCAAGCTTAATAAGTTCCATGACTGAGTCTGTGCATTTTTACACAACATTTTAGTCTGGAAATGAAAAAACTTAGCTGGCAATCTAGCACACAGCAGATGAAACAGGTGCACATTTCAAAAAAGCTGCAATTAGTTAACCTTGAAATAAGTACCTTATTTCTAGCAACTACCAGGAGTGCAAATCTCTGCCCTCAGAATGATTCAGTTTGATTATGATTCATTAGGAAATGATTCTGTGTATTATATCTTTCGATTTTTTTTCGATTCGGAAGTATCCATAAAAATACACTGAATGCCCAAAGTTGACAGCACTTTTAGAGCCATGCCACAAAAGAAGCTATTCCTCTAAAGAGCATTTCAACTGATACTTCTTTAAAGTATTTTTGTAAATGGCATGTGTGACTGTAAATGACCTTTCTTTAAACTTTAAAGAACCTCCACTTAAGTTAAAGGTTCTATACCAGAGGGGAACCCTGGGGTTTCTAGGGCTTTGTCTCAAACGGGTGGCGGCAGTTGCTTGCCAAGAGCTTCAGCCCTTGTTGTGTTTACTGTTCCTTTCATTGGCTATCTGTCCTTAAATGATCTAACTGGGAGCAGCGATTTCAACATGATGACGAGGTTAGAATATGCCTCCATCCTTTTATGTTGAACTAATTAGATTTAATGCTACAGTGACTCACTAGGTACAAAGTGGTATCACAAGACAGGATGGGCCAGGGCTAGCTGGTTAGCATGCTAACGTCAGTAGACATCTCTGCTACATGATACATAGATGTCATTGACATGGTATTTCCATGACTTGATACTTGAAGTTTTAAATGTAAAATCTTACAAACTGACCCCTTTAAAAGCACATATTGAAACTGTAGGTCTGAAGGTTTGACAGCAGCACTGGCATTAATCTGCCTCTAATATCTACATGTAATATATTCTAATAAATAAAAGTGATTAGGTCTTAAAGAGGAACTTTTGTAAATGGGATGTGTGGCTGCAAATGACCCTTCTTTAAACTTTAAAGAACCTCCAGAACCTCTAAAGGTTCTATACCAGAGGTGAACCATGGGGTTTCTAGAGCTGTCTCTACAACGTCATAAACACTGCATACTCAGACAGTATACTGAGGCAGCAAGGCATGCAGTTATGTCCGGATCTAATGTTTGCACTGCAAAAAAATAAGATGTTGGCAAGTAAAATGATCTTTATATCGATTTGATATATCTTAAAATTCTTGTTTTGTGATTGTTGTAAACTAATTTTAAGATTATTTAACCTTTTTTTGGGGCATTTTTACTGGGCATTTTAGTAGGCCAAATGTTCTCACATATTGGCAGATGGTTTTACTTGAAACAAGGCAAATTATCTGCCAACATAGTGAGAAAATTAGGCAAACTAAAATCACTTAAAACAAGTATAAGTTGCCTGAAAGTAAGTTAAACATGAGATTAAAGGTTAAAATTCTTATAATTATATTGTTTACAACAATAACAAAATAAGGACAAAAAATAAGGAAAAACCGTATTGTACTGTCTCACTAGAAGTTAAATAATCTTAAAATAAGCCTTCAACAATCTTAAAATGAGAAGTATAAGATATATCAACTAGATTTAGCCAGTTTGAGTTTTTTGCAGTGTGTATAAACCGCTGCCTACTGCCTATATGAACATAATATATGAAAATAACCAATGTTTGAAAAATGTATGAAAATAGGCCATTTTTGTTTCAATGTTTATGTATTTTAGAATGAAACAACCCATTTGTAATGTACCACATCATCGCTGTCCAAAGAATAATACTTTACAGGAGAGGGCAAAAACCTAATTAAGTTTAATGTGAATCAATGGAACCAACTTTTTTCCAATTTTGGGGCATTTCTACTGGTCCATTCACCATGTGTTTTTCACACAGTGTAAACAGCAGCTGCTGTGTTCAAATGACGCATAAAAGTAAAAATAGACAAAAATGGAGATTCATGACTTTCTTTGGACAGTGACGATATATAAAAAATGTGGGTCATATGGGTACAGCAGTAGAGCGTAGACGATCAAAATAACAATAATCAGATTGAAAACAGCTTTAGAATTAAATTGCATTTATTTTTGGCTAAAGATAATGGGCGCTATATTTCATTATATATTATTATAATTGACTATACCATTACAAAATCGATGCAGTTCAGATGGCATTTGCATTTTCACACCCCAACTAATTAGCATTTGTGGTTTGGTTTAGAGTGCTGGCAGATTCTGGCTGCTGTGCAGCATCTGGAGGGGGGTTTATCTGACTCTCGTCGGGGGAAACAGCACACTACTGATTAGATGGCCTGATTCCTTCAATTATTTACATTTGAGGCATATACTACATCCGGGGAAACGTTTAGCAGCCACATTAGCGCTTGTTTGGATTGTAAATGAACAGATTGCTTGGGAAAAGGACGTGGAAATAAGATTATGCTGCAGTGTAGAGCATGCAAGAACGCTCACTGCAGCGCATTGTGTGCCTGTCTGCTGTGTGTGAGCATTTGTGCGATTCTCTAACTATGTGCACATTTTGGGGCTGGCAGACTGCAGCGCCACAAAGCATGCCATAATAATGAGCTCCGCACAATCCATATCAATTAAAAACCCATTCACCGTAGCATACTACTCATAATGGCCGATACTAACATGAACGTAAGTGACTGTAAAATTTATTAGGCACAACATATAGTCTTAAAAGTTCCAGCTCCTGAAAAAGAGAAAAATGGCCAAAAATACTGACCGAAAAATGAACATTTAATAAGCCAATGAAGCGTCTACAGCATGCACAGATTTCATTGATAATTTTAACAATAACGAAAATGAGTGGTTAAGAATGCTGTTTCTTTCTGCAGTGCAAACAGTTTGAGAAGCAACAGATCAACAGTGAAAGTATCAGCCACGTGGAACTGTTTCCTGGTGTCTATGAGGAATATCAGACACAAGATTTACAGTCTTTGTTTATTCAATTCAATTAAACTTTGTCATTGAACCAATACAGGGTTATACAGTCTAACGAAGCACTGTCAGGCTGCTTCTTCAGTGCAGTGGTTAAAAAGAATAGATAAATAGTAAGTACATTGCAAAGACAAATAGACAAGGACACATTACAACATGTGCATAGACAGTCAGAAAAATGTGCAAGAGCACTAACTGTACGTCAGTGTGTTAGAGTACTAGGACTGATGGGCAAACAGCAGTTAGCATGTGCATTAGCGGAGCAAAACACGACTCAATATGCAGAACACAGCAGAAGGAGAAAGGAAAGGTGCAGTTTATTGCCACCATCCAAATATAACCACAAACTGATTTTATTGCCTTGGATTTCGGGACACAGTCTGTAATCATTTTATATTTTATTTTTATTTTGATTGATTGATTGATTGATTGATTGATTGATTGATTGATTGATTGATTGATTGATTGATTGATTGGTTGGTTGGTTGGTTGATTTATGTTTATAGTTCGGTTTATGTCAAATATAATTTGCTTTTATATATTGTCAACTGTTTCAGTTTTGTTTTTGTTTTTTAGCACAATGCATGATGGTGAAAATATTAACAAATATGAACATTAATGAATATTATTTACAACTACAAACAATGATCCAATACAGGAATTGGAATTAATGTACTTTTATTGCAATAACGTAATTCAGAGAGGTTTGGTGTGAAATGCTCCTTTCTAGAGAAACCTACCCAGTCAGAATTGTTCACAGTGATTGTGATAGGAACCAGAAGTCCATGTCTAAAAGCTCCCTCACACAAATTTATTACGAGAAACGGTTATGAATAGACTTCCTGATGTCTGAGACACTGTTTTATGATGTGTAGGAGAGGTATGTGCAGGGAGTATCACTGGTGATTTTGAGTAGTAAATAAAAGGTCTATATTAGTGTTGTAGACATGGTGACCCCTGGTTCCCATCACCACCCACAAGAAATCTGTATAATGAACCATTTTACACATTCTTGACCACTATATTACTGTATGCAGAAATGTAAAACAAACTGGTGAAATTCTCCTTTTATAAGACGTGTTTGTGGGAGTATAAGGTCAAAACTGCAAAAGAAAATCTGTATCTCTTTGAACTGGTTGAGTTGACACTGTGGGGCATTTCCTTTTTCAGTAGCATGATATTACCTATCGAAAACATACAGCCTGAAACTCCAATATGGCCTGGATCTGTAGAGCCACTGCTGTGGAGTAGAGTCACGCTGCTTTCAAGAGCAAAGAGGGCAGCAGTTTCCTCAGAGGAGGAACTTGTTCAATTAATTTGGTTATGTGGTTTATGTAAGAAGTACACAAAAAGACCTAAAGGCTCTGAGAAAGCTGTAATAGTTTATAATATGTCTATATATTAAAATTAAAGGTGGATTAAAGGTGCATGCTTAATATTATTTACACAGGGAAGTAAATGGCAGCGTTGGGAGTCTCTAATTCTGTAGGGTTTGCTCAGGTGGGGACAGTTTACAGCATGGAAGGCAGAAGTGTTACCCACTATGTTATACAAGCACATGCTACTTGGCATTTTTCCTCAGATTTGGTGAGTCAAATGGCGTTGACGTCTCATATTAAATCTTTTGATGTACTCACCATCTCGTTTTGAAGGGTGCTTATGTGGTGCCTCCAGTTGGGAAACTTGCTTTTTAAATAAGCTTTAAAGATCAGATGTCTGGAGGGATTTTGGTCTTTTTCTTCGATCCATATGGTGGCTTGATAAGACTGGCAGCCCGCTGACTGTTTGCCACTGCTGGTCGTCCCTAAGACAACCCGGATTCTTGTCCTGCATTCAAAGTGTAAACAGTTGAAAATGGGCATAATCTCTTATTTGTGAAAATAAACTAAGAGAAATATTAAAAACTACTGAGAGAAAAATCTGTAATGATTAGGCCTAGTTGCTGATACTGCGCTAGATTAAAATTATTTAGTCTAATTCTCTGCTTTATCCACCAGTGGGCTGCTTAAAAAATGCTGGACAAAACCACAGTGGACCAACTACACCATTAATGGGCCCACTATCCTCGTGCTATCAGGGATCAGGGGGCAGCGAATATCTAATAAGTTTTGAAACTTAGATGCTGTACAAAAAGATGCCATCAAATGAATCAGGCAGACCTTGTATTACCGCATACTCGCTTTCATCCGTTGACATCCACAGTTGTTGAGAAATGTACCAGAATTGGCTGGAGCTGCTAACTGTTCCCAGATAGCAAGCCTACGTCGGCCTTGATGAGGTTGGCGCCCCGCTGATTGCTAATTTGCTACTGTTTGTCTACAGATTATAGCTGTGCATGTAAAGTCTAAATAGTTTTTAATGCCCTCAAACATATTTTATATGTGCATCATCTTTAATTTTACAATTTTACAAACAACTGTAAGAAAAATAAAAGTCCTGATATAAAAAACGCTTTAGTTGAAAAAGTTGCTGCTGACTCTAAAATTGATTTACTAAACTAATTTACAAGGCTAACTAAAGTAAGAAATGAAGGAAGAATAAATTGGACCGGAAGAGGAAAACAAGCAATGAAAATGCTGTTTTGTCTACTACTCTGCTTAACCACCAGGAAACACTGTGTGGTGCGCCAGTTTTACCGTTAGTGGGCCAAGAGTGGTCTGCTATCCTCTTACTATGAGGGTTTAGCTAGCAAGCTTGCTAGCTAATGCTGTTTGCTAATTTGAGGGTCGTATTACCTGTGCAGTTGTATTCGTTTGGGTTCAGCTATTTGCCAACAATAAAAGACGTAATGAAATTTCCCCGCTGAAATCAACTTGACCAGAATATTGAATCAAATCAAAGTTTATTTGTTACATACAAGATGAAGATGTAAATAAATATAAAATATATATTTTAAAAAAGATGTAACCTTGTTGTTAAGCTAGCTCGCTAACACCTCTTGTTAATCTGAGGGACAGATAGCGGCGGTTTTAAATCTTTCAACAGCATTTACTGTTGACAGACTACTTAGTGAAGCCATCTCAACCAAACATATACCATTATATTCAATTCTAAAGAAAAGGTGAACTGTTGGACTACGACTAGCCTTAGCACTGTGCTAGTCTTAACAAAGACACAAAGTACTTGGTCTAGCTTAATTAGAAAAAGACTAGGTTTAAATGCCTGCTATATTAAGTGTTTTTCTTTTCTGCTGCTAACTGAGAAGCATTTAATCGTCCCCAGATATAAAAGATTGCTCTATTAAAACCCTTCCTCACAATGAGAGTAGTGCGGCTAATGAATGCATTGTTTTCTTTGAAATCTACTGAGGCTTTATTCTAAATGGAGAGGACCAGCTCTTGTTGGAAGAATTATCTCCCATATGTTCTTCATAATGACATGTTGAGTTATTAGTGTTCTCTCTGCACCATTTAAAACCTCATAAAATGCTGAGGGGATTAACACGTCCTAACTGAGACACAGTCCTTCTTAAAATGCTTTGGCAAGCTTGCTAGTTCTCTTCGTCTGTCTACTGTCTATGTCCTCTTTTTTTTTTTTTTTTTTTTTGCTCATTTGCAGTATAATTTCTAACTATGATTTTTCCCTCTCTAACACATGGGAGTGTAAAATGGAGCTAAATTCGATTTGAAAACTCAATTACACTACTGGGGCCTGAGCAGATGAGTCCTTGTTTTTTATGCAGTCTCTCGCCACATTTGTGCACATTTCTGTATGCGAGACAAACCGAGAGAAAGCCAGGATGTGGCTACAAGACAGGAACGTCTGCAGGAGAGGACTTTTGCAAAGCCAAAGCTGCTGAAAAATGGCGCCAGCTCGTTCGTTCCTGCTGCATTATCTAATTAGTGGCCTGCGAGAGCGAAGCAGCGATGGCCGGTTTATAGAGACTTTAGCCAGGGGTCTACTGTAACATCCAGCAACTGCGGCCAAGCCCTGGCCGAAGCAAACAATCAGCCAAACACGATTGGCACAGCCAGCTATATCCAAAATTGCTCCCAAATCATTTCCAAATATTGATTAATGGCATGGCGGGCGTGTAAATGCCTGCTCACGTCCCATCTGGGCAGAGCTGTGAGGTTATTATCGTTTCAATAGAGGCAGCACTATAGCTGAGGCTGTTTTCCTCCCTGCCATTCTGTTTGAACTAAATGGAACGGAGAGCAGTCGCTTCAGGCAGCAAAGAGCAGACAACGTGATCAGCTTTTTCCACAGTGATCAGCTTTTTCCACACTGCAGCAGGGATTTTAGAGGGAAGAACCATGCTTAGGAGACCACTATAAGGTCAGGGAGACTTTTGCTAGGACATGCAAATTTGAGTGTCGTCCAAAAGCCCACATCAGCCATCATTGACTCAGATGTGCTGTTGTGAATTAGCATTCATTCCCCCCCCCACCCCCCACTCACGTTTCCACACACGCCGTGACTGATCAGTTAGAGAGTGTAAGAATGTTCCTGGAGACCAAACTGCTGCCTAAATCTTGGTCCAGTTCTCTCTCGTTATGAGACAGCACGTTTAAAAATGGATGAAGTCGTTCTTTAAAGACTGCCTTAGGAAAGTCATTTAGGTAAGTTATTTAGCCAATATGGCTTGGTCTTTAAAGGGCACTTATATACTTTGGTTACTCTCCAGTAGGATGGATGTTGTAAATGTAGTTGTGTGCCATTTGTTCGCCGTGGAACCTAAATCTGTTCTCTGTTTCTCTCTAATAAACTTAATCTTCTTTCTTTGGGCTACAATATACATGTACAAAGTATGTTTTATGAATGTCTTCCCAAGGTCTAATAAATGTCTGCTGTATTTCACCATATTTCTCTCCTCTCTGTGTAAACTGGGCGGTCCTAATCTTGGGTAATGCTTCTGTAAGCATTTCCTAACCAATCACAAAAGTGACGGCTCTTGCCCCGCCCACACAAGAGTTTCATAGTCATAGATACTTGGCGTGAATAAACTAGCCTAGCATATCCAAAAGCTAGCAAGCTAGTCCCTCTGTCTGCAGCTGCCAACCATTTATTTGTTTATCCATACATGAATATTGATTGCCCGTCTGTTTCTTCATTCACTCTCTGCTTTATCCGTCTGTTTATTTATCCGCCCATTCACGTCTGTTCGTAGATAACTTTTATCATCCAGATTAGTGCCACATAACAGCTGGATAATGATTTTAGTTTTGTATGAGCGGCGGAGGAGTTCTCAGATAGGCCTGATCTGCATTTTTTAAGCTGTATCATATTTATTTCTCACATTTTCCATTCAAGGTTTGCTGGATGTTTAATGTAACACTCTAGTTTAGTATCATACAAACATGTTCTGTCCGAGTCAAACCTGTGGAGTGAAAACAGGCTAATAGACCTCAATACCCATTCTGTGGTTGGATGCAGCCAAACTTAATAGGACTCTTAATAGGACTCTTTGATTCCAGAAATTTCTAGTTTCTGATCCTGATTCCAAGAGTTGAGTCCAAAAGCGAAGATGCAGAGCGTGACATCTGGCCAAAATGAAGAGTACAATAAGTCAAATCAAGTCAATATTTATTTATATAGCGCAGATGTTGTTTTGTAAGGTAGAGGAATAAATGTCTGATTGGTCTGTAATTAAATAGCTGGGTCATCAGATGGGTCAGCAAGACGCAGGCCAAGCTTCCACAGTGCAGGACAGCCAGGAGCTCTGTGGTAGTTAAAGGCAAGCAGTGGCGCCCAGTCAAAGCAGATGAAGCAACAGCATCAGACCGCACAGGATGGGCAGCAGTTCAGCTCAGGCAAAGAGAACAGACAGATTGTTAGCTCTGACAGAAGACTTGACTATTTGAATACACTATATGGTGTTAACAGGGTGTAGCAGTGACTCCGGCAGGCATGGCTATTACAGCATAACTAAAAGGGAGAGCCAGAAGGTAACAAAGACATGAGGGCTCCACTTCTGCTCCACTGTCAACAAACCTCAGTGAACATGAAGAGCAGCGGGACGACAGCACCAACATTCCCAACTTACCAAAACACTCTATCTTTGGACCCCTAGATCTGCACCTTTTATCTAGCAGAAAAACTAATTACCAAAAGCTCTACTGAACAGCTAGGTTTTAAGCCTGGACTTAAAGATTGAGGCTGTGTCTGAGTCCCGAAAGCTGGGGGGCCTTGTATGAAAAGGGTACCCCCTGATGTAACTTTGTCAATTCTAGGCACTAATAGAGAGCCCGCACTTTGCGATCTAAGGTCACATGACAGTTCATAATACGAGATAAGTTCAGTGAGGTACAGAGGAGCAAGGCCGTTTAGAGCTGTATACGTCGGAAGGAGAATTTTATACTCAGTGCAGAATTTAACTGGCAACCAGTGTAAGTTAGATAAGACTGGGCTGATATGGTCAAACCTTCTAGTTCTTTTAAGGACTCTGGCTGCAGCGTTTTGGACTAACTGAACTTTGTTAAGGCTTTTGCTGGAACAACCAGAAAGCAGGGCATTACAATAATCCAGCCTTGAGGTAATAAAGGTGTGAACTAGCTTTACTGCATCCTGTAGGGACAGTGCATTTCTTAGTTTCGCAATATTGCGTAGATGTAGAAAAGCTATTCTAGTGATATTAGTAATGTGCTCATAGAAGGCCAGATCAGGATCCATCGTGACACCAAGACTTATTACAGATGTACCTGGTGTGACTAAGAAGCTAACAGTTATATGTTATGTTTTAGCACTAGCTGGCTTGACTGAGCTGACTAAAGTGTCCTGATTTTCTTCTGCCAACTCCTTCAGGTGGGTAGATAATTTGGCAGTGTTATTTAATTGCAAGAAAATTTTTAATGTTGCATTTCACTTTGTTTTCAACTTTGTTTAAACTGAAATACAGCTGAGTGATCATTGTATGTGCTATAGGAGGAAGTAGGAAGTGCCTAGACAGTACCGACAGAACAGAGGTTCAGATTGGTGTTACAACATTTGGTGATATATAGTCACATTACAAACGTTTATTCACAAAATTCAGCAACTGACCACTGACTTCTATTATAAGTGAGTTCTGAGGAAATGGGTTTTAAGTTGCTTTCTAGGTTCAGGGATATTATTGACCACATTAACTGATAGTAAAATGCAGGTATGGCAGATAGAGTTTAGGCTGAAAAATGCTGGTGAATTCTCATGGCTAGACCCTGCAAACTCAGAGAGACATTTGTGGGGGAAGAGAAACCAGCCTGACACAGATGACATGTCTTCGATCTTCTCTCAGATCTCCAAGCATACTCCAGGAGAGCCGTCAGTCCAGTGTAATATCAAAGGTCCAATGAGAGACAATAGGAAAGGCGAAAAGACGTTGTTTCTGACGTTTTCATCCAGAAACATTCACTTCTGTGGATTCCAAGTACGTTGATCGGCCATGAGATTAGACCACTGCTGATCGATAGTCACCTTTCACTGTTTTTAATGGAAAACTGACTTTTCCTCACTGTTTAAAAAAAAATAATTAATGTAGTAAAAGTGTCAAAACGTACCACTTACCCCCCAGTACATATAGTCCACATATGAGACATAAGCTGCAAAAACAGCTTGTTTTTATTTAGTCATGGTTAAAACGTATCTGTCATGACTATGAAGATTTGTTCAGTCTGATGCAGTTTAGCCCTGCCTATTCTGCCTATAGCAGTTTAGACCCACCTATTAAGGCTATAGTAGTTTCGCCTCCTGTTCAGCCAAAAGCAGTTTAGGCCCCACTTATTCAGACTACAGCCGTTTATCCCCACCCTTTCAGGCTACACTCGTTTATCCCCAGTCTTTCAACATGAAACATTACAGTATCCTAAAGGCACAGTAGCAAAAACGCATGTTTAATTCTAAGGAATGAAGAGAGATTGAAGAATGATCATGTAAATAACAACTGTGTTGGACATGAAACACATCAATGTTTTAACTGAACTTTGGTAGAAGAAATAAAACAGGAAAAACGTAATGTGCATTTTATGACCTCGCAAAGCTTGTAAAATGTAGATTATGTACCTACTGACATTATTTTATGTCATAGTCCCCATAGATATGCAACACAAAACAATAAATAAGGTTTATATTCAGGTTTATATTCAGGTTCCTTCTCCAATATTTACCCTGTCCCATCATATTTTGACTTAACTGTACTTTAGGGGGTCACTCTATTTGAATAGGTTTTGTAACAGTCTTGGTGTGAAGGAGCAAGGCTAGGCCAGACGTAGCTAAGGTGAATTTGAGTGATTATTTCGAGATGGGGTGGGGCGGGCGGTTCTTTCAGCACTAATTGTAAGGCGTCTATGTGTTTGACTATGCGTTTTCATGTGTAGAATGCTTAGCAGTGTCAAGGTGCAGCTGCATGGTTCTGCCTCAACAACTTTCCTCTGGATCTCCATCCTCCTCCTGCAATCACCATGCCTGCAATGGGCACCTTCGAAGCAATTACGTCTTCCGTTAATTAGAGGAACCTTAATGACAATCAATCTCCGCCCCCGAGTATATATCACCCGCTTTATTTCCAGGATTTGCTGGTAATTAACTGTGCGCAACCAGCCAGACAAATGGGTTTACTGACTAACTATATAAAGCAACACATTCTTAGGGCAGTTACCTGCAATTAAACCACAATTACCATGCAGGAAGCTGATTGATCGGAGGACTACACAGCACAAAGAGAGAGAGAAAGTGCTTTAATGACCTGGAACTGGAAAGGAGAGAACGCCTGGAATTTTGTCAAATACAAAAAGAGCTAACTAAGGATCTGAACCAACCAGACCTTCTTCCCATTCATTTCTTATATCAGTTATTATCAATGCTCTAAATTTTTTTTATTGTATTTAATAAAATATATTTATGGAGAGCTCTTTGTACAAATCACAACTCAAAGTGTTTTACAAACAAGTGATACATGTAAAATAAGTATTGAGAGTAATTAAAAAAGAGACTACAGGGACGATGGTAGTGACTGCTACAGCAGCTGGAATGTAAGCTGTGCTGTTCTGCGCTTCCGCCAATTAGACTTGCTGTGTCTTTCCATTGTAGCCTGCTGTTCTACCACCACAGCAACATCCTGTTTATTTGAGTTAATTTCATGTTGAATGTGAATTTTCTGCATATATGGCCAAAAGTATGTGGACAAGTTTATTTATTATTGAGTTACATTTCTGTTGCATTTCTGTTGCATCAATACAGACTGCAACAACAGCAGCACAAAAACTATTCATCAGGAGCTTCTTGAAATAGGTTTCCATAGCTGAACCGAGGGAAACAAGGCTAAGATCACTATACGTAATGCCAAGCGTTGGCTGGAGTGGTGTAAAGCACTCTGCCACTGGGCTCTGGAGCAGTGGAAGCATATTCTCTGGAGTGATTAATCATACTTTACTGCCTGGCAGTCTGGTGGATATATCTGGGTCTGCTGGACGCCAGGAGAACATTACCTACTGGTATGCAAAGTGCCAACAGGATATTGGCTTGGGGCTGCTTTTCATTCTTAATTCTGTGCTTTCAACGTTGTGGCAGCAGTTGTGGGGAAGACCTTTTTATGGAGCTCATACTCCATTGGTTTGGAGGACCTTCAGTGACCTGCACAGAGCCCAAACCAATTGTTTCAATTGTAAATCAGGCCTTTCTCGTCCAACATCAGTGTCTCATCCCACAAATGCTTCTTTTCAGTCTCTATATGCTCCCTTGGGCCAAATCCTTCAAACAATGAGAGTGATCACATAGTTATGCAGATAATACACATGATTACAGTCCAACGGACTCACTGTAATAATGTATGGAGCACATATGTATACAAATAATTGGACGACACAAATGTTTCTTCAATTCCTCAATTAAATACGGACGAAACAGAGATTACTGTATTTGGCAACAAAGAGAAGAGAGTTTGTATTTCCAAGCATCTTACTTCCCACTCTCTGAAAACCGAAGTCGAAAATCTTGCCATTGTAATAGACACATTGTACCTTCACTGGCCTTATCAAAGTAATCACCAAACAGTCTTCTGTCATCTTAAAAATTACAGACAGAATCAAGGTCTTGGTGTCCCAACAAGACCTAGAGAAGCTCATTAATGCTTTTATCTCCAGCAAGGTGAACTACTATAATGGTCTCTTAACTGGACTCCCTAAAAAGACCATTAAACAGCTAGAGCTCATTAAGAAAGCTGCTGGTAGAGTTTTAACCAGGACCAGGATAACAGAGCACATTACTCCAGATCTAAAAGCTTTACACTTGCTAGTTAGTTACAGAACACATTTTAAAGTGCTGTTTTGGCTCTATAAATCACTGAATGGTTTTGGCCAATCTGTGATATGTTTACAGCAACATTATGTAACGATTTTATCTTCAAATAACAGCTTAAATAATATGATGAGCATAATATCATACTTCTGGCGAGGGGTCTCGTGCCAGCTCCTCCAAAGTTGCATTTGCGCTATAGCAGAGCAGGCCTTTCTGGCCCAAAGTGGAAATGACATAGAGCGCATTCTCCCAATTGTAAGTAAGTGTACCATCAAAATGATTTTGAAGCTAGCATTTTAAGATATAAATGTTACCTAATGTTGCTTTAAATAGAAGTAAAAACTAAATGCGAGGGACTAAAATGAAACTCTAATATACCATAAGTATATAGTAAGTATGTAACATTATTAGGTGTGGTGCCGTAGAAGAACCATTTTTAAGCAATGCTTCCTTGCATAGCTGTTTTTGTAAATGATGTGCATGAATGTGAAGAACCTATTTAATGTTTAAGCGACCTCCACATGTTGTAAAGGTTCTAGAAAAGGTTCTTCACATCAAGGAAAATCGTTCTTCTAGAACATTCTTTGGTGGCACCTTTATATAGTACAGTGGTCCAGTATTGCATGCGGAACATATCAATAGCGCACACTGACAAAACTCATCACATGCTGCAGATATGGAAATTAGGCTATTAAAACAGCAATTAAAGGAGGTGTGATTAATGTAAAATATGCAGATATTTGTGTATGGCTTGGGCCACAGATTAGCGCACTCCTGCTCTTCTGTAATGTATGCAGTAATGATATGTTAATCGCTCTGGAGGAGGATGTAGTGTTCTAATTCAAACAAATGCTTTCCCACCAATGCAATGCATAATACATCTGATCACTGGCTCCACTGGCAACTGCTGTCATGTCGAGGAGGACATAATTAGAGCCACAAGCCACAAGGAACACAGGCTGCAGGGACTTGATCTACAGGCTATTAGAGCAAAGCTTGTAATACAAAGCACATTTTTAAACACAAAGTCTCACTGGAGAGCACTGAAACACTGAAACATGGATGTTCCTGCAACGTGCTTTTGCTCGCTGATTTCTGCTTGTTCTGTTTCACTCCAAGTAGGTTAGGAAAAAACCCTTTAAGCCTTTGAAAAAAGGGCCCACCTGGACATAGCTTTAGACATCTGACTGTAAGTTGGTGATGTATCATATTATGCTTAAGTGACACAACCCAAATTTAGTGTAAGTTCAGTGTACAAGTTCAGTACAAAAGATGAAGTGAAATTAAGATGTAAACAAAGTCAGTGGTTTTGTGTGAAATGCTTCATGCTAGAGAATTGTTCACAGTGGTAGTGATAGGAACCAGACGTCCACCTCTAAAAGCAAATCCCTCACAAACAATTACTACATGAAATGATTATGAATACGCTGATTGATGTCTGAGACATTATTCTATGAGCGTTTTAAAGGTGCAGTCTTGATTTTTTACTTTTAAAACCTTCCAAAATTATTAACAGAATCTGAAAACATAACAGCTGTGACAATTTGATGTCTATGTGTTAGGTTGCAGGTCTGGTAGCCTCGGCCAGGCCTCTCTTGTAATACCACTTTTTACCCGAAGAGGCGATAGTGAGACCCTGTAGCATTGAATCGAATCAGTCCAGCATGAGAGGATAAAGAAGTAGCGCTGCTACCCTGACAGTGTGTTCCAACCTCTGTCAGTCATGTTTAAGGATCTGCTACAGGTTAGATCATTTAAGGACAGGTAGCCAATAAAAGGAAGAATAAACGCAATGATAAATTAAACTGGATTGGAAATTAAATTGGATAAAGCAACCACTGCCAACACCCGCTCTCTGCAAGAAACTACATTCAGCAGCAAACAAAAGTAGCAATGTAAATAGAAGCAAAACATTGGTGCTGCTTTCCGCTCCTGGTGAGTAAAGGTATGAAGTTTGATGCTGAACTTGGTAAGTAAACAGCTCTTAATGCTAACACTGAGTAACAGGGACTATGCATTTCCTTGTTTCTTATTATAGTCATGGACACCACAACTTTTTGATGATGTGTTGCGACTTATTGTTTAGAATATGGATCTGACAGGTTGTCTCATCTTACAAAATGCTCCTTTAAGATGTTTTTGATCGAAAACATAACTGTCACTTCCATTTCCATTCCATGGGGAGGTGAACTATGGGTACATAGTATACAGTACAAGTCCCCAAAGGAAACTTATTTTTCAGATTTTCCACTATTTTTTTCATCAGCATTGCATATGAAAATCAAAAGACACATGCAGGTTCACTGGTGGTTTTGGACAATAAATAAAATGACCATATTGCTGTTATAGACATGGCAACCTCTGGTTCTCATCACCACCATTGAAGAAACCTCTATAATAAGTCTCTATAAATGAGCCATTTCACACCAAACTTCTGAATGAGTTCGCCACTGATAGAATTCATCTTTAATTGAATTCTTGATTGAATCCTTTGGGTGAACACTGACAACCAAACCAGCCATGTGCGGGGAAGAAAAGGCTGGTTTGGGAAAACATGTTGGGTAAATGTGCTTTTATAGTGCACACCGGGCAGGAATAGGGTACAGGACACTCTAAGGCTCGCCTCATCGTTTCTCTAGGGTGTTAAACTTCTACTCTCTAATTGTTTTTGCTCTTTCAGAAATTGTTTTGGTTCATTATTTTCTTCACTGACCGCTCCTGAAGCTTGTTGACCCGTCTGCCGTGTGATTATGTGCTGCTGATGAGAGAAAACACAACAAGAGATACTGAACACAGCATCTGCATAACACCAGCTAATCTCACCCTGTCAGCAGCCTCACTGTGAATATGATCCTCATTACTGCTGCATCCACAGACCATTAACCCTTTACACTGTCTAAAGTTTGCTTCTTTAGTTTTAGCACTGATGCTACAAGGCTAATGTAGCCAACAAGCAATGGAATCTTACACCCCACCAATTAGCATGGTGCTAACTGACATATTTACTCTGTGTTTATAGAAAACTGTATGTCATGCAGTGTCAGTTAGCAACATGCTAATTGTTGGGGTGTAAGATTCCATTGCTTGTTGGCTATGTTGGCCTTAGCGCCAGTGCTAAACCTAAAGAAGCAGGCCTCAGAGAGTCTGAAGGGTTAATGTTCTGTGGATGCAGCAGTAATGAGGATGCTGACAGGGTGAAATTAGCTGGTGTTATGCAGATGCAGTGTTGAGTATCTCGGGTTTGTTGTGTTCTCTGTCTTTAGCAGCATCCAATCACACAGCAGACGGGTCAACAAGCTTCAGCAGTGGTCAGAGAAAATGAGCAGCTTCGTTTCAGAGCTGACCAAAAGTATACAATGCTGTCTATTCAATCGCAACTCCCCCCATGTTTGTCTTGTCCTCCCATATTTTGAGCCCAGCGTACTTTAGGCGGATGTGGAACATTACCGAGCTCTAGAACGGGCTTGTCTCACTCTGCAGAACGTTGATTCATATTTACTTTTACATTGGATAAATAATATCATTAATGTATTCATTTATATATGTTGTATATTTCTTGTGATTAATAGCCAACAATACACCTAGCATTATTGTCTTTCAAAATAAAAATGTCAGTTTGCTTTCTTTCATTTAATTTTGATTTTTGGATATGATTTCTAACAGTAAGTAGCATTACAGAACAGCATTAACATCAGTTATTTTCAGATCCAGCGTTAGCGCTAGCATGAGCTCATCTAATGGGATTGCTTTAGTTGCTCAAACCTCCTGCTTATCAGACATGAAGACCTGCATATTTAACAACCAGTGAATAAAAGATTTTCCTGGTTTGATTAATATTTTGTGGCGTTGGTCAGGCGAAGAGTCAGGCGAAGCTCCAGGCTTTGTTCTTTGTTCACCAAGTCGAAAATGGAACATGCAGCACTGAACTCACAGGGCTAGTCACCACTATCCAAAGGCTTTCACATCACCGGTGACCCTCACCAGACACAAAACACTCAACAACCCACATCCCAGACACATCATATCCCCATACCTACTATAACTAAAACTAATAGAACTAATAAACAGCAAACAACATTACAAACGTCTGCGTGCAGCATGCGGCAGAACACCACCATATGTATTGTGTATCAGTGCTGAATATTTTGTACTGGCAGTTCATTTTAATAATAATGGAAATGTTTCAGATGTTCCATTCTCAGTCCTTCTTGTTGTGCCTTTGCTTTTTAGTCTTTTAGCACAAGTGCAGATGCTGCCAATGGGCCGAGATGCAAGTTTGACAGACATGGAAACAGTAACTAAGCAACTAAGCAAGTCTGTTCTGCTAGCAAGAAATTGAAAACGCTAAAGTGAATTCGAGTGATTATATCACCTTTTGAGGCTTTGGACACTAATCGTCTGTTAACTCATACGGCTTCATGTTTTTGACTGTATAACACATTCATGACAGTAATGCAAATACATTCCCAATAATTCAGACACAGTTTATGAAGGTTTGTGAAGGTAGGAAACATCCTGAAGATGGCCGCCAGGTAGGAAACATCCTGGAGATGGCCGCCAGTCCATAACAGTACAATGAAGTTAATAGCATGAGATATCTTATTATTATAAATACAGGGCAAATGCATTTTACAAAGTTTGCAAAGTTAAGTGCTAAAAAGTCACGTTTTGTGGTGGTTTGATTAATATCTTGAATTTGAAAAATATCTCAAAGACAAAATACAAAAGAACATTTTACATTTTAAATATGGACACGGATTATAAACAGTGCAAAATAAATAATCCAGCAATCCAGCAAATTAAAACAGTAAAAAAAACTAAAACTGCAGTTAGAAGTTTTCAAAAAATTAAAGAGAAAAATGATTCCAACAGTTGCAGCATAATGACAGTTTGCCATGCACATGTTTGTATCGCGCAGTTGGTGCGAGTAATGGGACATATTTGAATACAAGCTGTTATTCTCAGATAGACTGACACTTGTTTGATAAATAGACACACTGAGTATGAGTGATTATGATGCACTGTGAAAGACCATGTGATCACTTTTAACAGCACCCTTCTACACGCACTCTCGGCCCATCTGCTTGATATGAAATAACCCGCGGAGTAGTGTTTTCCCTGCACTTACACACCTGATTCAACTCATCAGCTAATTATCAAACCCGGTCTGAAGATGAATCAGGTGTGCTGGAGCAGGACTGAGTTCAAAAACCATTGCAGTGATTCAGAACTCATTCACTTGAAGTGATAGATTGGCAAACAACCCAAATGCAGCTGCAAAGAAGTTAGTTTTGCACTGGTGCTATGAAGCTAATTTAGGTGCCAATGCTAAAAGCACATGGACAGACGGATCCCGCAGGGGCTCACATTCCGTGTAATTATTTTGCACAAAAAACAAACAAACAAAGCAGTAAAGCGTCCTAATAATTTACTAAGCCACATTATGTGTTATTACAAATAAAACATGCATTCTGAAGGTATGAATACTGAAGTTTCTAGTAATGTGGTTATATAAGGCATAAAGTGGACTACTGGATGCTAGAGATATATGCTGGGGTTCAAACTAGTAATGAGCATTTTGGCTAATTTTGGTATTTAATGACTATTCAAAAGGGTTAATCAACATATAATTGATTAATCCCAATGAAGGCAACAAACAAAATATAGACTTTTAAGGTGACAGCACTAGCTTTGCACAAAGATTTGGCTGCACGGCTGCATGTATATGACAAATTTAGGGCTGCCCTCTAGAAGTCGACGAGTCAAATCGTCAGTCGGAGACCCTTTGAGTCGACTGAGAACCTTCAAGTCGACTGACAACAGTGACGGGGTTTTTTTATTTATTTATTTATTTTGTCGTAAAACAGGCAAAAGCTTACAAAATGCACAAGAACTTTAAGAATTTAAAAAGACATTTTAATAATTATTAAAAGGGGAATAATAAATATATATTTAAGTTCTAACTGGGCTATGACGCATGCTTGCTAAAAAATTCAATCCACGTGACAATGTGCTCTGACAGTTCACCGTTGAAGGAAGCTAAAGCTGTGAAGCTGAGAAACATGAGTGGAACGATGTCTCAGAAAAAGTCTGGAGGAGCTTTTGAAGAAGAGAATCCGCACAAATTAAAGCTAATTCTGCTCGTCATTTAGTCAGACATCGAACACTGCTTCAAACGAGTGAGTTGACTTTCGTTTTAGACTTAATGGCTGTTTGCGGTGAAGGAAAACGGACCAAAGACGTATGTTTTATTATAATTCCATTATTTTAGAACCTAAATTACAGATATTTTTATTTATTCGTTTACAGCTAAGATTATTTTTATTTAAAGATAAGTACAGTCACTTAATATGCCTGCCGATAAACGAGAAGTAATTATTTCAGTGCGGGTAATATAATAATTAAACGGTTTTAGGTCTACCGTTCTTCTTTTCATCTAAAAATAATTTAAATATTGACTAATTTGGTTTTATTTAGTTCATTATTTATGAGAGATGAAAGATGAAGGGTCATCCTACTGAAGAAGCTGTTAAAAGTGAAATTAAAAAGACAGGCTATAAGCGCTAATTTCTTATCATAAATACGTTGCTTGCTGCCAGACGCTATATTCTGTAATTAAATCAGGCTCCAGATCGTTCATCATATGCCGCGTCTCTTTTAGTTCAAGAATATGTTCCTGTGACTCTGCTGACTTTCTAAATGAGGACATCAGATCTGAAACGTATGCAAACTGATTTACTGATTACTAGATAATGTATATGGAGAAAAAACATGAACGAATAGTCGAATCGTCAGCCAGGACGGGCGAATCCGATTCGACTGACAAAATTCTGAGTCAGGTACAGCCCTAGACAAATTATTTAAAATCAGATGAGGGAAACCTGGAAGACACTGGATGAGAAACAGAGAATGCCTCTTAGAATAAGCTAATGATTTAATAGTGTAAATGTCACGTGGAGACAGGACAAGGAGGCCGGATATAAACGCAAGGAATTTAATGAACAAAAATAAAACAAAACTAAACAACTGAGAAACAACAGAACAGGACTACAACAACAACAGACAGGGAAACAAAACCAACAGACAAGGAAACAAAACACCGGCAGGGGAACAAACAACCGAGATGGAAACAAAACACCAAGCAAGAACACAGGGGACTACAGGGGGTATAAGAGGACAAAGACTAACAAGGAACACCTGGGAAGGGGCGGAGCTACAAACTAAGGACAGGTGAGGGGACTGACAAGGGGCGGAGACAGGAGGAGCCAAAAACCAAAACAGAAGCACATGGAAAAAGACAACAAAAGGCACATGGAAGAGACAGGACAAACAGGAAGCCAGAGAAAACGGAAAAACAGGGGCTAGACTAGACAGGACAGGATGTGACATGACAGTAAAATACCAGACGCTGGTGAGGACTGGTGGTCTTCTTACAGGGGTTATTTTCTTCTGGATTATGTACCAATAAGTTAGTTTGTCAGAGAAATATATTTTCACTGTTTCACTGTTTCTGGGGCTAGCCAACATCATGTTGCCCCATTATCTCTGTCATTAACAACATGATGCGATCATGTTAAAGCACTGCAAGGTGCAGTAGAGTAGTGTACTAAAATACACATGTTTATTTGCTAATGATGGGTCAGACAGAGTCCTGTCATAGCAGAAGCTCCCTCTCAGGCCAGGAGGTCTTGTAACTTCGGTGTAGTCCATAAAAAGTTGCATAGCTGCAGGGAAAGGTCCCCCTCAGGTTGGGAGGCCTTGTGGCTGCGGCTAGCCAAGGCAGCTTGATCACTGTGAATGTACTGTAGCTAAAGCAACCGGCCTGGAAACCCTCATAACCTGGAAAACTCCTTAGCCACTGTTACCCCTCTGCCTGGTAGGCCTTGTAGCAATGATGTAGTGTATCTCTAGTACCCAGCACAGGCAGCTTTGTATCTGTGTAGCCTAGGTTAGTTGTCTGTGGGTTATATATTAATGTCTTTAAGGATTATACACTCATGTATATAGGGGTTATATGGATTTAAGTAGGGCAGGTTCCAATGTCCTGAAACAGGTTTGAAGTACATGCAGGCTTTGCAGTCATGAAGCTCATAACAAATAAGGACAGATGTTGGAGAGAGAGAGGTTATGGAAGGCTGTAGACAATCTATACTGAAAAAGAGTCCTGACATTGCAGAAAGAGTCCTGGCATCCCTCCATGCTGGGAGGTTTTGTAACTTTGGTGTAGCATAGCTCAAACCTTTGTCTCTGAAGTTCTTGTAGTCCAGAAAAGTCCATAGCTGGCCAGGAAAAGGTCCCTCTCAGGTTGACCAGGGAATCCTCATTGCATAGAAAGTGTCCTTATCCGTAGGGGGAAGGATGCTCTCAGGCCAGGAGACCTCGTAGCTGCAGTGTAGCCTCACACAGGTGCCCAGCTCAGGCAGTCTAATAGGTATGGTGTGGCATAGCTCAAGCAATCTGCCTGGGAAGCCTTGTAGTCTAGAAAGAGTCCTTAGCTGCTGGGAAAGTTCCCCCTCAGCCTGGTAGGCCTCATAGCTAGAGCGTATTGATGCTCAATTGGATTTCCAGTGAAATATAGTAGCTCTGATGGTAGCATCCTTCAGCTGGATGGCCCAAGAAGCCTCTGAGCTATGGGGGGAAGTCACTGTCTGTCATTTTCTCTGCTGATATAGTGGTAAAGGTTTCAGCCAGAGTGGAAACTAAACTAAACCAATAGAAAATGGCAGCCATATTGCGCCAGAGCATGCACACTTGATGTTGAGGCAGACTTGTTGTCTTTATAGGTCTTTTTTCCTCACTTGACACTGTGTCAATCTTAATTTCTCACCTAGAGCAGCCTAGTTCTGTGACAGAGCTGTCTATGAGAGACTACTTAACTATTTGACAAGGGTGTGATGATGTAGGAACGCTTAAACAGTGGAGCAGCAATGGAGCATAAGCCTCCATTACCTTTTAGCTATATTAACCTTTTATTGGCAAGCTGAAACAAAAGAAACCAAGCATCTCTTGACTGATCAACTACATTAGGGGCAAGGTAAGGGCAGCGTAAATTTGATTGTTTTACCATTGAACTATCACTTTAAACGGTATTCACATTCCTAACTCGGGTCTCTTGAAACAGAAACCTTCTGTCAAGGTAGTGACATATGCCTGTGGACTGGCCAATCCTACAGACTGTCCATGCATGTGATTAAAATAGCAAGATGGCTTTTTATTCCTCAGTGCAACCCGACCTGTCAAAGCACTCAATTAGTTTAACCCTTAAATGCATAACTTTGGTTGCTAGAGGGTTATGACTTCATTTTCTCCTCCACCTCAACTGCTAATCCCAGATAAGTGAGGGAAAAAACGAAAACATAAAATATTTTTAGTGTTTTATCCTAGTCAGTAAAATTTTGAAGCATTTAAATTAAATTAAAAAGTCAAATACTAATGCATTTAATGGTTGTAATCATGCACATAAGACTTTAACAACTTTACATTTGTGGGTTATAAATTCATGTATTTAAGGATTATACACTTGTATATGTATATAAGGGTTATATGGATTAAAGAAGGGCAAATTGCAACTTCCTGAAACAGAACTTCCTGGACAGAAGTTGGAGAGAGACATTATGGAAGGCTGTAGACACTCTTATGCTCAATTTGCCTAATGTGCCATAATATCATTTTTACACCTGATTACATCAAGGACGCTTTTAGGTCTTTCACTGGAGATGTATGTCATAGATGTCCAGATGGACAGATTAGGTGAAACTCAAATAGAATAGATGAAAAATCAAAAGAAATATAATGATAATTTGGTCGGATATACACAAAGTTCAAGACATTCTAAGATAAATAAGTAATTGTTTTGACCTAGCAAGTCAAGTGAATGTTTTGAGAAAATAAGTCTTTATTTGGAGAGACTAAGTCAAAATTTAACATGCTGCTATCAGAAAAGACATGGACGTGATAGTTTCCTGTCCTCTGTCTGGCTGGACGTCTGGGCTTCCCAAAGCATCAGGCTGAAAACATCACACTCGTACTGTTAAAAATGCATTCGGAAATGCTGAAGCAAGCATTAGAATCCTGTTTGATATCACATGAAATACGTGAACATAAGATCATTTCATATGAATGAATGTGATTTATGAAGCAGCCTTCTACCACATCCACAATCATGTTCAAATATAATCTCTAAAAGGCCTTTAGATGTGTTACGGAGTCATACTAACACCCACCATGTGTCAAGATTGTGAATCATAACCAAATTTAGTCTGTAATCCTTTTTTTCTTCTCCTTTTTTGTTGATCTGTTTTTGTGTTGAGACAGCCTGCAGCTCACTGCGGTCAAGGCGAAATCACATGAGAGCAGGTGGCACGAGGACTTGTCATGCACAAACAGTGTGCTGCCTCTGAAATGTGGCTTTCTGACACGACTGAGAACCAGAGGTGGGTGGAACATAGAGCATTTACTCAGTCCCATGTCCTCAAGTAAAATCCTGATGGATCTGTACTTTCTTAGGTGTTTTAAGTGATACTTAAAATTCTCCTCAAGTGTAGTGGAATATTAGCGTGAAGCCGTTTTTTTCCTCATTTCCTGATCCTCTTTATTTCGGGGGACAATCTATTGGTTCAGCTGTTCTCTTGTAATGCTGATCACCCTTCTTGCATTGTAGTTTTAGAACCAAAGGATCCAAAAAGAGAAGAATATGTAAATATATATATATATATATATATATACACACATTCTTAGGGCAAAGTATAGACTCTTCATATATTATGTATCATTATGTAGCAATTTCAGCTTAAAAAATTTAAGCTACTACTTTTGTGTGTCTACTCAGACTGTTTTTAGAGGGTACTTTTACTTTTTAACTGCAGTAATAATTACAGTACTTTTACTGGAGAATATAGTTGCAAGAACCATGTTAATAAAAGGCTACAAAACTATAATGGCAAGTTAGTGGTTTACATGCCCTCTATGAATTTGTCTTTTTTGCCACTACACTTGATACAGCTTCAAAATCATTTTAATGGTACACTGACTTACGCCTACTAAATGATTGTACCATACACCTTCTATAATGCTATGTAACCTTGGAGGAAGAGGTATGAGATCTCTCGTGACAACTGCATACCTCTTTACAGCACTATGTCACACACCAACCATTATGTGTTTTTGGCTTGCTATAAGAAGAAGAAGCTAGCTTGGTATTGCCAGTATGGACATAATTGCAAACACTGTGACAAGGTAGAAGGAGTTGTTGTCAGAGGAAGCGAGAAAGAGAAAAAAAGTATGACTGAGCAAGAGACCAGAGCAAATCTTGGACTGGCTTTTACTCGTAGGCGAAAGCTAAAAGGACTGAAAAGGACTGACGCCTCACGACTTAAAGGAAAACAACAAAAATCAGACAGCAGAGTCTACATCCCTGCCAGTGGTGATTATGAAAGACTGTGATGTAGGCCGTAACCTTCTCTGTGTCATCTCTGTCTCACAGAGTTTTGTAGCTTTTCTGAATGTCATCTAACCTCATTTCCATTTTAGGTCAGCATGCAAATAAATAAATTCATCTCATGCCAAAAGGTTTGGTCACTCATTGTCAATGTCACATCAAATAAACCTTGAAAGTAATAAAATCCTGTATTAAGTACATTGACATGGATCTTTCTCCTCTGATGATGTCTTTGCTGGTGTTGTGTTGAAGTTTGACTCCTCAGCAGGATCCGAATCCCCTCCGTGTGCACATGCATCATGTAGGCATATTGACACTACAGATTACAATAATGAAAAATAGCCAATATCATATGTGTGATCTAGCATCTATATTCTTGTGTGATGTACATGCACGCAAAGGGGAGTCGGATTCTGTATCATTCCACTCATCAATAAATGCACATGTACAGCTGTCTATTGGGGGGCTCAAAGCTCAATTTGTATTTAAAACAGTGCTGTAAAAATGAAATACACTCTGGAACTGTAGGAGAACCCCAAGAGCAAAATTACCAATTCTCACATAAACAATTTTCACAGTAGTTTTTTGAGCTACTGATTTTTTGTGTCTACCCAGGCTGTTTTAAAGGGTGCTTTTACTTTAACTGCAGTAATAATTCAGAACTTTTACAGGAGAATATTTGCAAGAACTACGTTCATAAAAGGCTGCAACACCATAGTGGCACACTGGTTACAGGCTCTCTGTAACAGGTCTAAATGAGTCTTTCTTGCAAAACAAGCAGCTTCACATTCTAGAAGTAATGACCACACCCATCATGACCTTCATGTATATATATATTTATATGTAATGGTCAGATTAGAGAGTCCTGCAGCTGATGATGTGATTATCAGTAGTGTTTCATCAGTCTGTAATAATGAGTCGACTTGTTTGAGCCTCCTGTAGAGGTTAATCAGTTTCCCACTGGCTCCAAGGTGATGTTATACTGTTTCTCTCCTGAAAGACCTTCGTCTGAAAAAACCTTATTCATTCCTTTTCAAAGCACCTTTGTCTTATGCCGGGAAGCTCAAGTGAGGAAGAAAGGAAAGTAAATTCTCAGACAGAATTTGATATTCAGTGGCACGATAATGGTGTATGATTGCAATCATGATTGCACAGATAGATTTTTTGAAAGCTGAATATGCCCCAGGTTTAGTGTTTACAGTATATAAATTAAACAATTACTCTACTGATTTTTTGTGGTAAAAACTACTTTAATGCAAGTAGTTGGATGTTGTGAGTCTGCAAGATTATTTTCATTCTGCTGGATAGGCATGCAGTTGTATGCAAGACATTTACAGCAGCTTGTATGTTTGGCACACAATGTAAATATTGTATTATTATTATTATATTTACATTGTTTTATCATTGGTGAAGACCCCTTCGGGACCACCATAGAGCAGGTATTATTTGGGTGGTGGATCATTCTCAGCACTGCAGTGACACTGATGTGGTGGTGGTGTGTCAGTGTGTGTTATGCTGGTGTGAGTGGATCAGACACAGCAGTGCTGCTGGAGTCACCAGCTAAACACCTCAGTGTCACTGCTGGACTGAGAATAGTCCACCAACCGAAACTATCCAGCAAACAGTGCCTGTGGGCAGCATCCTCTGGGCAGCGTCCTGTGGGCAGCGTCCTGTGACCACTGATGAAGGACTAAAGGATGACCAACACAAACTGCTCAGCAACAGATGAGCTATTGTCTCTGATTTTACATCTACAAGGTGGACCAGCAACGTAGGAGTGTCTAATAGAGTGGGCAGTGAGTGGACACAGTGTTTAAACACTCCAGCAGCACTGCTGTGTCTGATCCACTCACACCAGCACAACACACACTAACACACCACCACCACCACGTCTGTGTCACTGCAGTTCTGAGAATGATCCACCACCCACATAATACCTGCTCTGTGCTGGTCTTTTCCAGCTTTCCTTTTTTGTGTGTAAATGAATTCTTTTTAAGTCTCAAAAAAACGCCTTTTAACTGCCCGATAAAAAAAAATCTGCTGTTTTATTTTCTTGTCTGCTGAGCCAGTGACCTCAATCGTTTGAAAGGTGATTACATAATGCATTATTGCTGTTTTGATTGTCTGTTTCATAAACTTACACCAGAAGTTGAGAAGCTTGCAACTGCTGCCACAAAGTTTCAGGTGATGTGTTATGTTTCACAATTGCGATTTCACACTGGCAACTAAAGTTCCGTGAACGTTTTACTGTCATACTGAAGTCATATAGTAGCTTAAATACTTTATAATTTACAGTTAGGCAACACTGATGTTCATAAACTGCAAGGCTTGTTATGTTCATCTGTATTATTATTTTATAGGAATTAAATCTGCCTTAGTTAGCCATAATTTGGTAATTCAGACCAAATATTGAGAAGCTAGAGTGTAGAATCCATAAACTTTGTGAATAATTGCTTGGTCTAGATTAAGTGGGGTGTGCTCCCCATTTTGCTGCTAGTTGTGTAACCTGTATTGGCTAAGGGGTTTATTTAGTGCTGACTTAAACATCATCATCATCTTAAGCATCACATATTTTGATATTGAATTTTATCAGTACTGCTTATAAATTTGAATATCACTCTCTCTCACCTAAACTGCTGTCTTCTTTGGTGCAGAAGACATTGTATTTGCTCCTCACGCAGCTATGTTCACATTTTTATCACTTCAGTCATCTTCAGTCATTGGGTTGAGACGTATGAATGTTTTAGTGATGCTGTTACTAATGGAAAAACCTCCTCCGTCTGCAAGATCTACAGAAATGCAGTCTTTGGCCCCTGAGTAATCCTGTCAGAAAGACTCAGCGCGGTCAGAACAGATAACAAAGGAAAACACTGGACTTGTGCACATGATTCATTATGACAGCCCAACCAGCACAGGTGAGTAATCTCTGACTGTTTGAACTGGACAACAGTTCTGGGATCATAAAGACTGTAGTATAACAATACCAAATGCAGGGATGAGGTGATCATCAGTTTGAAAAGAATAAGATGGATTTCATTTGCACTAAGGGGGTGAGAAGTAAACATCTGACTGAACTAAAGAAATGAAATGAAGTAATGAAGAAACTAAAGAAATGATAGTGACCTATCCTGACCTGAACACCCAAAGAAATTCAGTTACTGCCATGTGAAACTGTTATTACAAAAATGGATAGTTTCTGTTACTATAGCAAGTTTTCATCATTATACAAACCCAGTTCCATAAGAGTTCTGACTGTATGTGAAATGCTAACACAACAGGAAAGACTCATTACTATACAAAACCACAACATTTAATGTTTTATCTTGTCAATTTCACATTGTTTTGTGTATACATACACTCATGCCAAATCTGATGCGTGAAACACTTTCCAAACAGTTGGGATGGGAGTGTCACGCTTCCGGGTTTTCCTGGCTCCGCCGCTCCTCCGGACTCAACTTCCCAGAGGGCATCACTCTATGACGTCACACCCACGCATTCCTTGTCACCCAGTCAGTCCTGCTCTAGCTCTCCAGAATATTAGGTCCACCTGGTGTCCATATATTCTCCCTGTATATAAACCCCATTCAAACACTTCCTCATTGCGAAGTTTTGCAAACCCTTAGTTTGCAATCCTGAGCGTTCATCCTGTTACTTCCACTCTGGTTCTGACCCCCTTTTGCTGTCTGACTTTCGATCTCTCTTTGTCCCCTTTGGCTCTTTGTCCCCTTTGATCTTGTTTATCTCCTGGCTTTCTGATCTCTGTTCGTCCTCTGACTATTCTCTCAGTCTCGCCCCTGTATCCTGGTAGCTCCGCTGACTGTCTCTTCTGGTTCTGACTCTGATCTCGCTCTTCCCTTCATGTTTGATCGTGATTTGTTGCTTTGTTCGACTGTCCGATTGTTTAATCACTGAGACTGTTAAAAAACTCCAGCAGCACTGCTGTGTCTGATCCACTCACACCAGCACAACATACACCAACACACCACCACCACATCAGTGTCACTGTAGTGCTGAGAATGATCCACCACTCAAATAATACCTGCTCTGTGGTGGTCCTGGGGGGTCATAAATCAAATCAAATCAAATCAAATCACTTTTATTGTCACGTCACATTTTCACAGGTGTGAAGGTGAGTGAAAAACTTAGGTGCGAAGTCCTTTAAAGAACAGAGTGAAAGGGGTTAAAAAGTATGCAGAGAAACAGACGGACTACAGTCTGTAAATGCAGAACTACAGAGTGCTCCTATATGGTACGTGGAGCTGATAAAATGCACACAATGTGTATAGACACAATATAGATGTACCTTTATGTCTGTAATGAATTAATGTATTTATTTTTCCTGGTATTTTATTTGTTAGCCTGATGTTTGAGGCTGGCTTTAATTACCTAAATAGTCATAATTCATTTCTATAAGACCATTTTCCAGTCTCTCGTGACCCCTTTGAATTAAACAGGCTGTTTTTGTTAATGTGTTTTTAACACTGGTACATGTACAGGGATTTATTTAGGAGCGTCAGTGAAACTGAAAGTCAGTTTTAACAGTAAGGTAAAATTTTGCAATTAAGCATGCGATGTGCCTGTGTACTCTGAATGATATTTTCGCTAATGTTAATTAAGCAGATGTTAATTTGTTAATGCTAATTAGTAGTGCCCTGTTGAATATTGGCAGATCTGTTAGCTCAGTGACAGCTGTGCCACAAATGTACCAGTCCAAATCTCTTGTATGATATGACTCTTGAGTGTGCACACTGAATAGAATTGACCATAAATCATATAAAAAATGACAGGGTGAATCAGTTTGCGCTGCAAGAAATGATATGAAATCTTAGCAATGCATTTCATATGTGTCATTATGAGCTTGTAGCAAGATTGTTCAACCTGTTTTTGGACATTTGCACTTTTCTGTTTTCTGACATTCTATCCATTGAAATAGTCTTACTCTATTGGAGACTTCATTAAAGAATGCCTTAAGAGCACGCTTTTGTACAGCGGTGTGCGCATGGAAAAACGTACATAATGCTAATCTCACGCATGTTAGTGTCACGCTTTCAGGCAGGCATACTTGTTGTAATTATGTGCTGAATAATGTTTCACACAGTGACCTCGAAAAAAACCTGTGTCTCAAGCACTCTCTGAAACTTTTATCCCCAGATTGATCTGTACAGACATTGTCAATGTTAACTATTACTGCGAACCCATTTAATTCTCGGCAGAAGACAGTTCAGAGAGCCAGACGACTCTGAAAAAGAACCGAGAAAAAAAAAAGTAACCATAGAAGCGACGTGCTGAACCATGAGTAAAGGCAGGTTGTCATTCCATGCGGTGAAATGACAGAGTACTTACTGTGGCCATTTAGATAATTCCCCCACACTTTTACAAGGCATATTTGCTGTCGATTGTACAGACAAAAGAGCCATTTCAAAGCAATGTAAAATCCTCTGCCTGTGGAGGCAGTAATCCAGGCCCATTTTCACTATATGTTCCTTAGCTGCATTGTGCAGAGTTCAATAGACTAGGCAGGCAAGAAGGAAAGGCGTAGCATTTAGGCTGTGCTGTAGGCTGTCTCATGTTTCACTTTCAGAAGTACACAGATGTTCGTGTGAAAAGCAGACACACCACGATGGTGTTTTGAAGCTGAGAGCTTTAAAGAGCCTACAGTATTGTGTACTATGATATTACATTTGTGTGTACCATAAACAACCATTATTCATCATTCTTTTCCAACCTGGTCTAACAGAAACGAACAGGCTCCCCTCCAGTTTGTTGACACTCATTACACGTCCAGAAGACCTGGTCTCAAGGTGTGGGGTGCAATTTCGTATGATGCCAGATTACCTTTGGTCTTCATAACAGGCGCTTTGACAGCCCAACGTTACGGTATTGAGGTCCTGCAACCAGTGGTCCTACCTTTTCTGAACGCTTACTCTGGTGCGGTCTTCCAACAGGGCATCGCTCGTCCGCATTCTGCTGCTGTCTCCAGAGCTTGCCTTGAAAACACAGGTACTATGCCATGGTCAGTCGCATTACCTGACCTATCCGCTACTGAAAATGTGTGGGATGCTCTTGGATATGCTATCAACAATCAACTCCTACCGCTAAATTTGCAGGAACTGTGTGAGAATATTCAAGCTGCATGGGATGGATTATCACAGGACACCATTAGGAACCTCTACAACTCCATGCTGAGACGTCTGCCATGCTGCATTAGCAAACTTGGCAGCCCTACGCCAAACTGAGAGACACTACTTCTGTATGTGTAGCTCCATAAATATTGCCCATATCAGTCTAACCTTTATCTTCCTTCCCAATAGCATTGCAATCCGACACCTCCTTCTAAATGCAGCTGTTCTTTTGATGATGAGTGTATTTAGTATATTATACGAGTGCTGTTCGATTTTTCTTTTGTTCCTTTTCCAACTTCGCTTTATCCCTTTCAGTCAAACATGGCATGGGCCTTTTAAAGGGTGCTCAGAGTGGTGGCGATGGGAACCAGAAGAGTCTGAAAAGTTTAATACCTCTAAACGCTCCCTCACTGAAAGTTATTACATAAAATGGTTTCTATAGATTTTACCATCATCAGTGATGACCCCTGGCTCCCATCACCACCATTGTATCAGTGCCTGTAGTTTCTCTACAATGACCCACTTCCTAACAAGCCACTCTGAACGACTTTAATAAGATCCAAATGACTGAATTATGAAGAAAGTTTGAAAAATTGTTGGAGTTCCCCTTTAAGGCAGATCAGAGTCATTAATGGTGATCATCATTAAGGCCTAAAATACACACTCTATAAATATCTCCCAATAAGCTCCGACCTGCAGCAAGCACTGTACTGGTCATTAGGAAGGTCAGGCTAGATTAATGTGTGCTCCGTTAGGAATAAAAACACCAAACTTATTCAGCGAACAACCACTTTAGAAGTGAGCACTGCAAAAATTGATCTCGGCAAGTGAAATCAGCACTGTGTTTCATTATATGGAGGGCATGGAAGGCAGTGAATAATGCTCCTGAACACTATGGCTTGAGTCCCAAATGTCCTTACTACCTACATAGTCTTCTATGTGAGTTAAGAACGGTGGACTTCTATGCAAAAACACTACAGAATATAAGGAATCAGACTTGTAGTGGATCGTGCACACATGGCTGAACCTCAAATTGCTCTTGGTTAGACATTCTATGCATATTCTCCCAGAGTCATTGTTTTATAACCAACGTCGTGCACGCTATAGGGAGTAAGGAGCCGTTTGCAATTCAGCCTAAGTGATCGTGAAACAAAAGGAAGTGTGCTGTTGTGGTCAAGCTGGAGAGACTGGCTTTGTGAACGAGCGGGCTAGTCAAAAATGTTTTATACCTGTGCATGTTTAATGGTAACCTGCAGCAACGAGTATACAGTACTTTAGTACAGAAAGAACCAAAAATACAAGTGTGATGTTTCAGTTATGTGTACTACACACTAATACTACACAGTCTATACTGTGTGTTAATCTTAATAGTATGCATTCATCAGGCTAGCTCACAAAATACTGTATTAATATACTACGCTGTTCCGCAGCCACCGTTATATTACAGTTTTCCAGACGGGAGAAGTTCCTCCCTTTCTGATTCCAATTCCTGAAGGATTGTGGGAATTTAGTGTCCAGCATTACCATACTCAAAAATCACCTACAGATCCTTTATTGATCCCAAAGGAAAATTGTCCTCCGCATTTAATCAGTGTGTACAGTTGTACATTCACACACTAACACTAGGGGGCAGGGAGCACACTTATCCCATGGCGCCCATGGGGCCATTTGGGGTTTACTTCAGTCCTGTCCTGTTGGTTCAAGAAATCGAACCAGCAACCTTCAAGGCTGGTTCCCTAACCTCCAGCCTACAACTGCTATGGCTGTCAGAGTATACTACAAACTACTTACTCAAAAACTAGTTAGCATTATTATGAAGTGTGCAATGGATACACAGCCATAGATTCTCTGTTAACAGTGGTTTCTTTAATCTGTAGTAGAAGTTCAGCCCCCATGTATTACCGCCTTTGTTATAAAACAGAGCCATGGGGGGGGTGCAGGGAGCTGTAAGCAAGTGTCTGAAAGTGTGGGGGCTAAGGCTGCAGTACTGTGGCTCTGCAGATACGTACTATACTACTGAAAATATTAAATATAGTGAATAGATTTCAAATAATTTAGCTTGTGAAGGTGTGCTTTTTGTGTGATATTTCTGTGATTTAAAAGTGGATTTTGGGTTGAGACATGGGTAACTTGAAGATTGCAGCTGATTAATGGCTGAACATGTTCTACCATCAGTAGAACTCAAATTCTTAAAATATTTTGCTTTATTAACCAGCAGAATTAAAAGTTTGCAGCGTTTGGCTGCACTAAAACTGCTCAAAATTAAGGGACCATCAACAAATTACATCAGTTCTATATGAGTTAGAGTTTTGAGTTTAAAAAGCCTCTCTTTATAATTGTTGGTAATGAGGGGTCTAAAAGGGGGGCTATTATGCTTTTCTGGTTTTACCTTTTCTTTAGAGCTTTTTTGTGCAAAGGGAGAAACTCTCTCCCAAAGAAAGCACTTTTCTCAGCTGCCTCTCAGACAACGCACAGCAACTACTTCTGGCAGTGTAGGGGCGGAACCACTCATCAGAGCCACACTACCTAGATCTATACAGGGTAAAATAAAGCTAGGTAATGATGATACAGAGGCCTGGGTCCAGGATACTTAGGAGGTCAGTTTAAACTGTATTAGAACCCCAAATGAACTTCCAGTATCAGCAATTAGCTAGTTATAAATGTACATCATTTAGACAGCTTGTGGTAGTCATTGCAATTAGCCTTTAATTCTACAATACATCAGTAAGCAATAGAGGAACCTCCAAAAACATGCTGCTTAGGCCACCCAGAACACATAAGTAGGCTCTGAGATGAGGCTGAACTTCCCTTCTGAACAAATATTATACAGAATGCTGCTGTAGCCATATTCCACTGGTTTAAACAGCTCAGCTGTTGATCAGCACAGCCTGCTTCCATCTCTGCTGCTTCCATAGTTTTGCTTTCAGAGTTCTGAAGGTCATTCCATAGGCCTGCGCAAGAAAGAGACAGGATGATGCATCCTAACAAACAACGTTTTCTTTGAATACTGCTCAGTGGATCAACCCTGTGGGCACTGTTGGCAGTTGTGCTGCAAATTACTGTATAAACCCTTCCAAGCCTTATTCTTGGAAACATCCTAGCTTTTTAAGGCTAGCTTTAAACCGAAGCTGCCAGCTTCCCGTTAACAGCCGGAAACCTCTCAATAACAGTTCAGAATTAAAGTGGGCTCTGGGATGTGAGTCGCTTCTGAATAAATGGCAGATTTGGTATTTGAAATGTCCTCTCACCTGCCCGAAGGGAAAAGCTCACGCCAGTTTGGTGATGAAGTGGAGAATCCGGACTACCTTCAGGTAAACACCATTATAAAGCTTCAGAAATCATACATGCCCTTCCTGAGGGTTTAAGGGCACCTCTGCATTGCCTTTCTCTGGAATACATTATGCTTGGTGTGGTTTTAAGCATCAAAAACTTCCTAGCCTCTCGTCATCCCCTGAAATGAAACAAGCTGTACCTGTAAAACTGATGTTTGCAAACAAGCTCTGCTCTGATTGGCTAGCCTGCATTGTGCTTCATTTAAACTCACCTGAATCACTCCTTATAACTTCAGCATGAACAGGAGGAGCTAAACTCCTGTAGGCTGAACAGGCAGACACACTGTCGAATGCTAAAGTGGCCACATGAATGGTATAGCAGCACTTTAGCCACCACCACAGCAATGTTCTAGCAACGCTGTAGCTACAACCCGGGATAAGATAGCAATGGCTTAGCAATGCTGTAACAAAAAACTGGGATAACAACAGTCTAGCAACACCTTAGCAACCAACTGGGATAACACAGCAACAACACCTTAGCAACCACCTGAGGTTCCACTGCAATGTTCTAGCAACACCTTAGCAACCGCCTAGGATACCACAACAACAGACTAGCAATACCTTTGCAACCACCTGGGATACCACAATCATGTCCTAGCAACACCTTAGCAACCACCTAGGACACCACAACAACAGCCTAGCAACACCTTTGCAATCACCTGGGATACCACAGCCATGTACACGTGACATCTGCTGTATGTTTGGTTTAAATCACAGTCAAATCTTAAGACTAGAAGCGGTAACTGTGCCACACACATGCTGCACCGTGCTGCAAGTTATAGGCTCCTTTATTAATGTAGCTTTTCACACTGAAGCACAAAACTAAAAAAATATAGACATTGTGTTATTCCTGCTGAGCATCTTGAACAGCACAGCAAAAGTAGTTTCAGTTTATCATATGGTCTCGTCTTGTTTCACATCAATAACATATTTTCTTGTAAAAAACAAGATACTTTCTTATAATTATAACATGTCATTTTGTTTTAACGCAATAGTTTTTTGTAATAACAAGATGAAGGATTTATTGTTCTTATTCTACCTGGCAGCAACACACCACTGTAACTGGTTATAACATACGCTGTTAATGATTTCCACAACCTCAAAAGACTCACCTGAAGCGCTCTCAACAGGAAGCCCGGATGCTACGGTCTCACATACCTGCTGGTGTATGTAAATTTTTGGGGTGTAAATAGTCGTAATTTTGGAACTGGCTCACTTTCCTGGTTTCATTTGTTAATACAGGATTTGTATCTGTTCTATTCCAAAGCAATTTAGACTTCCCCCTTCTTCCCCCTTCTAGCTAAATCTGTGTTTGATAACATTACACTGTTTGCCCTCTCACTGGGATTGGGCAGTGTTGTGGTGGGTCAGATTAAACGTCCTCGCTTTGGGCAGTCCTGACAGAGGTGCCCAGCCGTAATGCTCTA
Source organism: Semaprochilodus insignis (assembly GCA_034552555.1). NCBI lineage: Eukaryota > Metazoa > Chordata > Actinopteri > Characiformes > Prochilodontidae > Semaprochilodus > Semaprochilodus insignis. Next base: position 8,890,840 of record CM067490.1, on the reverse strand, counting down.
CTTCTGTCTGTGTTACTGAGAGAGAAACGGTCTTGCAGGCTGCTGTGCAGGTGAATATGCTGTTCTCACTCTCACTGGCAGAAGAGCCGGTTGTTTGATGAACTTTGGTGGCCCAGCCAGCTCGGACATGCGTGCTTTGTAAGCTTATACCGCGTGGATGTGCCGCTGTTGGCCGCGCGCTTGTGATATTAATACTAATGGCTTTTTTGGCTGTGTGAGGGCCAAGAGCTTGTTGTTTGAATTAATCCTCCACATGCTGGGTGTTTTTCTCCTCTAATCAGCAGCCAGATTAATTAAACACGCATGGTACGTTTCTCTCCAACAAGCTCTACACTCTCTCTCTTTCTCTCGCTCGCCTCTCTCTCTCTCTCTCTCTCTCTCTCTCTCTCTCTCTCTCTCTCTCTTGTTTTGAGAGCTCTCTGTAACTGGCACCCTTTCAATGGCATTTGGATATTCCCTGTTAGTTTTTTTTGGGCACAATTGAAGCCTAATCCTGATCAAGGTTGTCACGATACCAAGTGTAGAATCACAATGCCTGACACCAAACCAAAACAGAAAGACTACACCTGTTATCATACACATGTTTAACATTCTGCCCATCCAATAGGACAAAATGTCAGTAAAGCCCTTTTCAGTTAAGGAGTACCGAAGATTAGAGTAGTTGATTGTTTGTTATACTGTAGTATTATGCATAACCATTCAGGATAACCACAGAGGGTGAAACAGGGTTCATACAATCAACTGTAGGAGGTCTATGGTTTTTGCTTACGTAGCTAGAAAAAAGATGACACATCACATCCCAGTCTGACGGCCACTTTTGCGCCGTGGAGGATCATGGCACTATCACAGCCCGCACTGTTGGGTGCCTTTATGAAACTCATAAGAGGAGTTGTGTGGATGTGGCCCCATATGCTGCCGCAACACTCATTAAAGTGCAGCACACCACAGAACGGGGCGCGTGTTTAAGTGTGTGGTGAATAATGAGCGGTGTGTGCTGTTCAGCAGAACTTCTAGCAAACAAGGGAACGCACATCAGCCCAGAGAATCAACTGAGTCTTTTTTTAGGCCTTAATTTAAACATCAGGTCAGGCATGGAGACCCCCGACGGATTAGCCTGACAAAGCACATTTCAGGCTAACCTGGACTTCGAGTTTGAGACCCTGTACATTAACTATTTGTATTTTGTTAAAGTTAATGATTAAACATTCCGTTATGTCACGGATCATAACACTACCCAGACTTTACTTTCAGTAGTGTTTCAGTAGTGACTGTTACTCTAGAGGCAGTTTTGCCCATTTTGACTATTAGTATTATTTTCACGTATAAATTTAGGGTTTTGGGGACAGACACCTTTAAATAGAATGTACCCTATAAATTATGGTTCTGTATATTGTTGTATATACTTTGGATCTCCAAAATATTTCCCCAGTTAATTTTGCACCATTTCTTTCGGTCTACTCATAGTGACACTTACACACTATATACACTCAGCATCATAAAAAATTTGTTGCACAAACTGTTGCGCCCAAAAGTGATCAGCTGACAGGACTGAAACCTGGTGGGTAGATTTGACCTTGTGAGACAGATACGTACACTCTATGTATGTCACTCACCCTTCCAGATCATTGAATTCAGGTGTTCCAATCACTTCTATGGCCGCATGTGTATAAAACCAAGCACCTAGGCCTGCAGACCTCTTCTACACACATTTGTGAAAGAATGGGTCGCTTTCAGGAGCTCAGTGAATTCCAGCGTGGTACGGTGATAGGATGCCACCTGTGCAACAAGTCCAGTCATGAAATTTTCTCACTACTAAATATGCCACAGTCAACTGTCAGTTGTAAACCCTATGGATTAAGAAAGGGACGTCACTCAAGTTCATATGCATGTTAAGGCAGATGAGCTAATACTTTTTAGTGTGTATATATTACTGTGGGTCCGCAGTTTGAACTAGTTCAGTACTATGCTCTATATTTTGATGATTTTAGGGGATGGGGTGGCCTTCATAGTAGCAGTTGTGTCCCTGCCAATGTCAAACTCACTCCTCTGCCCTTGATAGTCTGTTCACTCAGTGGCCATCTTGGCAATGCTGCTGGGCAGTTATTTCCACTCATGCAAGATCAGGCCTGTTTCTCTCTGAATGAGGAGAAATCTAAAAACAAGAAACGGGAGGTCAAATGACTGTTTCAAACTATATTTGGAATCACAGAAAACCTCATTAAGAGTTTGTAGGGTTTGGCTCAGTAACACACATGTATTTCTGCTTGCTTTTGTGTCCTGAGCTACTGCGCAGATCTCAACAATCAAGAAGCAATTCCCACTTGTGGTGCAACAAGCAAGCCAACTGGCTCTTTTCATTGAACAGTGAGACTGTTTTTGTAAACAGACGTCATGTTGAGCGTTACAAGCTTTCCCATTCATATTTCAACCAGTGCCCGCTTTCCTAGCCTCCATGTAGCGGCTCAGCAGTGGCTAAGATCTACACTCACCACGGAATATGCTTGTTTTCAGCTTTTCCTCTAACAGTTCAGTCACTCAACACTGCGCTTTCTGATATCCTCTAAACAGGTGTCATTTCGGTTTAGGTTAGCTGGAACCGAGCTTGTGCTGTGTGTCGTGTTTTCTTTTCATCTCCACTTGTTTCAGCAGAGTCCCTGCTAGAACCAATCCTGTATTATGATGTATGCTACTGTCTGGTTCTGTAGTCTATTCCCTAAGCTAAGGCTAAAGTAAGCCAATCAGGCTACAGATCCAAAACACCACAGAACAGGTTTCGTTTCTCTTTTCTCTTTCCCTTTTCTGTTTCTTCAGTGCTGTTGTAAGCTAAACGGTTTGACATTTATCAAATAGTGCCTTGAAAATTTTTAGCATCCATGTTAGCAAACTTTTTTTCATTGTTTTTTTTCTTTTTCAATTTTGAATAATGAATAATAATGAATAATGGATGATGTGATGGTAGGAATCATCATAAATACGTTTACATCATGCATCATACTTTTGTCTCAACTACAAATACATGTATATATGTAGTGTGTCTGTGTTGTGTGTATTTGGGTGGAATTCCCCTTTCAACACCAAACACTCTACAGAAACACTTGCGGTTCGTCAGCACACTCAGCGTCCAGTCAGCTCCCCCTGAAAGTCCAATGATTCATTAGTGTAGTGTCTTTTGGTAGCACTTGTATAAGTAATTAAGCCTGATGGAGTCTGTGATTGTGTCCAACCCTGAAACAACAGAGCTGTGAGGTCACTAACCATTGATATGGTGATTCATTAACACCTGCGGTTTTAAAAATGACAGGAATGCTCTGAAGCATAGCAATGGCCCTGACCCAGACAAGAACTCTGAAATAAATGAAGCTCTTTCTGCATTAGCATATCAGTAGATCTGTAATGCACCATTATTGCTGTGCAGCTGTTCACATCACTCTGTAATATAGTGTAAGTATATTATTGTGAATTATATATCATAACATGTACACATGTACACGCATGTGCACACTTTTTGGCTCTTTTTATGTTTTATTTATTTAAAAAAAATTATTTATTTATTTATTTAATTTAATCTCATTTTATTTAGCTACTAGTTCACATTGTGTCTTTGGAAAAGTGCTTATATCATGAAAAACAGGATTTTCACTCAGCTGTTTGAAGTACATGGTAACGGTGGTTAACGTGATATGTAAACACTGTTACAAGTACTCTCCAGTCCATACAGTCCATATCTGGAAACTGCATTGTTTTTGTGATATCACAAAAAACAAGCCATTTACATATATACAATTATTCAGGTTTAAGCAGTTTAGTCTTGAATAGTTTTTTGAACAACTGCCAATCAGAACAGAGCTCATTTACATATAGATATGTTTCTGTGCAATGCCATCACAGAGATGTGCATGCAAATAGGGGGCAGAAAGTGGCAGTAAGCAACACTGACAAGGAGCTGAGTGCAACTTGGACATATCGGGAGTTCACTCGTGGTCAGGAATAGGGATCTAATTTCTCACCATTCCCGAGCACTAATTTATTGAGGTAATCAACATGGTCCAAGCTACCTAGGGTTCCAGTATAATCTGTGGCAGGCATTTCCTCCATGTGTCTCAGGTCTGGTACAGTATGTTTACTGTAGTTGACTTAGATTAGTGACACTAATTGAGCCTGCATGTTCCCGATATCATCAGTTGAGGAGAGGATAGAAAGGTCCAATAAACAGCCCAATCAGGGCTGCATTTATACAAAACATAGTAAAAGGTTTATTTAAACTGGAAGCATTTGTACATTCAATGACTTGTTGTGATATCCTGCTTGCCTTGGTGCATCAATCCAACACAAATGTTCTAAGTGGGGGATGTAAGACATTGGCTTATTTCACATGGTCGCCATTTTGCAAATGTCCTGTGCGCAAAAGAGGCTGTGGCGGGAGGAAGTTGACCAGAAGTTGACCAGAAGTTGACCCAACACCAAAATTTGTTTATGGCTTATCTTTCCATTTCTGAGGAAGTGACTCCTGTCACCAGTGGATTGCCAAGATAAACAGAGACGCTGGACCTTATTTTCAGGTAATGTACCACAACCTAACGTTAGCTATGGTAAAAATCATGACAAAAACATTTAGCATTTGTCTAATTAAAACATTTGTCTAATTTAGCAAACATAACATTAGCTTACCCTGATAATAACCTCTTAAGAGGTTCTTAAGGCTCTTAAGATTAATTTACACATCAACACTCATGATAGCACGTCTCTCAGCTCAGATCACAGGTAACACAGGAGTGCTCCAAATACTTTACCAAAGACTGCATAGTAAGATCACACACGGGTCAGAACAAACTGATAAACGGGAGCGTGCAGCCTTTGTTTACATGCTGTCAGCCGAAGACCAGAAGGACAATACAGCACATCCAGGTCATCTGACATTAGCTGAATCATTTGCATATCAGCATAAAAAAGGGTATTTTCAGGGTAAGCTAATGTAATGTTGGCTTACAACATCTCTGTTTATGTTGGCGATCCACTAGTGACGGGTGTCTGACTTGCTCAGAAATCAATGGAAAGACGAGCCATGATCACATTCTGGCCTTTGATAAGATGTACAACCTGACACATCAAAACATCAGTTTTCTGCTTTATTTAGGTTCTGCTCTTCACTGTTCTTACTACACTTCTGTAACTCCTCCCATCACAGCTTCATTTTTTGCACAGAAAATTTCAAAATGATGCACAGTGCGAAAAAAAATCATTCATGAAATCATTCATCAAAAAGATTTAGTATTTCTTGTGAGGTACTACAGGGGTTAGTTTTAGGGGCCTTTGCTTTTCTCTTTGTACATGTTACCTCTGGGTGATGTCATTAGGAAAAATGATATAAACTTTAATAGCTATGCTGGAGAGATGCAATTATACATCTCTATTCCTTTGGATAATCTAGACTCGATAGAAAGGTTTAGAAGCTGTGTGTCACATGATTCTCAGTGGACGTCACACAATGTTCTAAATCAGGACAAAAACTGAATACTGACGTGAAGTACGAAACCTGGGTGTGATCTTAGACTCTGAGCTCAGTTTTATCATATGTAAGTGGCTTTTTATTATTTAACAAATATGGCTAGTTCTGCCTTTTCTGTCTCAGAGCAACACAGAACAACTTGTTAATGCATTTGTTACAAGCAGAATTGATTACTGTAATGCTCTCCTTACTGGGGTTCCTAAGAAAACCGTCTATCCCCTACAACTTCATACATAACACAGCAGCTCGGATTCTAACAGGAACTAAAAAGAGCTCATATCACTCCTGTTCCAAGTTAGGCTTAAAGTTCTGCTGCTGGTCTACAAGGCTCCAAATAATCTAGCACCTGCTAACATCTGTTTATGTTCCAATTCGTGATCTTAGATCTACACACTGGCCTTCTGCAAATACCTTCTGTAAAATATAGAAACCTGGAGAGACATTTTTCAGTTATTCTTCTAAACTGTGAAACTCAATTCCAACTAGACAGTCAAGCTCAGTGCACACATTGAAAAACGTATATCTTTTACACAGCGCTTAATTACAACTACATCATTATGGTATTTATAAATTGGTTTTGTGATTTTGAAACTGTCTGTAGAGCATCTTGAGCTGCCAACTGTATGAAAAGCAAACAAAAATATTATTATTATTATTATTATTATTATTATTATTATTATTATTAAAGGGCTCTTTAATAGGCCCACTTTAAAGGCCCCATTTAAAGGAAAACGTGAGTTTTGCTCATTATATTTGGCTTATTTGATTATAGGATGAAAATGTTGTACTTGTAAAATGCTCACTCTCCATTTCATGCAATCCATATACAGAAAATAAGCTGGCAAAAGAGCTGTTTTTATGGTCATGAGGTCACACTGAACTTATAGGAGAGATTTTAACCCAGACTGCTTTTCGAGTCAGAACAGAGCTCAATTTTGCTAACGTCATTTGTTGTTTTTAATGATATGAATGTGGCTGCTGATGTATCATACGCGGTACATCGACATATCTTAATAAGGCCTGTGCATTATGAGAGTGTCTGAAGTATCATGATAATGTTTTTCAGCCATATCGCCCACCTGCTCTCAACAAGACTAATGTCTTGTAGCTGTTTGTCTGATTCTGCTTCAGTAACTCCAGCCTTTCCCCACAAGTCTCTCTGTAGTATGCAAGCTTCTGCGTCTGTGACAAATCAGCGACTAGAGAGGTGTTTCAGTTAAAGCTACTGTCTCGGGGAAGCTGTGCTGGAAAAAAGTCGTCTTTTGACACTTCAGAGCAGGACTATACAGAGGAATGATGGAGGACAGATCGGAGGGGTATTGGCGGGTCTTTTTTTCTGGTGGGGGGGTGCACCGTTTTACAGAGCTGTCAACTTCCAATGCAAATTGCCCTTCACAGTCGGACAGCTCTGAGCTTTCACAGCTAAAATGCCTCCCTGTATTTATTCCTGTGTCAGAATGCGACTCTGCAGCAGTGATGTGACATGCCTAAACAGCAGTGTTAGTGCAGTGTGACACATCCTCATTTACATCGCTCCTCAAAACGATCAGATATCTCATTTGACGCTGACCATATGTGTTGATGCACATTTCTGGCATGTAGTGAAGGAGCTATGAGAAGTTCTAAATGCTTTGGAAGCATTGGAGCTCCACACATGTACCTAGAAAGAATCTTAGTTTGGTTTAGTGGTGTACAATCTATCGTTTGTTAATCACAATAGTGAGTTTTCCAATACTGTTTGCAGTACTACTGAACCAACAGGACACGACTGCAGTACCCTTGAGCAAGGCACCTAACCCCCACCTGCTCCCTGGGCGCCTTGGACAGGGGTTCATACTGCTCTGGGCAAGTGTGCTTACTGCTCCCTAGTGTGTGTGTGTTCACTAATGTGTAAGTATGTGGGTGTTTTACTTCACTGATGGGTTAAATGCAGAAGACAAATTCCTCTGTGTGCAAGCACAATTGACAAATGGTTTTAAATGATAAATTAAGTTCTTATAATAACAATAATAATAATAATAATAATAATAATAATAGGAGGTATGTCTCACACCGGACAAAGTCAGATTGACACACGCTGAGCTAAAATCAAGGCTGGGTTTATTTAACAGAGTAGCAGTGAGGTTTAACCACTGAATCCAGGCAAACAAAGTGCAAGGGACAGGCAAAGTCAAAAAACAGGAAACAGGCGAGAATCGACCCAAAAAGTTGAATACCAAAAAGACAATAGGCGAGGGCAAGACAAGACCAGAGGAAAACCAGAGAAGAGAAAGCCAGAGATCAGAACAAGGTCAGAAAGCCAGAAAGTCAAAAAACAGGATAAACAGAGAATGAACGCTCAGTATGCTACAAATGTGGCAATACTTCGCAGTGGGTCAGTGTGAGAGAGGAGTATATGTATAAACAGACTAAATTGACAACAGGTGTGATCAATACTCGGGAGAGGCCGATCTAGGAAACAGGATGGGATTGGTGGGTGAGGGACATGTGACTGTGATGTCACCAGGTAGGGGGTTCTGGGATGTGGAGTTCCGGGGATCGGAGGCAGAGAGGAAACCCGGAAGTGTGACAGTATGTTTACACCACATGTAGTATATTAGTTTAGGAAACTTTTTCTTAATGGTTATTGGTTGGCCTGTATGATTTAAGCTCAAGCGCAAGAAAAGGGTTTCTAATAAAGTGGCCAGCGAGTGGAATCACAAGGTAGGTGTTTCTAATAAAGTGGCCAGTGAGTGGAATCACAAGGTAGGTGTTTCTAATAAAGTGGCCACTGAGATGAATCACAAGGTAGATGTTTTTAATAAAGTGGCCAGTGATGTAGGCATGTCTGAAGTGTTACAGATTCACAAAGGAAACCTAACAACTGTTGGCATCTGGTACATTTAAAACTTCTAAAAGTAAAATCGTTTTGAAAGGTTGAATGTCCACAAACAAGTGTTCCTCAGGCCTAGACATAAAGAACCCCATGAGTTTATAGTGTTTATCGCTTTTCCTGCTCTGACGCACGTGATCTGGCTCATAAAGAGCTGCCTAATTACGGCTGAGGTTAGTCAGGTGTGTAAGTGTGGAGGAGACTCTGAAGTGTGCAACTCTTAGGCAGTGTAGTAGTGCTATTGAGAACCACTGATATAGTGACTTCAAAGCTCTTCACTTTTTTATCAAACATGTTCATATGCTGGTTCACCACCTTCATTCACATTCTCTCTCACGTTCTTGTCGTGCAGGCCTTCAAGTCTCAGTTGATTACACCCTCCCAAAAAAGGAAAAGATTTTTTTTAAATCTGACACCTGCTGTCAAGAAGAAAGACCATGTACAGTGCAGCCAAAAATCAGCCAAGAACGAAAAATGTGTGAAAATAAAATCACAGAAAAAGCTCCAGCGCTAGGGCTACTGCTTCACTTTGGACGCTGATAAAGCTTCGGGTTCACTTTGTCTTCACTTATTTATGTACTGCAGCTCTGGGTTTTCTGCTCAGACTGTAATTACTTACGGACACGGATTCTGTTTAAAATAAAACACCTTCCGTTTGAACGCTGAATCTGAATCTCTGGCTCTGACATTTGCTGATGAAGGCCGCATCTATGTTAGTCTATACTACAAAGAGTTGCAAGGGGCAGTGTCAATAAGTCAAACAAAAGAACTTTATAATACGCTACAGGAAGTGTAGGGGGTGATACGTCTGCTATTGTTTCATTTAAAAAGCGTTCTAAAATGCTCTATAACGTTCGTATGATCCACTACCGTAAATGTACAGGCCAATATGGCGTAAGAATCAAAGATAAATATGCTGTTCTACTGACAGAGCTTTGAATCAAAGCTGCTTTAAAGGAGCAATATGTAAGATGACATAATTAATATGCAAGATTTTTTTGCTTAAAACATTAAAAAAATAGCTAAAATGATCAAAATAATGTGAGCGAGTAACAGTTTTGATGATTGGTAAAGACATTAATGTATTGTGTTGCAGATATATGTACTATATGCTAACCAGCTAACCCTGGACCATCCTGTCTTGCAATACCATTTGTGTACAAGCAGAGGAGATAACTGTAGCTTCAAGTCTGCCTTCAGTACACACATGACCAATGCTTCTTGACGTTCAAAGACGTTCAAAAGCAAAGAAGAGTTAACACTGATGCTGCTTTTCACCTCTGGAGATGCTCTTGGCAAGTAAAGTGATGAAGTTTGATGCTGAACTTTAAGTGATTCTTCAGATTGGTAATTAAAGCCGTGGAGGAGTGAAGAGGAACGAGAAGGGACTGAATGAAATATGAATTTGATAGATTTAATTATTTTACATATTGCTCCTTTAAAGCTGCCACAGAGGTACAGAGTTTTTGTAGTAACTTGCAAATTTAAAAAAAAAATTGATTGAATTATTTTACTTATCCCATCTTAAGTACTAGATGGACTGATCAAATAGAATTTCCATCTCAACATTCAACAGAGGTGAACCTGATTGAACCTGAGTGAATCTGATTTAACTTCTTTTTGTTTGCACTATAAGCAGATTGCAAAAATACAGTCTACACAGTCATATTTTTAGAGTGGCCCCAAAATTAAGCTGAGTATGGATTCCAGCTAATTATCTCGGTTCACTGCACGGCTATATTAATAAACTCAAATGAGAACCATTTTGAGAAGTACAAGTTTATTTACACTACATTAAGCAGGCTAATTATTCCATGTGCTGGAATTTGTTTGTGGGGTTCTAACTTGGCAGTGAAAGTGGTGCTGAAATGTAGTTGATCCAACATCTTATTAAACTTAAGAAGGTTGTAGTCTTCCAAAGCCTGGAGTATGCTGGAATATAAGCAGTTTAATTGTGTTTTTTTACAGTAATTAGTATACAGACATAAAGCGTACAGGATAAATCTGTATATACAGAAAGAGGCATTCACACAGTGACAGTAAGACACCACCTAATGCTAGATATTGTACTACTGTATATATTATATATTATATTATATACCATTTAATATTATATACTACTGTATATATCACATACTATCTAATTATATACCACTTTACATTCACTCATTCATTCATCTTCTGGGCCTTTCATCCTTCTGGGTCGCTCATTGGGTGGAAGGCAGGAAACACCCAGGATTGGCTGCTAGTCCCTCACTTGGCAGACACACAGACATATACACTCACACCTAGGGGGCAATTTAGCATTTACAATTCATCTGGCATCATGTCTTTGGAATGTGGGAGCAAACCGGAGCACCTGGAAGTAACACGCACAGACGCGGGGAGAACTCCACACAGAAAGTACCCTGGACTAAGCACACAGGCAAGTCCAAGTCCAAGAATAGTGAGCCAAAAGTCCTCCACCAGATGTAAAAGACTCATCACAAATGATCGCAAACGTTTGATTGCAGTAGTCACTGCCAAGAGAGGCACAACCAGCTATAAGATGTAGGGGGGAAATTACTTTTTGACCTGGGTGATATGGGTGTGAATAAATTTTTATTTAATGGAATGATCATTTAAAAGTTGCGTTTTGTGTTTACGTGTGATGCTTTATCTTAAAAGTAGTTTAATAGAATGAAACATTTCAATGTGACAAATGATCCAAAATAGAAGACATTAGGTGAGGGGAAAAGACTTTTTCACAGCACTGTATATACTATATAAAATCTATTATTACATATACCATACCATGTACTATACTAATATACTAACATTACACACACCAGGGTAAGGTATTTTTTATTATTATTTAGTGCCGACTCCTGGCAAACATATGGATAGTGTTCCTCCAGAACAGAGGTCTTCAAACCAGTCCACAATTGCTCTACCCTTATGCATTGTAAGTTAGGTTATAGACCATAGTAGTAAACTAATGTTGTTAGCATAGCTAGCTAATCAGGTCATTTAAAACAGCTAGAATTGAATGATTAAAGTGTTAAGGTACTCATTTACACTAATAGCTACATCATACAGAGTAATTCAGTACGGTTTTGGACTCAATATAAGTCTGAAAAAAAATGGTATGGATGAATCCCTACTATATACCCACTAATATTGTAATATTAATCCATATATTTTATGCCATTTAAATTTGTCCCTAGCAGTCTACATATTATGTCATCCAATATTGTATACCAGTCTACCATCTAACATTATATACCAGTGTATATTTTATATACCATCTATACTAAATTGGGTTCTGTTATGCATGTCAAATATCAGTATATATACTAATAGTGCAATGAGCTGCCAGTTTATTAGAAACCCTTACCTTCTGCCTGGCCATTTCATCAGGTGCACAAGTATGTCCAGGTGCTTTTGTCTGGTGGTGTTCAAAGCGTCCACAAAGAAACCTGTCCCGGCTCTGCTTGTACAGTGGGAAAGAGCGTGAGTTGCTAAAAAGATTAATGATGCTCTATTTCTTATCAAAGCTCTGCACACGCTGCATGTGTGTTTGTGGGTGTGAACTAGACCTTTCCCCTTTTCACTTCTCCTTGCCTCCTTTTCCTGAAACGTTGTGCCATTTCTGATGTGGTTAGTTTTGCCAAGCTCAAATATGTGCTGCAACAGCAAAGTACCAATCCAAAACCCATGTGCTCAGATAAGAGAGGCCTTAAACATTTTCCGAAACAAATAAAAGAATCAAACATGCATGTAAAGTACAGCTGCTCTGTCTGAATGGCAACGATTTCTGGCTGTATCCCAGAGGCAAGCCCTTTAAAAAAACTCCTATTCCTAATATGAAAAAAGAGAATTGTGCTAAGGGGGAAATGATTTTTTATTATAAGAAAAACATGGGCTTTTGAATGCAGAAGGGAAAACGAGCTTGTACGCTGTGAGTGAATTTCGCTGGGGATTAGTGTGTTTAGCATGCTGCTCCAATACACTCGAGCCATTCAGATTATCCTGATTTATCAAAGCACTGTTCTGTTTTTAACCATGCGCCTCACGTGCTTTAAAGCTTTTGAGCGACTATCACTCATGCTGGGTAATGTGAATGTGTCTCGTGTTCAGACTCTTCATTGGTGTTTTCAAAAGTTTTGCAGCAGACAGCCAACTGACCCACCAATTGGGGTGGGGGGTCGGCGGGGTGGGGGTCTATGGCAAATTCCACAGTTTATTAATATAAGAGCTTCAATTTGAGAACTAGTAAACAAAAATTAATTCAAACATCAAAAACTGAGATCATACAAGGAGCTACAGATGTAAATTTCAGTACTCAGTCATTTTCCATCTGCTTTTCTCAATTACTGCAATAATACAGCGCAGAAATACAGTTCAGATGTTTCCTAAAGCTTATCCCAAGATCATACATGACTCACAGCCGGAGTTATGAGCCTCTGATGTGGAGTTGCGCTGCTCATCTGTCTGTACCATGTAACTGGTGGATTTGTGTGTCCATCTACATTTTGTGTGAAACTGACCAATAAACACTTAGAAAATCACTTAGAACGTAGAACCCATCACTTCGTAAACCCTTCATTCTTCTTTCAACTGACATTTGGGAGACACGTGAAATGGAGGGTAAAATGTTTACAGCTGCTGAGAAAGTAGTGACAAAGATAACAGAGCGTTTTGATATGAAATGTACTGGTATCATGTTATATGGAAAGGCTTTTAAAAATGAAGAAAATATATTTATATGTGTTAAAAGACATTGTTTGTTTGTAGAATGTATAGAACATGTGAAGAAAAATGTGAAATGTAAAAAATAGAATGGAATGAGGGGGGTGTTCAAACTTTTGCAGACGACCGTACATGTGTAAAGTCATTTCTTACATGTAAGGAGAGAACGTTGTGTGTGTAAATGTCAACATGTAACAATTCATTCTTCCGTAGTAACACCAATGATTTTTTATTTGGGGTTTGTTCTCAGGGAAGAACAGAATCTATGCAAAGATGCGAACATTTGCGAACTGAGGATTAAGAACACCTCATGAATCTGGTGTACACTTTTTCTTAGGACCTTTCTAAAGAATACATTTAAGAAAAGCTTATTGATTAATGAGGCCCATTGTTTTTAATGTAGGTGCACACACCGGCATTGACATTTGGCATCGCCAAGCAGCGGAGCATCAACCCCCAGCGCTGCTCAACATATTTGCTGGCTAATGTCGTAGTGTTAACAGCAGGCGTCTTTATAGTTGCTGCTGGATTAAAGTCAAAAGCATCTGAAGTTTCTCAGGAGCTTAAGATATGCTCAAGCTTGAAACCGGAGTGAGGTGTCTCAGTGTAAAATTGAGGCTGGGCAGAGTCACAGTTTATCCAGGGGGAGGAGTCTAATGTTGAAAATGATAAAAACCTCAAATTCATTTATTCAAGAAAATAAAACGGGACCCTCCAATTTCAACGTTGTCTCTCTAATGGGGAATTCGAACAGTGCATGTCTTGGAAACAGATGGCCTCAGTTTGTCCACCACTTTTCTGCTATTTCCAGGCCACATACAGCCTCAGGTGAAATCTGGCAGATCGGGACGGTTAGCGTAATTAGAAAGCGGTTAAACTTGCACAGTACGAGCTATTACTGCTGCCATAAAATGTAACTGCTTTACATTAGAGCCTTGCAAAAAAACTGACCTTTCAAAGGTGATCAACAATGCAACGAATGCATTTCTTTGAAAGCAGGAACGGACTCGTCAGACCCTGACCTCAGTGTCAAGGCTGAAGTTTCTTCGTTATATTCATTATTACTTCTTTATAGAGATTTCCACTGTCTGCATTTTACCTTGCTCTAGTTGTTCTATTAGTGCGCCTTTTCATGTTGATCAAGGGTAAATCCATGCGTCAGACATTCCCCTTCAGCATCAGTGAGAGATGAATGGGGTTCAAATTCTTTTGAAGGCCTCCCTTTATCCTTTTCTTTATCCATCTCTGATGGAAAGATTGCAAGAATAGAGAGAAATCAAGTAAGCGGCTGTCTGTAACTGCAGCCCATACATGTACGTTTTCATTTCATGGAGTTCATGCTGGTGCTTCATTGTGAGGACACTGGGTAGCTTTGATTGAAACGTGATTATGATCCACAAGGCTTTTCCTTTTACCTCTGTCTCTTCAGTGGAAGACTAAACGAGTGCAGAGAGTTTATCAGATGTCTCTAATTAATCTTCGCCTCAGATGCTCCACCCACAAATGTACATGGATGTGTTTAAAGGTATCCAGACAGCTCTTCTAATCAGTAAAATCAGCTACTTTAGGGTCATTTGTTGCTGATACAGGTGTTCAACGGCACAGCTTGTAGAATCTTCATAGAAAAGCACTGACCAATAAAATGGGACACAAAATGATAGCAGCTGCTCTTGAGCCAAGATCACTATGCCCACTTCCAAGTGTGGGCTACAGGGGTATAAAGCCCCCAGCATTGGGGCAGTGGAACTGCAGCCTCTGGAGTGATGGAGATAAGTTAATGACTTATGCTGGAGTCACATAGGACCGCTAGCCTTAATCCTGTAAAAGAGGTGACTGCACGTGTCGGATTTGCTTCTATCATGTGCAGTCATTACTGCAATACTGTTTAAAGTCACACAATGCTGTTTAAAACTCCACAGGTCAGTAGAGGGCCATGCACCTTTTCCAAACATCCCTGGATCACACTGCTAGGGTACAGGAAATCAGAAATATGGACAGAATCTTGCATATTTGTATCAAACATATTTGCACACCCTGGACGGCCACTCTGAGGTGCTTGCCTGTGACGGAGGTCCGGAGAGGCAAAGAAATTTGTAGTGCTGCAACCTGGTGAAAATAAGAGATAAGCGGAGATAACGATGTTATCAATATGTGATCTGCACTCCAGATCAGCAGAGAAATGTTAGGAAGAAGCCCTTTCCAATGAACCCATGCCTTGGATTGCTAGCCTTCAGAAAACCAAAGATATGGACCCCATAATCACTAGGTTCCTCACCTGTTGTCTTCTCTGAGATGTCCATGTTTATAGTGTCATAATCATGTCAATATTAAAGCCTAAAGCATCATCGCTGAGCCGTAAAGTTGACAAGTTGACAAGTGCAACTCTTAAGGGGGCAAAACTCTATTAATACCCTATCAATATTTATTTTAGAATAAACTCTGAACCAGCAGGTGTCTACAAACTTCGGAATAGACCGAATGCTTATTGTATAATAACATGGCCAGCACTACCTGAATTTGTTGTATTCACCCACACTTTGGGTACACTCTGATTGGTTATTCACACTTCAGTTATACTCTGACTGGTTTTCCATTCTTCGGCTATCCACACTTTAGTTACAGTCTAAATGGCTGTCCTCACTTCAGTTACACTCTAATTTGCTATCTACACTTCAGTTACACTCTGATTTGCTATCTACACTTCAGTTACTCAGAGTTATTCATACTATTTCAGCAATAACATTTATCTGCTTTTTTGAAGCTGCTCTTACAAACTCTAGTCTCAAGTGAGCAGGGTGGCGGTGTTGTGTACTATGTTACTGCAAACAGCTTCAGTGTGCTGTCCTAGATTAGACTGTTTAACCTTTAGCAGCTCTTACTGTTAGACTGATGTTGTGCATACAGTATACAGCCCTGGAAATAAATAAGAGACGACTCCAGTTTCTTCTTAAATCAGCATCTCCACATGTACAGCAGGTTCTTAGTGAGGAACAGAAGGTTCGGTTCTAGCTTTACTGGCAAAAACAGTGAGCGTCTGGTTCATAAGAACAAGGTCAAGCAGCAAACACACAGGACAACACAGCTACAGACTGGCAGACGGCGAAAACCACTCTCTACTGACTGTGAAGAGCGCCACCTCATTCCAATGTCACTTAACCACCGTAAGATGACCTCAAGTGACCTACTGAAAGACTGGCGAGCGGTGGCTGGGGTGAAATGCACAGTGAGCATGGTTCAAAAAACAGACTTCTGGAGGCGTCATTAGTCATTTTTTAAATAAACAGATCTAAAATACAATATGTGATCTGGAATTTGGGAGGCGTGTTTCCAGTAGTGTATAGAGTAAAACAGAACTGCTCATTTTGGTCCAACACAAACCCATAAACTGTAAAACTAGAGAAACTGATCATTTTGAGGTGGTCTATTAAATTTTTCCAGAACTGTATATAACGTAAAGTAGTGAATGGAAAACTGCACTCACATGCTTTACCAGGTGAATTTAGTGCAAGTAGCCAGGCTGTGTTGTTAATACTAATTTAATTTTGGAGTAAATAGACACTGCCAAAAGAGAAATCTGGTCGGTGATGGCAGTCTCAGGTCCACGTACACTTCCTGTTGCACATGTAGCTACCTCTTACCTAACAGAGGGAGGATATTTATAGCAGACGTGAGATCTTCACCAAGCATAAAGCAACACAGTTTTACATGAATGTGTTTAGATGTGGTCAGTAAAGGACAGAGTGCTGCGCCAAAAGATCGATCTTTTAAATCCCATTTGTCTCGAGTGATTGCATGGCCTTTTCTTATTCCCTCTTATCCCAATGTGCAGAGAGGACTTGTGCAGGAGCAGTGTGAACTGATATTGAGCTGAAATGGGCTTCAAAGAATAGTATTCAAATAGAAACTGCACTTAACCCTTCTTCACCTCGCGCTGCTCCTGCATGGTAATTGGTGTGTTTTGTATGCCGCACCGCTCCGAACTACACACGTTCTAGCAGCGCCATTAAGCTGTCGCAGCTTGTCAGAGCAAAATACATTTGTCTGTAATGGTACGAATGACTCCCCTATGATATAGCGCAGGATGTTGTCAGGAGCACAAGGATCAGCATGAGAAGAAAGCTAATACAGGCCTCCATCAACAGAAGCTCTGAATCACCGGCTTTACTCTGGAATGGCCTGGTCCTCATGCAAATAGGAAATAGAATGCGGTTGGGATGATTTTTAAAAGCTAAATCAGACATGGCTTTGCTGTATTGTCACTCTATTTCATATATAAATAGCAATAAAATGCTTTAGAGTGGAAATCAGAATCACCTTCTCGATAAAACAATGTAACGATGGCCGTTATAATAGCTACTCATTTATACTGCATATATTTAAATGTCTACAATCACAAGCTAGTTGGGTCATTGTAGCTCAGCCTTGGTGGTGTACAGATAGAGACTGTTGATGCACAGTTTGTGTAAGCCATCCTGTAGCCCAGGCTTGTGCAACTCCGGTCCTGGAGGGCCACACTAAGTACTGCCACTGAAAGCAACAACTGCGATAAACACAAAGAGTAAAGGTTAACCTAAGAAATGAGACAAGGTCGTCTGTTCAACTCTAGTTGCCCTTAGTTACAGATATCTGACATTAAGCCTGCTTTCTTGCTGTACTGTAAGGTCATTCAAAGTCCAGGACCAACCCTGCAGCTCCAGTAACCGCGCTGAATCTTACAGCTTCAAATGCGACATGCGGCGTTAAAACCCTTGTGAGAATACGAGTGTGAAGGCTGACCTCCAGGATGACCTCATCTCTAGCGGCAGGAGGATGTGACCTCATGTTGTTGCTGTGTTAATGAGCCTGGACATCCTGCTGCTTCAGCAACACCGGACTTCACTACCGCCTGGAGTCTACAACCATCTTTCAGTAACTCACATCAACCTAAATTCAAAACACTGTCTTTTACAGTTCATTGGGTTCTAGCTGGTAACCAGGTAAGAGTGAGATGCAGACTCCTAACAGGTTCAAGATATTAAAGCGGAATTTTACCATTTTTTACCATTCTAGATTTCTGTGTAGTGAAATGGTTCAGATGTAAACAAAGTTATTCAGAGTGGTTTGAAGTGAAATGTTCAATTCTAGAAAAACTTACTGACTTTTCATATTTTCCTCTATTTATAGGTACATATAAAAACTCAGAAGGCATATGTGGGTTCACTGGTGGTTTTGTAAAATGGCCATATTTGTGTTGCAGACATGGGGACCCCTGAATCCCATCACCACCACTGGAAAGAACTCTCTACAGTTGAGCATTTTAAGAAGTCTCTTCAATCAAGCACTTCACTTCTTTCTCAATCAAGCACTTCATTCCTGCTTAAATATATGATATTACAGTGACACTTACTGTATGTATGTACCACCTTCTAACTCCACATATTGGTGAGATATTATACTTCTATGTCCCTTATCCACGATATCTAGAACGTGTTAGTAATTTCAGAGTGATTTAGTTATTCTGTCTTTGTTCCATATAACAGAAATGTAAGTCACGCCAGTAGGAACACTCCTAAATGTAAAGCAGCAGTTTTACTGCTTTCAACAAGCTTTTCCTATCTTATTTTTCTTAGGTTTATTTGGAGAGAAAGCGTCTGCTGTTTTTTTTTTTCTCGTTTTCATACCAGATGAGAATATTGTGGAGCTTAATGTTGGCCATCTGTGAGCAGCATCGAGGGAAATTAACTACATAAACACACGCAAACACACATATAACTGCACAGAGAACCACAGAAACTTCAACCTCTCAGTGAGGAACAAGAGAGAAATGAGCTTAACTGCTGCATTGTGGCTGTAGTGTGTATGTGTTTGTTTGACATCCTGACATTATGCTGTAAAAGGCATCTGGAACTAACGTGTCCTTGGTTCCTGCGGTTAAAGTCAGGATACCCCATTTTTATCACATGCAGATACTCATACACTCATCATCAGAAGAATAGTTGCACCCTGTGTGAATCTGCTGACACTATTCTTCTATACTGTAAGCTAGTAAATAATATTTGTTATAATATATCAGTCTTTAGGTCTAGGCTTTAAACCTGCCTGTTCAGTCGAGCCTTAATAATTAGTTTTCCTATAAGATAAAAGGGGCAGATCTGGGGTGCACTGACTGAGAGTATTATGGTAAACTGATAATGTTGGTGCTGTCGTCCCACTGCTCTTACACGTTTACTTGGGTTTGGAGGGGTGCCTGACTTCTCAGAACTACTGCCCATCCTGTGTGGTCTGATGTGGAACTACTGCCCATCCTGTGTGGTCTGATGCGGAACTACTGCCCATCCTGTGTAGTCTGATGTGGAACTACTGCCCATCTTGTGTGGTCTGATATGGAAGTACTGCCCATCCTATGTGGTCTAATCTGGAACTGCTGCCCATCCTTTGTGGTCTGATGCTGTTGCTTCATCTGTCTGGGTGCCTTTGCTTGCCTGTGTTTCTCACCAGTTTAACTACCATAGAACTTCATGCTGTCCTATGCTGTGTGGAAGCTTCGCTTGCATGCCGCTGACCCATTAGACTCGACTTGACTTACAGAGAAGCAGGACTAAATTACACTAAATATTTTTAGAAACTTCACTGTCTAAAACTAGACTAAACTGATTTCAGATTTTGCTGAGTACAACAATAATTAAATTATGAAAATGGGACTAAAACTAACATATATTTTAGAGACAAAGACTAAAATAAAGATCATCAGTCAGAAAGAAGACTGGAGGTAGTGTGTGTGAAAAAGACCTGCCTGTGTAAACAAGTTTCAGTTCAAATGAACAAACATCCTCAAACATTAGAAACTCTTAAGGAGCAGCTCAAACTACCAGTTTCATACATCTGCTCACATATTTACAGTCTGTCCTTAAATGTGACTGGTGGATACATCTGACTGGTGGATGTACTTCTCCCACCAGACACAAACCTGACGTAGCATGAACGCTGAACACTCACTGTAATTTATCTGGAGCTAAATCAGCTCTTATTCTATTTTATCCCCAAAGATAAACAAGCAATTTTCACCTGTCCAATTCATACTCCAAACACTAGGAGGCAGCATATCACCAGCAAATGTTCCTCCTCCTCCTCTCTCTTCACTCCTTATCAGTCTAGAAGAAACTTTCAGAGTTCAACATGCTAACTTTAGTAGATGTCTCTGCAGCACCATACACAGACATCTTAAACACACAGTCAACACTATTATGTCTTCACATTCTGTGTATCATTTTAGAATGGTGTAATCTACTTTATTGATTATTATTGCTGATGGGGGAGGAGCTCCAGGAAAATGAAGTGCAAGCAGGTTTTCTGGGTCATGTGATATATTTAGTTTTCTGGCCAGTAGATCGAAAGGTTGCCAGTTTATAGGACAGTGTTTCACTTCATGGATGCGTTAAGTGTGTACGACAAATTCTTCTGTGTGCAAATGGTTCTAAATTGTAATTTTAATTATCTTTTCAAATTGAAGTGGATTTTGTATTACTGCCTTTTAGTAAAATTGAGATAAAGCAATTGTTGCCATATGACAACACCATACAATAGAAGGTTAACTGTAGATTTTACTGTTGGCACCTGTGACATGTAAAAAAGTAATCATCAGTTTTTGATTAGTTTAATCTTACACTGAAAATAAGGAGATATTAAAGCTTTAATTGAGGTCAAATTGTTCAAATCAAACTCATAAAGCCATTAAAAAAGACCTAATGAAGGTTCTCCTAAAAGATGCTGGAACAAACAGCAAAGCGAGTGAGTCAATAACTGAAATCATGATGATGACAAAGCTGGAAAACTGACAGCAACTATTCATGACGAAGGAGAGAACGAGATAATGATGATGATGGTAGTGGTGGATGAACCCAAGCCTGATACCATCAATGAACCTATTACCATATCTAATACTGAGGAGGACACTCTGGAGGAGCCTCTGGGTAAGTAAAGTGGATGAACACATAACATGATGATAATAACACATTTATTTAGCATAACAGCAGCACTTCAGCTTATTATGAGTTCCAATCTCTCTTACTTCTTTCTACATGATCTAGTGAGCAGCACCGATGACCAGCCCAAATACAAGTTGTTGTTTTTTCCACCAGAGTCCAGCTTTTGGGTGAGCAAAGGTCTAATCTGTCTTACTTCCTCCTGGATGACTTCACTGACTACAAGGTCAGGATCACCAGTGAGCTCCTGGAGATGCTGCTGGAGGATATTGCGAGTGTCCAGTCTCTGGGTGAGTAAAGGAAATGAAAAAAATAACTATAGCAATGAAAGAGCTGGGAAACCGACTGTGTTTATTGTTACGACAGATGACAAGGAGATGATGACGATGGTGGCTAATGAAGCAAACATGGAAGCCATCAAAGAACTCAAGGTCATGGACCTTGATGAAGCTGAGGAGGACACTCTGGAGAAGCCTCTGGGTAAGTAAAGCAGATGAACACATGACATAATGATAATAACAGATTTAGTTAACATAACAGCAGGAATTCACCTTAATATGAGCTCTAATCTGTTTTACTTCTTTCTAGCTGATCTAGGGAGCATCACTAAGGAAAAGGATAAAATCAGTGAGTTTCTCCTGGAGATCCTGCTGGGGGATATTGTGAGTGCAAAGTGTCCAGCCTCTGGGTGAGTAAAGGAAATAAAAATCTTATAGTAAACTTGAACAGGCTATAAAACTGACTGTGTTTATTCCTAGGACAGATGAAAAGGAGACGATGATGATGGTGGTGACTGAAGTCATCACAGCACTCATGAACACAAACCTACCTGAGACCGAGGAGGAACCACTGGAGAAACCCCTGGGTCAGTAAAGTGGATGAACAGATATCAAATAAAACCAAATGACTTAATATAAAAGCAGGATTTCAAATTCAAATGAGCTCTAATCTGTCTCTAATCTATTTCTTCTAGAGGATCTAGTGAGCTACACTCACAACAAGTCTGAAGTTATCAGTGAGGTCCTGGAAATCCTGATGGAGCAAAGTGTCTCGGTTATTGTCCAGCCTCTGGTTGAGTAAAGGAGATAAAAATGTAAAAATGAAAGAGCTGGAAAACTGGAACATATTTTTATGAAAGCAGGAAATGAGATGGTGATCAGGAACCAGCTGAAGCTGAGGCTGACGAAACGATAGACGTGGCTGAAGCGGACGCAGAGCTGGTGAACTGGTCACAGAGCTGGTGAACACCACACCTCGGGGTGAGCCATTAGCATTACGATAACTCTGAATTAACTGAGTAAGAGGCTGGAATCAACAATGAATTCCTGGACTCCTTGTTGGATAGACATACCATAAAAATGAAAAAGCTGGAAAACTAAACATATTTATTTGTATAAAATCAGAGAATAACATGACCATGATGGTGGATGAAGCTGAAGATGAAGCCATTAGCAAACACACAGACACCTCCCTGAAGGACACTGAGGAGGGAACTGTGGAGAAACCTCTGGATAAGTAAAGTAATCTCTAAAGAAAGAGAAAAACACATAGCGAGGATAAAAATATGGCTCAACATCTGATTTATATTGTCATTAATTAGCCTTAATTAATACAAATTCTGCTCTATATGTTGTTAAAGAAGCAAATCAGCTGATTACTTGAATGTTAGAGAGGTTGCTTGCACGTGGTTCTTTACAGAACAATCCATTTAAAAGGCTCTTTAGTGAACCATAAGTGGTTTTTCTGTGGAAGTGCTAGAAGAAAGAACCTTTTATCTCTTTTTATACACACTTTAAAAGCTTCACTTTAACAGAGGATTCTTCTTCTTGCTGAGAAAGATGTGATCAGCAATAAAGATGCTGAAGTTCAGCCTGAAGCCAAAGAAACACTAAACATTAACCTGATGAAACTGGTCCAAAAAAACAACTTCAGAGTGAGTGAGATAAAGAAGTATAAAATATGTTTACTAGAAAAGTTCATTTCCGGAAGAGCTGATTGCTCAGCTAAAGCAGATAGCAGGTATTGCTCAGGTGTTGGTAGATAGTGGCTAGGTTACGTTGGGTGGTTGTTACACACTTCTCACAGTCAGAGATATGAGAAAGACCAGAACCCGAAACTGGTTCTCATCAGACGACAAAGATATATAAAGAGAAATGCCCCACTGGAAAAGAGAAACTGTATGGGATACATTGTTAACTGCAGATCTTAAGTCCTAGTCAAGATCCCTAAACTATGGATCTTTCAGTCCTAGTCATGATCCCTAAACTATAGATCTTTTAGCCCTAGTCATGATACGTAAATAGTTAACTACTTGTTAATAGTCAGCTTAACAAGGCTTGGCTAATAGAGGTTTTGCTCCACAGAGGGACAACAGAAAGAACTGGAGTGATGAATGTTGGCAGGTGTTCCATCCCAGACCAGGAGCAGAGAAATAAAAGACCCTATGTAGTGGCAGACCTATCCATAGTACGGATATCAGAACAGAGAGAGAGAAGAAATGGAGAAGATCACAGAGTAGAGTTCACTCCTCCACAGACCTTGATGGAGGAAGAGGAAGACGTGGATGAGAACAAAGATTGAAGAGACCCCAATGGTGGCAGCATGACGATCGCTACCACAACCTGAGAGATGGAGAGAACATAAGAGAGGCGGAGAGAACCTGAGACAGGGGAAGAACAAATGAAGAAACAAAGACACACCTGCACATAAAGACACACAACCCACCCCGGAGGTCTAGTTAAAGGTCTAATTCAAGTACAGAGGTCTAGTCAAAGTATAGAGGTCTAGTTAAACTGTTCCTGAACCTGGTACTGCTGGTTGTACGAACAGGAGAGTATCAGCAGCACTGACACTGCTGTTTTCTGAAGTTGTGAGTAATTTTCCTGCTTCCCAGATGGTTTAGTGCCAATTTATTTCATTTAATATCTACTATGAATTATACAGTAACTTCTATGAATTATACAGTGACTACTATGAATTACACCCACCGGCATATACATTTTGTCCATTTAATCAACTCCATTGACCTTAGACTTCACTGTCTTCACTGGCCTTAGACTTTTCTTGTATTTTCTCTATGAAATGTTTTCACTACATGCCTTCTAGGAATGTAGTGTGGAAGCACAAATGAAACATAAAGACGTAAAGCCAACTGCTACAGCCTAGACTGGAGTAATTAGTGAGAAATGATATGGTCTATGAATGGTATGTGTTCAATGAAGGCTCCAGTGCTGAGCAGTAAAAGGGTTATATACTACATATCCTACAATATACTACAATCAGCCTGTCTCTGGGTATATATATATATATATATGGTATATTTCACTGCAAAATGAATTACATACAGAATGTGTAAAGGATGACTTCATGTAAATGATTTTCAGCCTGTTGTAATAGGCTTAAATTAAGTGTGGATTAAAATGTTGTGTAATTCATTTTAGCAAGTCCACTTCAGATGAAATGTTCTTTTGTTGTCCTGCAGTAGAGCTCCTGATTATTCAAGATGTTTTTCCCTGTCTTTCTGCATATTTCAATTGTATTTGATTAAGATTTGATTAAACTTCTAATTGTAATCCTGAGTGCAATGTGACGCATCTCCTCCTTGTGATTGCAAACAGCCAATCAGTTTGAGTCAACAAGGTTAGAATTAGCCTCTTTGGAATAACGCAATAAACTCAACCTAGATTTGCACTGAAGAAGTCTTTACAAACACAAATATCGCTCTTTTAACATGGAGAGACCATCTTTCATTTGTTTAATTTCAAAACAGTCAAAACAGCCATTATGCACAAATGAATGACTTTTCATTGTCAGGATGAAATGCAGAAAACACATTTACAAGGAAACTCTACTCAAAGCTCTAACAGCTAAATATAATACCAGGTGTTTCAGTATTTAGTGTGTCCACTCTTTACCTTTATTACAGCTTCCATTCTTTTCAGGAGACTCACTTTCAGTTTCTCAAAGAAATCTGCAGCTACACCTCCAAAGTTCAGCCTTAAAAGCGTTACAGTATTAGTGATATAGTAGTATTGGGCGATATACTGGTTCATTCAGTATACTGGTTGAAATTCATACTGGTTGATAGTTAATATTGTCATATTGTTGGCAAATAGCTGCAGATAATGAGACATACAAACACTGAAAAACATATCAATTCCTTCACCTATCATGTAGGTATGTTAGTCCAGTATATTGTCAAGTAGACCTTCAGATTGTTATGAGTTAATGAGTTAAAGGGTAGAGGAGAGAATGAAAGGAAATGCTGGTCTCTTGAGGGTTAGCCATTAGTCATTAGCCTAGCGTGGAGACTATGGTGCTTCTTGCTCAGCCAGATGCTCTAGGCAATGCTGCCAGCTCAATTTCTCATATAAAACTGTTTCCAGCAGCGTCTGAGGCTTGTAGATTATAGCTCAAGTGTAATGCTACATTAACATGTCTGCAGTAGATGTTAACGAAACACTGATAGTCCCTTGTTATCAATGGAGTCTCAATAGAGAGTTATGCCACAGCCAGCAGCAGTGTTGCAGCGTTCCACAGACTGCAGCAGTGAGCAGAACAATCTGTCAAGAGGTCAATGGCTGCCTTCCTCCACCTTAAATAAACAACCTACAATTAAAAAGATCTCCTCCGATAATCACCTACTAAACCACCATATTTGTCTATATATTGTTCATTTCTGTTTGTATTATTTTACCCAATATTTTAAATGTGTTAAATATGGTTCTTATTACAAGTTAAGGTGCAATGTCTCAGCCCTGTCTTTGCCTGTGTTAGACTTTGTGTCCCTTTGTGTCCTGGTCATGTACTTTTGCTTGCTTTGTTTATTTTTTCATCTTTGGCTCTTTCTTATTAAGCCTGGGTCTAAGCTCTCACTACTCCCAAGTTCCTAATTTGGTGCTTCCTCCTCTTCTTCTCTTGCTCATTATTATCCTCAGGTGTCCCTTGTTTCTTCCAGAGATAAACATTGCCTAATCAGTTCAGCTTGTGAGGCATTGTCATTAACTTGTGGCTGGTTATACCAGAGTCTCTATATCTGCCCCGTTAGTAGTTCTCATTCAGTGCCTCCATTAGACTAAAATCCTTTAGTGACCCTATACCTTTTGTCACTACACTAATCATAACACTACCGAGACATCATGAAATATTTCATGACCATGACCACTGGTGACCATATTAGATCCTTTTGAGCAGGACTCACAATACTAGCCAGCACATGATTAGCAAGCACAGAACTGAACATCGGTATACACATTAAATCATCAATTTCATCATCATGATTTCAAATTTTCCTAATTAGAGAAAATATGTGTTTCGGTAGAGTGACAATTCATATTCGTAATTCATAATCATTTAGCTTATCGCTATCTCTGTTAACGCATGGGGTTAAAATAGATCATAACATAATCCTAGTAAATAGGATCCCAGGTCTGTTTTTTAGGTAGTTTTTACTGTAGGACCGCAGTGTGAGTTCAGTAAAGTGTTCCCTGTATGATATTGATTAAGAATTCCATTTATAAATCACAAAAAAATCAGTTATTAAAGTTTTGGAAATGAGTAAAGACCTTGTTAAATCCTGCTTGCTTTATGACTAAGTATCTTAATAATCAGCACAGCCAACTTCACACAGTTTTACTGGCAGGAGTGGCTCTAGTGTTGTTGGTAATAATTGCAAACTGCTATTCAGATATTCCAAACAGATGTTCTCCACACATCTGCAGTGGTGTTTTACCCCTGGGCTTTGGCAGTTGCCTGAATAAGTGTGTGAAATCTGATCAAGGACTTTACGACCCCTAAATTATAACCGGCTTATTAGTGCTAACACTTTGTTGTGCTGATTCGTAGTCGTAAATGTAAACCATTCAAGGTTCTTTGGTGTGAATGTGTTAATTGTAAAGACTCCCTACAGTGGTGTTGACAGGAACCAGGGGTCACCATGTCTGCAACTCAAATGAGTAAAATTAGACTAAAATCATCTCAAACAATATAATAAAACAACGTCTCAGACATCAGGCAAGTAAAATGATCTTATATATAAAATGTCTATGTCCTTATTAACTATCCATATATCTTAAATTTCTTAATTGAGATTGTTGTCAGCTAATTTTAAGATTATTTATCCCTTTTATTTACTTGTTTTAAGTGAGTTTAGTAAACTGAATTTTCTCAGTATATTAACAGATAATTCAACTTGTTTTAAGCCCATTTCTTAAAATAAGAATTAAAATTATCTGCCAATACAGTGAGACAATTTGGCCTATTAAAATCCCTTGTGTCTGGAAATGTCTGGAAATAAGGTATAAATAAATAATTTTATAATACATCTACAGCAATCTTAAAACGAGAAATGTAACATATTTTAACTAGATGTAACTAAATATAAGAATTTTTCTTTCTGATATCAATCTTTCTGATAAGAACTGGTTATTCACATAGTAGATAACAGTAATGATTACGGCAGTTAATTATTACCTAAACAGAGTCTCAGATGCTCCTATCCAGAGTGATCAGGTTAAGGAAGTATAAGGAGTCTTGCCCATCCATTCCTATTGTTGTTCCTCTGGTTGCCCAAGCAGGGAATTGAACCCTACTCTGCTGCATGGAGACAGAGAATCGACATGAACTCTTCAGTTCAGCTGGTGTGAGGCAGTGATAATGGGGCATATGTTGCGCATTTTACAATAGCGTCAAAAGAGGCTCAACCAATCAGGTTTTAGTACTGGAAACATATTTCAGAATAGCTTTTAATCAGATAGGACTGGTTCTACTCTAATTTCACATGCCATTTTATTGATTAAATCACAACAACATTAATGATGTGATGTTTTACAGCATTTCAAAGCCTCCATCTTCACCAGCGTCAGCCACTGAGCCGCACTCATGGTATCATTCTCAGACGTATGCGTTTATCTCAATATTTATTAAATAAATGCCACTCTCTCGTGCGTCTAATGAGGAATTATCTGTCTGAAGTTAAAATCAGTGTGAACTCGAGTCCCCCAGAACGTAGCAGTGGAACCAGGCCGGGCTTTCCGCATTGATCTCTCAAGTTAACAAATCTCATTATCTGTGAAAATGATCTCCGAGATATATACAGGGGATAAAAAGTCTCCAGTCTCCCTTTTAAAAAACCGAGCGCTTTATTTCAAGTGCCGTTTCTGACGGTGATGAAGACCATTAGGCACAGGCCTCGTTAGGAGAGGACAGAGCGCTCAGCTCAGCAGCCTGCTGTTTACATCATGTCCATACGTGAACCGCTCGCAGGAAGCACACCGTGTTATCTGTGCTGGAAAACTTGTTTGATCACTCGCCGGAGCTTCTAATTCCGGATACTTCGTTAGTGGTAGTGAGGAACTGACGGATGTTATCATCTCCTGACGTCAGTTAGCGCTGATGATGGACGTGCAAGGCTGATGCCGTTTGGAAACAATGCAGTTTGAGTGTAGGAGGTGTTGTGTGCTAACATGAATGAATTCAGGCTCTTGAGAAGCCGTTTTAACCCCAGTACCAACAGGCAGTCACTTATGATGAGTGTTTTACTCGACCTGAGCTCCTGTAGATCTGACACCTGCTTTTTCTGGGAGACTCTAATTCTAAATATGTGGTCACTTACAGTACTGTGCAGAAGTCCCCCCATCATTTACTTCATTTCCAGTCAAAACAGCAATTAAGCAGAGGTTATTAATTTTTCAACACCAGGACAAAAAGCACAAAACATATACACCCAAGTCAAATAGCTCAGTCAACATGTTTTGCTGATTTTCTAAGTGAATACATGTTAACAAATCCTCTACAGACATTGCATATGACTTTCCGGCGATTGGAGTGCATTTTTTCCTCCAATATGTAAAATCCATCTAATAAAGAGTCCATTCAAATGTGCAGAAGTGCATTATCTGAAGAGAATGTTTTCACTTGGAAATCAGAAAAATGTAACATGACCCTGGACGCCCAAACCTTTGCATACTACATTTATGCATGTGACTATATTTAACAGAAAATTACACAGGAGCCTCNTTGCATACTACATTTATGCATGTGACTATATTTAACAGAAAATTACACAGGAGCCTCGATAAGTAAATGTAATATCATTAATTTCCACATTTTTTAAATATTGCTTTTAGTTTAATATAACATTCCTGGTATCTTTTAATTTCATGTCTATAGGAATGTAGGAAAATAGAAATGAGTTTTATACCTTTTTTACACATTTTTTATAGGATTTTTTTAAAAATAGCTTTAGCCTTTATAATTTTGTTTTATCACAGTTCTCAATGTAAACATACATTTACAAATAAAAGATAAACACACTTTGAGCCCTTTATGAATTGTAATTACTGTTTTTAATATTTAATAATTAATTGAAATCGTTGTCAGCAGGTTTACGTCTTGTTCTCATAAGAAGTAAAACCAAATTATGATTCAGTTTTCTGTACAAAAGATGGTAAAATACAGTATATCAGTCATATATGGCTTTCTGAGTAGCACTTTACAGATTGGTCAATAGCAGGTAATTATATGGTAGTCTTTTTTTTTAAGTTAATAAATTATAGGTTAATAAGTATGATGTTAACAAGACAGCAATAAAAGGGCAAAGACAATTTGAAAATTGTGTAAACCTAGAAATGATATGCTAGTTTTCTCACTGTGAATACAAGATAATGATAAATTAAAGTTGCAATATGAAAAAGTAGACAGTATAATATATACTTTGTATTAGGACTGTCAGTCGAATCGGATTCGCCCGTCCTGGCTGACGATTCGACTATTCGTTCATGTTTTTTCTCCATATACATTATCTAGTAATCAGTAAATAAATTGGCATACGTTTCCGATCTGATG
>CM067490.1:8796333-8850931 GCA_034552555.1 Semaprochilodus insignis | reverse complement strand
TATATACAGTTGCTTCTAGACTCTATATGGAGTACAACTCTATATCCCGACACTAAATAAAGACAAATTATATTTGTGTTTGTGTGTCGGCACAGTGATTCTGACAGTTGTTGATTTGATTCCAGTCACACTTCCTGAGCTGTCTCTATCCAGATGATTTCCTCCTCAACGTCACATCTTAATTTCCACATTATTAGCTTCCTATATGTTTCATGCCCAGAGAGAAAAGGCATCTGATTACAGCACATTAGGAGATAAGATAATTCAAAACTCAAGGGCCCTCAGTCAGTTTCTGAAGGTAAACAGTGGCATAAGAAGAAGCTAATTATATCGGGTAATTAGGACCAGGAACCGGACTAAAAAGCAAATGAATAATCCTTTTGTGATGAAAATTTTAATCGGCAGTTGAACTCTGCCCACAAATGTGTTTTGTAGCAGTTGTTGTGAGGTTGTTTGAACTATACAGCAGAACACTGGTGAGAATCTCATGTCACCTAATGAGAAACTGTTGAAACTGACTCAGTTTATGACACAATGCCAACATTTAGAGTGAGTTATTAATTTAACCTAATATGTAACTGTAGAAACTGACTCAGTTTATATCACAATGTCTACATGAGTTATTCATTCAACTTAATCATATCTACAGTTTCTCATTAGGTTGAAGGAATAACTCAGTCTAAATGTAGGCATTGTGATGTAAACTAAGTCACGTTACACAGCTTCTCATTGCATTGAATGAACAACTAACTCTATATCATATCTACAGTTTTTAGGTTAGGTTAAATGAATAACTCACTCTAAATGTAGGTATTGTGAAAGTGATATAATGTAAATCACTTTCTACAGTTTCCCAGAAGGTTGAATAATTAACTCCCTCTAAATGTAGGTATTGTGATATAAACGTGCATTATATGGTTTCTCGTTAGGTTGAATGAATGACTTGCTCTAAATGTAAACAGTGTGATATAAACTCATGGAGTCATGCTCTAGAGTTTCTCATTAGGTTGAACGAATAACTCAATACAATGAGCAAGGTTAAAGTGTTGGTATTGTGGTATTGTGTTTTAGAGATGTTCATGAGGTTGAATGAATAACTCAATCTGAATGTAGGTATTGTGACAAAATTTGATTTGAGGTCAATGGGATTTTTTACCAGGGTTCTAAAAAACTTGCTCAACAACAGCAGACCAGACAGAGCCTGGACAGGACACGTCAGTTTAATTAATCAGCAAACAGTGCTCACAGAAAAAAATAAAAAACCCTTCAACCGAGAAGAAAACTGACATTTATTTCTTATGAAATGAATTTTGGAAATGTATTTGTATTCAGATACGTTAAGTGCATCACTTCACTCATTGTTATTCCTCATCCTTTATCTTCAGTGTCCTTCCTGATAAAACAGCTTTCAGCGACTCTCGCTTTAACAACACCACACTTGCCTCTAATGGGAGGTAAAATGGACTGTTAATATGGTGATGTACTTAGTACTGACATTTCCTCACTGCTGCATAAGAACTGTGAGTCACGAGTTGGTTATGTAGTGGTGACAGAGGCTGACGTGAGGAATTAAGATCTGAGCTGTTAGAATGTATAAAAACAACAACAAAGCGAACCACTTTTAATTTAAGCTACCCAAGCAGAAGAATGACTAGAGTGTCAATACATGAATGAAGTCGATAGCGAACACGATGTTTTGTTAATGTATAACTAAAAATGCTTATTCTAACAAAGTAAACATTGTATTTTGGACAATATTCACATGTGGGGAAAATAACTGTAATGAGAATATGTCAATGAATTGAACTGAAACAATGTTGGACAAAACAATTCAATTCACTTTGATCTCTGACTCTTGATTATGTATTGATCTCACTCGTTGTATTGGCTGTTGTTTCAGCAATGAAAAAATTGACCATGTTAAACATTGATCAGCACTCACCGATGGTCCAACAATCATTGATCTGATGTTTTAGCTCCAATATTGATTTAATGTTATCCAGCGCAAGAAAACGACTCAATGTTTAACTTATAGGAGCCATATCCTACATTTTTACCCTGAGGGTCTCTTCTAGGTACCAAAGAGCTTAGGTGCCAAATCATTGTTACATGAACATTTTTCAACCACAAATTCCAAATTCCATATTTTTCTTGATTTTAAAATAGTAAAAATGAGCTAACGCATCCTCTACAGAGAACACACGCCTGCACAATTGCTGTTTATTTACTGAATTGAACATATTGGTGCACATTTTGTGGTTTGTTTGTTTCCAACATGTTAAAGTCTGATGAGTGTAAAGCAGTAAAGAGTCGTGTGACAATGAGGCACCTCTCTTCTATCCGGTACCCAGTTCTTTCAATCATTACCCAAAGCTCATGACCATAGGTGAGGGTGGGGATGTGAGCTGACTGGCAGAGCTTTGCCTTATGGCTCAGCTCGCTCTTCACCACTACATTCTGGCAGAGTGACTGCATGTCCTGCTTGACCCACTTGCTGATTGTTTGCATTTGGCCGGTAGTTAATAACATATTTTTCTGTGCTGTGATAAACATATATATACATATATATACATACGTTTGTTCCCTATAGAAGAAAACGCTTATTTGCACTTTTTTCATTTGCAATTATTTTTACGATCTGCAATAGACTGGCGAACTGTCCAGGGTGTTTCCTGCCTTCCGTCCAGTGAGAACTGGGACAGCCTCCAGCACCCCCCACAGCCCAGGAGGATAAGTGGTGTAGGTCAGGGTTTTTCAGTCTGTAGGCTGCGGACCACCAGTGGGCCATGAAGCACCGCTCGTGGTCCTTAGGTGGAGGCAGTAGTTTGTAGTGGACCAGAAACACCATATATAACCATAATAGAGTTAAGTACATAAATAAAAATGTTGCAGTAGCAGCAGGCTAATTAAATATCTTCGGGTTGAGACAACGTAGCCGCTGGCAAGCCACTGATGGAGAGGATTCTTAGGGTGCTTTCACAGCTGCCGTGTTTGAATTGGACATGAAAGCTGTCCATGCAGTCCATATCCGGCGTGATCTGCGAGGGTTCGAACACTTCAAGACCTGGGCCCAAGACGGGGCCTACACCAAAGACTCCTCAGTTGTTTGAAAATTGTCATCCCTCAAATTGCACGGCTTATAGAAGATTAAATATCATTTTCCATCACTTTTGCTTTTGTGTCTTTCTGGCAGAAATAATTTTCCTTTAACCAAAAACCCAGCGAGTGGAGTCAGAGTGTGGTTTGCTATTTCAGATCAATCTCAAAAACCTCGAAATTAAAGATACATCGCAAGACCATTGCTCTGGTGGAAAGCAGGT
Organism: Semaprochilodus insignis; assembly: GCA_034552555.1. Classification (NCBI taxonomy): domain Eukaryota; kingdom Metazoa; phylum Chordata; class Actinopteri; order Characiformes; family Prochilodontidae; genus Semaprochilodus; species Semaprochilodus insignis. The sequence goes on along the minus strand of CM067490.1, from coordinate 8,847,611 downwards.
GGAGCATTTTCAGTGGAAACATGAGCTCCAGTCCACATCTACCTTGTACATTTCTATTGTTTTGGAATATGGAAATGGACAATATGATCTTTTTCAGGCCCCAGTTCTCAGGTTTTCAAGAAAACTGTATATATAAAAGCTGATTTAAGTTTTCTGATGGGTCGCTATGCTTAGTAGTCATTATTGGGGCAGAAAACAGTTGAGAAACCCCAGTGTAGATGATGAATGAATGAATATTTTCACATTCAACAAAACATGCAATTTAACTTTCACATTTGACTGTATAGTATGTTCCTGACTGTTATCTGTAAGTAAATCAGAGCTGCATTCAAGCAGTGATACTAACTGTGGTTTTCCTGGGTTCTGCATTCTGACTGGCTCTTGGTTGACATGTCACTAACACACTGTGCCGAGCTCATGATCAGTGAGCAAACCTCATTGTTGTGCGACTGAATTACCCTCATCTCAGGTTTAAAGTGATAAACGAAAGAGAGAAATTAAAAATAGGGAAAAACTGGTTGAATTAGATTTTTGTTGTTGTCGTTGTTGTTATTGAGGTATTCCTGTAATATTCACTGCACTTTATAATGTCTGAAACCTCCATTTTCTGGCCCAGGCTGATTCCTGATCTTGGATCCGGTGCAGTTGCTTTAATCAGCCTGCAGCTCCCTCAGCCTCTCCAGATGCTGCTGCATGGATTAGGCAATTAATATAATGCCTGTGTTCTGGTTGCTAGGCAATATCAGAGCGATGCTGTGTGCTCTCAGCTTTGGCTCTTTAGCTGTTCCAGCTGTTATGTAATGTCTGAGAGAGATGGCTATATTTAATACTATGTTTTCTCTTATTTTGCTGTCACACTCACTCAATGTTTAAATCACTTCTGTGCCTGTGATGAAACAACACTGTCACCAACAACAGACACTCCAGAAAAGCCACAGTCCAGCCACAAGGGTTATACACCTGTTGGCCACTTCATCAGAAACTTCAGTTTGAGATTCCCGCCTGTCTGCTGAAGTACAGTTTGTGTTAGCAATCCTTTTGTCCTTTATCAATGGTCAGTTTCTGACCACAGAGCTGCTCTGTTTTCCATTTTGAACATCTGGCACCTGGTTGGACTATGGCTCGTAATGACAGTCAGTGACATATCTAGAACTTCCAGAGAGACACCCAGTGCAAAGTGTGATTGGTTAATTCCTCTGTCACTTCCTAATTATGTTGGTGGTTAATCTAACATGTATGGCCTTTAGTCCAGCTCCTGAAGTCATACACAACGGGAGAGCTTGAATGGAAGCACAAGGAAGGTGTTTCTAATAAAGTGGCCAGTTAGTGGATGCACAAGGCAGGTGTTTCTAAAAAATTGGCCAGTGAATGGAAGCACATGGTGTTTCTAATAAAGTGGCCAGTGAGTGAAAGCACAAGGTATTGTTTCTAATAAAGAGGCCAGTGAGTGGAAGCACAAGGAAAGTGTTTCTAATAAAATGGCCAGTTAATGAAAGCACAAGACAGATGTTTCTAATAAAGTGGCCAGTGAGTGGAAGCACAAGACAGGTGTTTCTAATAAAGTGGCCAGTGAGTGGAAGCACAAGACAGGTGTTTCTAATAAAGTGGCCAGTGAGTGGAAGCACAAAGCTCTGTGTCTCTAATGCAAAATAGTTTTTTTTGTAAATAAATACATTAATCTGTATTTATGTGTGATACTGTTTTGTCTATATGGTAACACTTTGTGGTTTTTGTGTAATATTTGTCAAAATACAAACAAGAGTCATGAACTTGGCTTTAAACAAAATATCTATTGCTTGATGGGAAAGTCTGTTTCTAATGGGAAAAGCTTTCTAATACTAGTCAGCATTATTTTTTATTTTTCCAGCTCAGTCTAATCTACAAATAGCCTCTGATTCATTGAGCCGTCTGGGCTGACCGTCAGGCTAGCCTGTGGCCAGACTGTTTTGTATGGTTCAGGTTAGCTGCATGGAAAGGCACAACAGCGAAACCGCAAGTGCTCCATCCAGCCCCGAGGGGCTCCAAGATCAGGGCTTTGAAATCAACTGAAGAGTTCACAGACAGGTTGTCAAGCACTTCAGGGGCTTCCTGCCAATTCTCCTCCAATCCAGCACATCTTCTCTGTTTTTGGAACACACTGATAGAGGGTGCAGTTTTTTCCTCAGTGTAGTTCTGTGGGTGATCTCTATACAGTCAGGTCCATACAAATTTCGACATCAACAAAGTCATTGTCTGTACATGGACTCCGTGTTTTTCTTTTCCTTTATATAAACTGCTTTTCTGTGAAGCTGCTTTGAGACAACATTAGTTGTAAAAAGCGCTATACAAATAAATATTGATTGATTGATTGATTGTTATGTTCTCCTCTACTAAGCACACTGAGTGTAAATTAAACTAGAAAGGGACGGTTTGTGAAGAAACTTTAAATGGGCTTGACTAAGTCGGTTAATAACACTTGCAGAACACTACACTGATTGTTTCTGAAACCTTTATTGGCTTTATATAGTAAAGGTAGGTAGCAGGTAGCTGCTATGTTGCGTTGCATGGTGGTTGCTAACATGATGCTAGGTTGTTGTTATGGTATCCTCTGTAATGTGTTATCAGAACTGGGACATTACAGGATTCCACATGACTGTGGTGGAACAAAAGGTTGAGGTATAAGCATTATATATTACACTCATCTTCAAAAGAATAGTTGCACTCAGATGTAACTGTAACTGTTGTATTGCAGTGCTATGTGGAAGGAAGAAAGGAATGCATTGCTAACGTAACATGCATACGTCTTGGCATGGAGTTGTAGAGGTTCCTAAAGGTGTCCTGTGATAATCCATCCCATGCAGCTTGAATATTCTCACACAGTTCCTGCAGGTTTGCGGCAGGGGTGGAGTGACACCAGGCCTTTGGACAAGTAACATTTGACAACCAACTGTTCATCTTGGCGCTGACCACGGTGCCAGACAAAAGCAATAAGATGAAAATCAAGAGAAATGTATAACAAAAAGGTTGCGTGTGGTCAACTATTCTGTACATTACAATACAGTCCATTACAATAGAAAGATTGCACTGGTGAGCTCAAAAACATTCGGAGGACCATAGAAACCAACTGTGGTGGAAGACAGAAGATTTCTCCCTGGTGAAGAAAAAGGCTTCGCAATCAGGAGAAGTGAATATCAGAGTGGATACAGAGTCTTGATTACAAGAAGTAAACTACTGGTGAGCCTCAAATACAGGAACAGGACAAAAAAAGCCTGTACATTTCTGAAACAACATTTTGTTGACAGTTGAGACAAAGATCAACTTGTACCCGAATGATGAGAAGAGAAGAGAGATTCAGCCAAATGCTTTAAAACTCACTGGACAGCACTTCACGGTGCGATGGACAATGAGCATGCTGCGAAAACAACCCAAAAGCAAAGAAGTAGAATGTTCTGCACTGGCTAAGTCAATCATCTGACCTCAATCCAATTGAGCATGCATTTCACTTACTGAAGGCACAACAAGTTGGAACTGAAGGCAGCTGCAGTAAAGGCCTGGCAGCATGGCCGTACCCACCCTCAGGCGTGGACCTTGGTATTTTGTTTGAGATGTATGTAATGAGGTTGGACAACTTTGCACAGATTTTGGAGTTCTTGAGAGCCAAAGAAATTTATAGCACCATAACTAAGCTTCCTCCCCTAATTACGTTTACGTTTACGTTTACATTACATTTTTTTGAAGTCTGTAGGGAACCAAAGATAGCAGTGTTCAATATCTGATCTTTGAATCACTGTAGATTGTGAGCGTGAACTCCACAGGCCAATACAGTGTGGTGTGCCCTTTTCTGCAAGCTCTGGACCACATGTCTAGCCTTTAGGAGAGATATGGACCCCAAATTTACCAGACTCTTCACCTGTCGTCTTCTCTAAGGCGCCAAAGTTATTAGTGTCATTATTATGTGTTCAGCAACTAGTCCAGCACCATCCAGCTTAAAGCGTCCTCACCAAGCAGTAAAGTCGACAAGTTCACTAGTATGTGTGACCTGTAATATATAATATGAGTTTGAATTATGAATTTATATTGAATTATGAATGAATTTATATTAATATATAAATAATGACCTTGTCAATGATTATGAAAACAAATTGAACCGGCAGCTGAATCCAGTGAAGCATAATACAGGCAAGCAGCATGCCCCCACAGCCCCCTAGCAAACTTTTGGAATTGGATATTTCTAAAATCCTGCGTGCGACCATAACCAGCATCAGAGTTCAGGCAGTCATTGACTGCAAAGATTATGATTATGCTAGATTGTTTAATTATTGTTGAGCCCCTAAAAATGCGGAACTATGTTTGAAAATTGTTGTAATGCCATTTACGTGATTTGGATGTACCACTTTTTAATTATCAACATTAATTACATTACTTTACAGGATGTTTGTTCACAGCTTCTATGTGTTATATTCCAATTGCTTATGTGTAAAACGTAATCAAGAACAGCTATATTCATCACAAACTTTGTTTCTCTGAGCAGGAAAAATTTAATGAAAAAAGAATTACTTAGTTATTTAGTTATGTGTAAGATATTAACACAGTGCATAAAATGTATATTGTAATGTAACATATGTTTTGCTAGAACAAATTTCTTAATAACATCACTTTTAAACTTCAATGAATCATCTAAACTTCTGCCAGCTGAGGGAGCAGCAATCGTCCACCTTACCTTCAAGTGCTTTCTTGCAGTGCTCACACATGAAATGAGATACCCTCGGTTTATCTTGATCCCCAACAGGCATGCACAAAGTATGCTTTGTCGGCCTCGTACATCTTAGCAGATGCTTTCACTGAGTACTTTTTCACTCTTGTCTTGATAAATTGACCACAGATATAGCAAAAATGTGTCTGCTGGATGCAGCGACCTCTTGATGCCATCCAAATGACATGTAGCTCTGTAAGCACTGTCCACTTACTCTGTAACAATAACTGAAATTGTTGTTTTAACACACCTGTATTTATACTGCTGTGTATGCTACTGGACAGTCCCAGACAGTTCTAGAAACTTCTCAAGAGTTCTCACAGTTCCAGAAGCTACTTGAAGCCTCAGAAGACATGAATATCGTCGCTGTCCAAAGAAAAACAGGTATCTCCAAAATGGCAACTTTACAGGAGAGGCCAAAAACCTCATTTAATTTGAATGGAAGTCAATGGAACCAGACGTCCTTCCAAGCGGTTTTGGGCCATTTCTGTTGGTCCACTCTTCATGAAATTCACACACAGCGTAAACAGCAGCTCATGTGATCAAATGAGGCATAAAAGTAAAAATCAACAAAACTGGAGATACATGTTTTTCTGTGGACAGCGACGATATGTTCACTGGTGGTTTTGGATTTTGCATAGTGGTTCTGGATGCCCACTGTAAAGAAAAGTCGGTAGGTTTCTCTACATTGAAATACTTCACATCAAAATACTGTCAACGTCTTTGTTTACATCTCAACTGCTGAATTATACAGAAAGTAAAACAAATCATTAACAATAAGTATAAATAATAAGTATTCTGTATGGGAGGTCACCTGAAAACATTACAAGTTGAGACATAGACTTGTATTTGTAGCATAAGCAGACACGCTGTGAGCTGGAGTGGCAGCTTGTGTCAGCTGCTGGGCTGATATGAAGCAGATGGAGCATCGGGTGATGAAAGAGTGCATCTGAAATGCAGATTTGAGTTGTTCAGCATATTGCAGCTGTGCAGTATGCAAGTATGCGGACGAGGCAGTTGGTTTAGATTAGGATGCACAGATGATTTGAGATGGAGAGCAATAACGAGGCTAGTCAACATGTCGCCACAAATACAGGATCAGATTCAGTTGCTCAACAATGGCCCATGCTTTGTTTGTTTTGATGATGAATGAGTTATGACAGTATGACACTTTTTGTGGTGTGATAGCTGTGCGATACTGCAATTGTCACAATTTAGCATCACTTCCTATTATTTTCAAGAAGAGTAGTGACACATTTCGAGGGAGGCTTTCGAGCAGTGAGGTTTGTTATACAAACAGCTCATTTGCTTCGACTCAAAACCTTAAAATAGACTAATACAGAGTGCAGTACTTACAGCAGTCTCATACTGTGCCGAGAAAACAAGGGGAGAACTGAATGGAAAAACCCAAAATAAGGTGGATGGAGACCAACTGGGTTGTGATTTGGTGACCAGGTTGTAACATGTAGCATATGATGTACATCATTTTCATACATATCAAACTATCACTTGCGTCCTGTTAATAGGGGCACTGACTACTGCCTTTAGAAAAGAAATGCTTCATCACAGGACAAAGGTGATCAATCAGAACTAGAAAAAGTGAAGGAAAGTGAAGGAGAAAGGTTGCACAACTTCAGTGGTACCCTAGGCTGTTGCTATGCTGCGATTGCTATGGGAGGAACAATAGAGGAGTGCGGGTCAGTATGTCTGTGGAATAGAGTTTGGGGATCTTCCCTGATTAAAGACATTCAATTTAGTGGCTGTAGGGTAAAGGAAACAGTAGAGTTTGTGTGGGGCTGAAATTAAATAGGACTCTATGGGAAGAAGGAGGGATAAAAAAAAAAAAACAGATGAGTGCGGGTCAAATCAACGTTGAATTTGTGCTCGGGAAGGTCTGCCCTGAGATATTTGAAATGGTGTCTGTTGGTCGAGCAGAAGTACAGATTTCCTTTCCATTCATTCTTAATGGGATAAGATTCGTCAAAAATCTGTTGCCACAAAGAAACCGTGCCTCAGATCAAAAAGCTGTGTACAAACAAATCAGACTGGACAATCTGGAGTTGGAGGTGGTGGTGCTGATATCTCGAAAACTGCAGGACAAGCCAAGGGTTTGTGTACGTATATAAAGGGTGCCATTCCTGCCTTTTGCCTAAGAGCAGGGCTGATTTTTGCACCACTGACCTCTCAAGTGGTCATTCGTCTTTGAAGTAAGGGGTTTATGTAATACAGCTCTACTATAAATGGTCCAAACATTTGACACTTGCTCCTCTGGCACTTTTTCTAAAATGCAAGATATTAACAGGGATTTTGTCCTCCTTTGCTGCAGTAACAGTCTCTAGTCTTCTGGAGTCTCTAGTCTACACTAGATGTTGGAACAGTGCTGTGAAGACCTGGTTGCATTCAGCCACAAGAACATTAGAGGGGTCAGGTACTGATGTTGGATCATCAAGATTACTGCTCCACAGTATAATGCTGGGGGGCTTTACACCCCACTTGGCACTGGACATGCTGGCTACTTCAGAGCGCCCCATTCTATTGGTCAGAGCTTGTCTATAGAGATTATACAAGCGATGGGGCATTCACTGGCAGAATTCCCTCATTAGAGGAACTGTCTGGATGTTTTTGGACATAGACTGTAAATTGAATCCTCTAAGGTATAATTTCAGTATTATACTCCTTTAAAAATCGAGATAAAAACACAGTGTTACAAAGTTCTTTATTTACATGTTAAAATGTGAATAAAACAACAGACAGCATTTCATGTCGATTAGTAGTATTAAAATAACTGGAAGGTACTCGTTTTTTAAAAAAAAAAACGTTTTCGGTGATTAAAAATAACGCAATCCTTGTACGTTTTCAGTCTAGCCCGAGTTTGGGCCTTAGTTGTGTTTCTATTGGTTGGTTTAACTGTTCATTTGGCTTCTGTACTTCTGATTGGTAGGGGGGCGGGAATTAGAGCGGATGAGAGCAGAGGGGAGAAACGGAAGAGAGACCATGGACGAGGGAAGGACACTGGCAGATTCGGATAGGTTTTGTTAACTTCACGTTGGCAAAAGTGCACACAAACAAATAGCTTTGTTTGTTGACTTTTAAGAGCTCTACAGTGTTAGCAGCGCTAGCTAGCCTTAGCATCATTATCGCAACCGGTTAATGGCTAATGTTTCAGACTAGTATCTGAGTTGGATGACACGTGCTTAGGGAACCGCCCAACAGCTCAGTTAGCGCCACGAGCTACCAGGAGACAGCTCATGGTTCCACTGAGTGCACCGAGGGAGCACCGCTGCCCAGGCAGACCCCCAGGCGACCGGAAAGCTTGGAGGGGTCCCTTGGCTCCGGGGAGGTCCAGATACTTCCCTCTCCGCACCTCAAGTCAAGAGGCGCCGCCCATTTCTCTCCTCCTTCTTCTCATGATTGTGAGTACTCTGAGTGATTTGACTCCAGCTATCAGGCCTGCAGCGGGGGGTTTATTTCTCTTATTTTCCAGCCGGCTTTTGTACATATTCTTTCTGAATTCCAAAGTTATTGTGTAATTGCAATACCCACCTGAGTACTGTTCTAGAACTACCTTGCTTTAAGCAGCGTTTAAGTGCAGTTACGTGTGTTTCAGTGTTTTTACAGCCCAGTATTAAGAGTTCAGCAAATTTGCCTAGCACTGTACATATCTGTTCTTGGCTTACTACAGAGGGTATTGTTATCTGAGTCATATCCTCACTAGAGGTGAGAGGCGTTTTATTTGTGACAATATATTGTTTTTCTTTTTCTTGCTATTTTCCAATTTCATATTCTACCTTTTCAAATAGAGTCTATTTTGGTTACAGAAAAAAGTGCTATGGCAGAGCTACTCATTTACTTTTCTACAATTTTTGTAATAAATATAACTAATTTAATTCTTCAGTCTCGTAATTTCTGGGAACATTTCACAACCACACGTGGTACTGACTGCACTGTGTCTTTAGGTAAAACAGCGGTTAAACATATTTACTGGGACAATTTAGTTTAAAAGAACTTGGGGCCCTGTCCTACTGGTATTGGACATAGAGAGGGTTACAGTCTGTTGCCTGTCTCTAACCTGACATGTGGATTTGGAACTGATGCGTTTGGGGACTCTTTTTTTCAGTGTTGATTTTTTTTTGATGTTGAACTTTCACTGTAACTTTCTGAGGAGAATGATTTAATAATTTACGCCATGCACCAAAACATGAACAAGGTATCTCTAGAGAGCAGCAGCAGCAGGCCACTATTACAAGAAACAAAACTTTAGTGAAAAAGTAATGGACCTCTGCTTATAAATAAGACACAGCATCTCATATTCCATTTGCATTTACATTTATGGCATTTAGCAGACGCTCTTATCCAGAGCGACTTACAGCCCTGCTTAGTGTTCCGTCGGATAATGTTTCCCAGCTAGTACAGGAAGGTTAGAGTCTAAAACTCGCCCTGAGCTCAGACACTGCCCGAACAAGGGCCAGTGCTGCTACCTAGAGAGAATAATACACAGACATATATAGCATAAGTGCACTACCTGGCAACCCAACCCAGCGCTCATACCTAGAGAGAAGAAAGGTTATGGTCAGTATAAGTGCAAAAACAAAGTATTTCAACATACGCATCTACTAGTGCTCACTCACTTAAGTGCTTTACAAAGAGATGGGTCTTCAGCCTGCGCTTGAAGACTGCGAGAGACTCTGTTGTTCGGGCAGCCAGTGGGAGTTCATTCCACAATCTGGGAGCCAGGACAGAGAAGAGTCTGGACGCTTGTCTTCCATGCGTTTTCAGGGATGGCGGGTCGAGCCGAGCTGTACTTGAAGATTGAAGGGCTTGAGGTACAGATCAACTCTTAACCATTGCCATAAGGTAGGGAGGGCTTGTCCATTCTTGGCTTTGTAGGCCAGCATATATTTGCCTTAAGCCACTCCTTTTGATTCACACCTTGGACTAACCTGAAACCACAGCTGAGACTAGTAATTACAATTAACTCAAGGTTCAGCCAGCTAGCAAGACAGCCTAGTAGTAAATTAATGAAAGTAAATTAAAAACTAAAAGCCTACCTTACTAACAGAAGACTAAATCCTAATCAGAACACACTAGCACACTGATTCCATTACGAATTTGGTGGTTGGTGTAGCTCAGCAGGTAACACCACTACCCACCAGGGAGCCACCACCACATGTGGGAGACTGGGGTTTGAATCCCTTGAGTCTGGGCATCTGTGCTGTGCTACACCAATAAGAGTCCTTGGGCAAGACTCCTAACACTACATTGGCCTACCTGTAATATGATTAACTTTGTAAGTCGCTCTGGATAAGAGCGTCAGCTAAATGCCTTAAATGTAAATTCTGGATGGAGTTTTTAGGAAAACACCCCAAATGTAGTCAATCAGCCCGGACATATTTGGTGTCTGCATATGGTAATGGAGGCTTTTACCTTCTACCATGCCAATTAGTATGGTGCTAAGCACGAGCCTAAATCAGCGCTCATCTTAAACTGTGGGGAGTTGTTCAGTAATCGCTAATAGATTTGCTAATACGTGGTTTCTGACACTGTATGGCACACTGTTGTCCATTGGTGAACCCGGACTATTTGTGCTAGACCTTCAGTTTGGACCCTAAAAACTGGTCTACAATGACACTAATTTCTACCAGCATCCCTGTGGAAATTCCAGCAGTGCATTACTGTTAGCTAATGCTGGTGGACAAGAACATTTTTGGATATTGTAGAGTAAATGTGGACATTTGAAGACATTTTATGTTCTATGTAAATCTTTTGGCATATATTTGATCTTATAGCACAAGGCCAAAATACAGGGCGTTCAAGGGGTTCCAGGACCTCCTAGTTAACCTTTTGGAGCTTGTGAATATCTCAAAATCCAAATTATGGGGGGCCTGGAAAATAAATGTAATCATCGTACTGTACGTCAGTGAAACTTCAGTGCTGAAATACCAATTTAGTGAATAGTCACTGTTAGTCTGCTTCACCCATAAAATGACAAGCTTCCGTTTTTGGTATCCTTAATGAACTAGAGCTGCAGCCTCAGCCTTGCTTAACCCAGTTCATCCTTTGTAGCCTATTAACTGTAACTATTCCTGGGACACCTCTGAAAAACACGGTATTTTTTTAAATATGAAACCTTGCTGAATTTATAAACCTAAAGACCCAAGAGTAGATGTGTAAGATCTCTGTTAATGTGTGGAAGAGTGCATTACCAAATTACTTTTCTAGTTTTGCATTACCAAACTAGAAAAGGGCATTTCCAGAGGTGATTGAATCCCATCACTCACCATCATCCTCATGCAACGCCACCTGCAGGAGCTTGAAGTTACTACCACCTTAAATATGCAAAGTGACTCATTTTTTGTCCGGTGGGCTTACCTTATACTGTATATTGTCGCTGTTAGAACAAAATGTAGCACCTGAAAAAAAGCAACTTTACAGGAAAAGTTAAAAAATCTGACTGATTTTTTGAGTCATTGTCATGAAATTTAGATGAACTGTAAACACTAGTTGGCAGTGTTGTTCTGACCAGACATCTCAGTATGGAGTTGTAGAGGTTCCTAATGGTTTCCTGGGACAATCCATCTCATGCAGCTTGAATATTCTCACACAGATTATGTGGTAGGAGGTGGAGTGATGCCAAGCCTTCTGGACCTGTGAAGCATTGCAAGAAACCATTCATCTTGGTGCTGACCACATTGCTTCCACACATGGATTCGTTGGTCATCTCCACCAATGCAAAGGTGGGACTTGTCACAATCTGAGTCACTGTATGACAGTCTGACACAACACCATTGCCGGTGTAGTGCTTAGTGCTGGCACTAAGAGGGTGACTTATAGAGGGCATCACTGCTTGCTGAATGTCTGCAATCGTGGCTGTTGGGTCAGTCAGGTACCGCGATAAGGTCCTTCCTTGCTCATGTCACTCGAGTCACACAGCCGAGTGTGAAGCTTTTGAATCATTTGCATGTCTCACAATGTCAAACCCGCCCTTGCATTCCTGGTGGTTGACTCCTTCTGGGTGTAACTATTGTTGCAACTCCTTTTTTTTTTTTTTTTTTTTTTTGCATACAGTTGCATGTGTAAAACGTCCACCACCACTTATTCATTACCACCGTTAATAGGATATTAGATTTTTATTTAGACTTAGACAAATATTTCTGACACATTCTTGAGTCTCTGCCATCCCCCACCTTCTGTTTTTAGAGCAGCACAAAAGAACCAAAACTTTTTAAAATTTTTTTCTCTTTTTTTTTTGTTTTCAGTCACTGGAGCTGTTCTTTCTGTCCGTCTGAAATAATCTTCATCAGTCCTGCCCCGGCCACGACGCTGCAAGTGGTATGGTCTGAAACCATTACGTAAGAGAGAGAGAGAGAAACAAAGCAAAGACAAAAAAAGTAAGGCCACACGATAGATTGCACACTATAAAACACTAACAATTTACTCTTTTGGCGCTTTGTTCAGCTCGTCCCTGGAGCGCTTTCCGATGTATGTAACCCAAGTCGTTTGGGAAAATGAAAGAAAAAGGGAAAAGAATTACACATAATAACAGCCTAAAGGAGCGTTATTACCACAGACAGCTCGCTGCTGCGATACGTTTGACACGGCTTTCACCTTTTTGTTCTTACTCAGGGTCTCCCCACTGCTAGCACTCTAGCTTTTACATGTAGATAAAACCCTATAAAAGCATCTCACTTAACTCAGCCGAGAACTTCTAGTCTCATTCTTTTCCTCAGCAGCCAGTTATACAAAATGTTCCGACGGCATCCATGCTGTGTGTGAACTCTGATGTTTCCTTTGAAAAATCTGAATTGATTTTGGAAATTGAAATTTGAAGTTGAATTGTTTTCTACTTCCTCTTTATATTCTGTAGTTGTCGTAACAAAACCTCATACCTTAAAACAGGATTTTTACAGGAGAAGCTAAAAAATACACTTTTCAAAGTAAATGTTCCTAAAAGGTTCTTGGCTTGGATGTACAGTTCTACACCTTTAAAGTAAAGGTGCCATAATGGTCAACAAAAGATTTAAGAACCTTTAGATAATGTAAAGGAAAAACCCTGAACTGGTATGCACTCTTTACAAAGATGCCCATAAGGGTCATTTGCACAATGTTATGGAAGATCCACATTAGGTTCTTTACAGATACTTCAGATGAATGTTTTTGGATAATGTGAATACAAATGTTATGGTTTAATGTTCTCATTATTTATATTACTCATATTTAAGAACCCTTTAAGTGGTACAAAACAGTTACAGTTACTTTAAACCTATAGAAGGTTCTTCACACTTACCAACCTCTTTTTCAAATAAGGTTCTTTATGGAATCAAAAGTACCTTTTCTATGGCATCTCAAGAAGAACTCTGTGTGGTATTTTTTTTTAAAGTGCTGAAAATTTTAAGTTTAACAACAAAGAACCCTTTGTGGTACATTTTGTGTGTAGAAGAAACACTTGCTCCCCAAAGAACCTTTCAATAAAAGGAGCTATTTGCAAATATGAAGAGTCTTATTCAAATTTTAAAGTATCTTGACACAATGTAAAGGTTCTAGAAAGAATTCTTTAATTGGAATAGAACATTTGTTATGTCAAGATTCTTTAAACCTTTATGGCGTTCTCAATACTCTCAAAAAAAATTCAAAAATGGAAACCAAAAAGTGATTCTTTTACAGCACCTCTCAAAGAATGCTTGTGACACCTTTTTTTAAGAGTGTAGAAGAACCACTGTTGATTCCTCAAATAACCATTCATTGAATGGTTTATTAAATGAAAATGTATTATTAAAGGAACATTCACATAATGTCAAGGTTCTGGGGAGAACCCTTTAATTGCTATAGAACCTCTACATTATGTGAAAGAAACGTATAGGGAAACACCTCGTACAGAATTTGTTGTTAAAAAAAAATAAAATAAAACATCAATTGGAAGGTTCTTTATGGAACCAATGGCTTTTGTGGGATCTTTATCTTTTAGAGTGTAGAAGAACTACCGTTGCTTCCCCAAAGAAATCTGATGTGCAAATGTGGAGTCTTCTTACAAATGTAAAGAACCCCTATGTAATGTAAAGGTTCTATGAAGAACCTTTATTATGGTATAGAATGTTTACATTATGTAAAGGTTTGTTAAACTGATAAACGGTTCTAAGTGGAAACATCTCATTTACAAAAACAGTGTTTTTGTATGTTTATGGAACCCTTGGTGGTCCTTCTATGGCACAGCTGCAAAGAACCCTTTTTGGTACCCTTATTTCTGAGAGTGTATGTTTTTATTGGCCCGTTTACCATGAACTGTTAACATAACCTAAGTTTGTTTTTTAAAATTGCTTTTTTTTAATATGAGGTTTTGATACGACAGCAAAGATTTGATAGTTGCCAAAAATAAAGGGGGACAATATTTTTTTAACATCATATCCATAAATGAAAGCTTTACAACAGAATGACTAATGAAATGGCTGAATAGCGCTACTGTCCTGTCGTGTGAGAATGCGGTGGAGAGGTTTATTTTTTAATTGGATGCTAATATACAGAGGGAGATCCTTTTACACAGTCCAAAGCTGAGGCGATCGAAAGCCCCATCCCTCAAAAAAAACAGGCTGTTTCTTCCTTTACATGAGTTAGAAGATGAAAGTTTGTTGGTTGGATCTCTGTGATCTCCATTCTAGCCCGAGAAACATCGGGCTCATCTGTCCCCGTCTTCCCAAAACTCCCTCTGATGAGTTAGCGATGCTGTGCTAACGGTCATGGATATGGTTCCCCTGTACTGTGGGACGACACTTTTGCAGTTGTTGCTTCGCGGCGTTGTTTGAACTTGTCTGAGATGGATTTTGTGAGACGTATTCACACACTTAAAGAGGCGAGAGAGGGATCAACGTCACTTTTCAAGTCTTTTCATCAAGTCTTTTTTTTTGGGATAGGGGAGTTGTCCTTCAGATTGTTCTTGGCATTGTTGACTTCAGGTTGTATTTACAGGACCTGACTGACTAGCGTAATGGACAGGATCACGGTTGCCACGGAAACGCTGGCTGGAGATGCTGATGACTGCCTGGCTCTGTTGTTCTCAGACTGGTGGGAGTCCATGGAGTCAATGGAGCCATCCATGTTGGGGTCCAACATGCTCTGCAAAGGAGAACGTACTGTAAGCGAAAGGCTAACGGGCGAGTCAGTAAAGAGATAAGACTAGTAAAGAGAAAAATGCTAATACACTTGTGTTCCCATCCAATATAGTTATGTGAACTTTAGATGGCGTAGGCTACCATGATTAGAGGCTGAATTAAAATGAGCGAGAAATGACGGAGAAGTACAGTTGTTTTTGCTTGAAGTACAATTATTTTATAGTCATTTGCTATTTTCTTTAATGGATGTGCTGTTTGCAGTTCAGAGACACAGGGCTGGACGGCCAATGGCCCACCTAATGAGGGCTGAAATGCCACTCAGCCGACGTCCACATTGCATCTGGGAACACAAATGCACTAGACAGCAAAGGGGAGCACATTGTACAGAACCATTTTTCAAACAAACTTTTGATTTGGCATTTTAGACTGTCAGTAAGAACCTTAGAAGCTATGTTCCATGATTGGAGCATCTGGAGGGCCAGTCGTTTGCAGTCACCGGCCATCCGGCCAACTGATAAGAAAGAATTGCCCTTGCGTTATAAAAGCTGGCCACTTACATGGAGTGTAGGGTAATGGACGAAATGTTTGGTATAAACTGAACAAGCATTCACCGTTGTGTCTATGCTGTATGTTAAAGCAGTAAGATCAGGTGAAGTGGAATCATGTCACTTATGACGCGATACATCATTGTTTATTTGAAAAATGCTTTGCATGCTTAACTGATTTTCTCCTCCATCTCATCCTAGAACAATAACTCTTTTTGATGTTTCCTTAAAAACTTTTTTTGAGCAAAATAAATTAAAATTTACAAAAAAATGGTGGATGGAAAACCCTCTTATGTAAGTGTGTGTATTACACTGTGTTTCTGACCGTGAGCTCATGGTCAAAAACATTACTAAGAATCCAGAATTGTCACAGCCTTATCACTAACTGAACCAAACAAATTCCTCTATCACTATACACTACAGTGCAAAACAAAAACAATGAAATTCTACTGACTTACATGAGAACTGCAGATATTTTTGTTCACCGTAAGACAGTCAAAAAAACAGTCAGAATTCCATAAGCAGGTTTTTCTATAAGGCCTATAAATATATAATAAAGCTCTGGAAATTAATAAGAGACAACCCCAGTTTCTTCTCTACTGACCGTGATGAGCGCCACCTCATTCGAATGTCACTTAACCACCGTGAGGTGACCTACAGAAAGACTTGGCGAGTGGTGGCTTGAGTTGAAATGCACAGCGAGCATGGTTCAAAAAACAGACTTCTGGAGGTGTCATTAGTCATTTTCTAAATAAACAGATCTAACCCATAAACTATAAAACTAGAGAAACTGATCATTTTGAGATGGTCTCTTAAATTTTTCCAGAGCTGTATATAGTTTTGGGAATTTGGAGACCTCTCTGGTGAAAATGTATAATTACACATAACAAGTGACAGAACATTAGCTAGATCCAGAAACAATCCGAAGACATTTATCATGCAAACTAACATGTTGCCCCATATCGTCCACTGAGAAGAAAACACCTTGCATAGAAGATGACCGGTCCTCATCACCCGCATCCAAATGTATACTGGTTAGTTCTAGAATTTAGAACCCTTTGCCAGGAATGTGTCTTCTGCATTTAACCCACATATACTTAGACTAGTGGGCAGTGAGCCCACTTGCCCAGAGCGGTGGGAAGCCCTATCTACAGCTCCCAGGGAACTGTTCAGGGTTAGGTGCCTTGCTCAAGGGCACTTCAGTCATTTCCTCTTGGTTCAGGGGATCGAACCACTGACTCTCCAGTCACAAAGCTGATTCTCTAACCTCCAGCCCATCATATTGAAGCGGCATTACTAATCCAACATGAAAACGTACCAATTACCCACAGCTAGCTGATTCAGCTGCTAAAGCCTTTCAGCATAACTGATCTTTGTTTTTTACATCCTTCTTCAGAACAATTATCTGCATCAAGATTACCTTTTGTAGCAACAGTTCACACCCGAGCCCGGCTTTGGTTGTGTGAAATGAGCATATAGTCTGCTGGGTATCTACTAATACTCAAACAACCTAGTTTCTTAACCCTATGTCAAGGTTAAAGTTGTTTAGGTAGTGGTACTGAAAAATCTTAAGCAAGTTCAGGTATCATTGATTGGCTAAATCTACAAACCCTCAATTGAGAGCAAAATCTGTTGCTTACAATAGAAATCAGATATACCTAATATGTTTTTAAAAACAGTAGTTTAATAAGTACACTAGATGAGGGCGATGGGCTGAGTTTGTGGTCTTCAAAAGCTTTCTGTTTGTTACTACACACAGGTGTGTTTTCCTCTGTGTTTTTAGCCTAGGCCCCCCAGAGCCGCAGGCTCTCTGAGTCTGCATTTCTGCTTTGCTAGAGCTCCCAACACGCCTGAGGTAATCACAGTTCTGCAGCTGGAAATGAGCAAAAACCAGTTGAACTGAGAGTGGCTCTTAGAGGACCGGAGCTTTCAGTCTCACCTCGTCTGCACATTCGAAACTGTTGGAGGGAGAACACTTCTGGCCACCGTCCTGTGAGAACAGAAACATGTGAACATGATTATAGTCTGCTGTAGTGCTGCTCAAGATCCTAGCACATCAAGCTAAAGCTGTCTTTCCTTGTGACTCTATGCAGCTTCTTAATGGAAATCATCCATAAAGGGCAAATATTCTAAAATGTAATTTTTTCCACATATAACAGTTTAATGTTTTTATCTCAGGGAAATGTCGGAAAAGTACAAGATTACACCCATTTCTACCACTTCATTATGAGTAACATTCATTATTGGGCCTTTAGGTGGGAATGAACAGCTATTAAACTGGAAGGTGTTAATAATCTGGAGTTGAAATTCAGAACAGGATGAGAAATGAAGGAGCTGTTGGTCACTTTCCATCTACAGAACTATGAAGGCCCAGGGACTAAGGACTATGGATTTTTATCTTGTTAAGAGTTTCTGCTGCAAACACATCATTAAGGACTGTGATGACCAAATGGATCAAGTTCACGTATTAAGTGGATTGAGTTGCTGATTGTAGTATTGTTGATTTTGATCCTGTGCCTTCAAGACTGATATCCACTCATCATTAAAAGAATAGTTGCATGCAGAAGGAAGTGTCGGATTGCAATGCTATTGGGAAGGAAGATGAACGTTACCAGGAAATTTAGACTGATATGGGCAATATTTATTGAGATACACATACAGAAGTAGTGTCTCTCAGTATGGCGTCGGGCCACCATGTTTGCTAACGCAACATGCCAGACGTCTCCACATGGAGTTGTAGAGGTTCCTAATGGTGTCCTGCTGTACTGCATCCCATGCATCTTAAATATTCTCACGCAGTTCCTGCAGATTTTGCAGTAGGGTTGGAGGTAGAGTGACACCAGGCCTTCTGGACGTGTAACGCATGACAACAAATTGTTCATATTGGCGCTGACCACGGTGCCTCCACACACACAGATTCGTTGGTCGTCTCCACTGAGACAAAAGCGGGACCTGACTCTGAAGATGACCTGCTGACATTCAGAGTGACTCCATGACAGTCTGCAACGACACCATTGGCTGTTGAGTCAGTAACATACAGTGATGAGGCCCATCCTTGCTTACGTCCTTTTAGACAGTCCATTCAGTCATCACAGTCTTTGGTACTTTACTCAATTACATTTCCATGAGAAAAATCATACTTTTTACTCTTTACATCTTAGAGAGGTTTAATTTATTTTCCACCCTTCTGAAAGGGTTTTTTTTATTAAAGCATCCAACCAGATATTCACTGTGTCACCAAACAACAGAAACCTTTTCATCATCCCTTAAACCAGCTACTTTTGGTTTGTCTATATTTGAGAATGTTTAAATGCTAATTCTTTTATTCATCTGCTAAACTGCTTTATCCTTCTGGGGTGGAAAGTAGGAAACGCCCTAGACCGTCCACCAATCCATCGCAGGGCAGGCATACACATTCACAGACACACACTCAAACTCAATTTAGCATTTCCTGTTCACCTGATGCATGTCTTTGGACTGTGTGAGGAAACAAAGGCACCCGGAGGAAACACGGGCAGATATGAGGAGAACATGCAAACTCAAAACAGAAAGGACCCCGGACGCCCCAGCCAGGAATCAAGCCCACGCCCTTCTTGCTGCGAAGCAACAGCACTATTTTGGTATGTTTTTGGCTCCGCACTTTTACTTGAGTAACTCTTCGACGCAGCCTTCACACTGTCACTTAAGCACAGTTTTTTTTTTTCTGTATTTTTTCCATCACTGACAAATATGGCATAAATATGGAAAGGGATATGTAGCATAATCATGGAAATGTGTGCAGCTGTCACACCTTAGTATAGCTGTGGGTAATGTACTCTGAAGTGAACTATATGCACATTGATGGGTTGATAGGCAGGAACAGCAGGAGGCTTTATTTGGTTTATAAGAGAGTGAGGTGACAAAATATCCAAAGTTTAAAATGTCCAAAAAAAATCACCATGACAAACACCAGCATCCCTCTCCTGTAAAACACATAACCCGAATACTAATATCCATCAATACGTATAACCCAAATACTAATAGCCACCAATACTTATAAACCAAACAGTAATACCCATCAAAATTTATAACCCAAATACTGATTTCCACAAATACTTATAAACCAAATAGGATGTTCACCAATAATTATAACCCAAATACTGATATCCACCAATACTTATAATCCAAATACTGATATCTACCAATACTTATAAACCAAATACTGATATACAGCAATACTTATAATCCAAATACTGATATCCACCAATAATTATAACCAAAATACTGATATCCACCAATAATTATAACCCAAATACTGATATCCAACAAACACTTATAACACAAATACTAATATACAGCAATACTTATAACCCAAATACTGATATACACATCACTGAATATCCGAAGAAATGAAAAAAAAAAAAAAAAACGGTTCTCCCCCACACTTGGAGTAGATCATACCCTCTCATAATTAAAGCAGGTACATAAAAGGCCTGTCAAAAGTCATCTTCCATCTATATAAATTGTACTGTCATGATGCAGTCATGGTGCTTCACAACAGTCCAGTAAGTGGTGATGCCACCCACCAAGCACCAATAAAATCCAATATAGTCTTACACTATCCTAACAGTAAGTCAGGAGGCGGCCACTGCACTGAGGTGAGCACCAAACAAATATGCTAATGTTATCTCTGTGTTACATGGATATAGGTGTAGAGTAACTACTGAAGTTGGTGTTGCATAACCATGGAAATAGAAGTAGTGTAACCATGGAAACAGGTATAGCGTATTGGAGGGGACCTGTCTGCTTGCCTTCAATGGAAACAACAGCTACTGGTTGAAAATGTGGACACATTTACTATAGAAGAGTCTTTCTTTATTTGTGTTGTTTTTCACCGTTTAGGGAAAATAACAGATACAGAATTACACACTGACCAAATAAGAGTTTAACAGATCCAAATAATCTTCTATTTTAGATTCCTCAATAGCCCCCTCCCCATTTGCCTTGATGCAGCATTACGCATATACATACACTCAAAGGCTACTTCACTACGTACATCTTTCTAGTACTGGGTTTGAGCCGCTCTTGCCTTTAGTACTGCCTTAAGTCTTCGTGGGATAGATTCAACAAGGTGAAACATTCCTATGATACTGGTCCATATTTACATGATATGATGCTCGTGTAACACAAAATTCCGTTGTATGCGAGTACAATGACAATAATAGTAAAACTGTAAAAAAAAAATGACAAAGTAAAATTCTATTCTGTTCATCTTGATCATGTCTACATGCCTAAATGCACTGAGATGCTGCCATGTGATTGGCTGATTAGAAATTTGTGTTAATGAGCTGTTGATCAGGTGTACCTAATGGATTCTGCAAAACATTAAATCTGGTGATTCCAAACCTCTGGCTGGTGTTAATGCAGAACAGCAACAGTGAAATGTGGTGTAGGGACAGGAGCTGTTGTGAAATCCCTGGATCCACTGAAAAGCTGCTTAGATACAGTACAGAAGCTGAAGCAAGCTGTACATTTCCAGCATTGACCAAGGATTTGGATGAGAAATATAATGACTAAGAAGTTCCTTCCGTTTACACTGGCAGTAGATCTGCTCCATGCTTTTGAGCGCCGTCCACATGAAAAGCAATTTATTAGCTAATCCGCGGTTTTAAGCGGCTTCGGCTGAGACGTACCGCACTGAGTGTGGCTTTTTGTCTTTTGTTTTTATTCCAGGCATGTTGTGCTCCGAGGGCTTGTTTCTTGGCAGTTTATTAATCGCTGTGTATGAAAGCAACAAAATTACCAAAAATGCCAAAGATTATCAGCGGAGTCACACACGATGTGACTGGTTTAATTTGAGTTTCTGGCATTAGTATTTAGAGGTGCTTTAAAGTCCGTCTCAGAGTGCTTCATCTGTGGCCTTTTGATTGCTTCGTGCACTTCTGAGCTGCGGAGCTTTCACCTTCACAATGCTGAACGAATGAAAATCCACCTACCCATTCCACTTCTGATGCGCAATCACACTTTTTTTCCCCTAAAAAGTGCTGTGGCATTTTACGGCAGAAAAACATCACATCTATAATGTGTATAGTTTTTTTTATGCATTGGCAGTATTATGATGTTAATTCATGAAGAGAGAGGCGGAGGTAAAAGCTGCCGTTACGAGCAGCGAGTTGCACTGTAGAGATATCTGAGCGGAATATTGATGACTCATGCATAATATTTCACGTTTTTCGCTTTATTCATGAGCTTTGCTTCCCCCAGAGGATGCACACCTTCCCATCTGAAAATGGATTTGGATGCACAAACATGAATCTGCCTTTAAATATTATCAAAACATCATGTTCTTCCCAGATGGCAACATTTTACTCCACAAAAGAAAATGGGCTCGATATCGTCACAGCGGTATCTTGGGTAAATTATGAACAAACAAACTGGTCCATACCAAGGAATGGTGAGGGGAGATACGTTCCATAGTTGATTAGATAGATAGATACATAGATAGATACATAGATAGATAGATAGACAGACAACAAGTTTGTGCATTTCTGAGTTTTCTATATTTGCAAAAGTTTGCTCAGAAACTTTATTTCATACAAAGAATGCTGGAATATTAGACCTGGTCATTTATTTAATGAGGAAAATGATCCAGTATTACATATCTGTGAGTGGCAAAAGTATGTGAACCTTCAGGATTAGCAGATCATTTGAAGGTGAAATTAGACTGAGGTGTTTTCAATCAACGTAATGACAATCAGGCGTGAATGGGTGCCCTGTATTATTTAAAGAACGGGGATCTATCAGAGTCTGATCTTCGCAACACGTTTGTGGAAGTGTGTCATGGCACTAACAAAGGAGATTTCTGAGGAGCTCAGAAGAAGAGTTGTCAATGCCCCTCAGGCTGGAAAAGGTCACAAAACCATCTCTGAAGAGTTTGGACTCCACCAATCCACAGATTGTGTACAAACGGAGGACATTCAAGACCATTATTACCCTCCACAGAAGTGGTCAACCAACAAGGATCACTCCAAGATCAAGGCGTATAATAGTCTATGAGGCCAATGTTAATGTTCATGAGTCCATCATCAGAAGACCACTGAACAACCATGGTGTCCATGGCAGGGTTGCAAGAAGAAAGCTGCTGCTCTCCAAAAAGAACATTGCGGCCCATCTGCAGTTTGTTAAAGATCGCATGAACAAGCCAGAAGGCTACTGGAACCATGTTTTGTGGATGGATGAGACCAAAATAGACATTGTTATAATGAGAAGCATTACGTCTGGAGAAAGGAACACACTGCAATCCAGCATAAAAACCTCATCCCATCTGCGAAACGTGGTAGTAGCAGTATTATGGTTTGAGCCTGTTTTGATGCGTCTGGGCCAGGACTGCTTGTTATCATTGATGGAACAATGAAGTCCCCCAAGCTGATATGCAGTACTAATCAAAAATTACCGGAAACATTAGTTGCAGATATTGCTGCACAAGGGAATCACACCAGATACTGAAAGCAAAGGTTCAAACACTTTTGCCACTCAGAGATATGCAATATTGGATAATTTTCCTCAATGAATAAATGACTATGTCTTATAAATTTGTCTCATTTATTTAATTTAGTTCTCCTTATCTACTTTTAGGATGAAGATCTGATGAAGTTTCAAATTTCTCAAGTTCACAAACTTTTAAGCACTGATATCTATAACCTAAGTAATGGCATTATTACTAAAATCTTAGATAATATGATATTAGATCAAAATAATGTTATTTGAATTTCAACTGCCAGGTTGAAGCCAACTTCCTATTCACCAGCTTCTTGTTTGAATTTCCCCGTTCCACCATAAATAGTGCAACTGCCTCAGGCCAGGGCTCACGGATGTTGTGGGAAAACAGTAGTGCTGAACCAACACTGCCTGCATATGTCAGTGCTTTCCCTGCTTCAACACAGGGTCACAGGGAGTAATGCTAGTGACTCTGTGAGCGGAGGCTCACAGGACTTGAAAAGAACATGGCTCTGCACGTTTTAGTGCTTTCACTGCTTTAACACACCCGTTACAGACTGTCAGGTGCTGTTCTTAAAGCTTGATTTTAGAGCTATGCCTGGTTTTCCAAAATCATCTTATTGTTAGTTCCTTCAGGGTTTGGAGACACCGTGCTAACCCACAGTGGCTCTGCTCCTCCTTAAAATTAATATCCAACTCTAGCCATCCAGCTTCTCTGGCAGTCCTGCGAGCCTCTGCCCAAAGTCTCACACGTTAGATAAAATCACTTTCGTGTGCAAAAGTGAGACTGAGCAGTGCATTTTAAGCAGTGAACTTCCCTGAACTAATTAAAGACAAAGCAAAACCTTTTTCATGGTTCTTGTAAATAACATGGTACAGGTAGTTTACACTAGAACTAAAACACCCAGCAGAATATTAGCTATGCTTATTCTTTACTGTTATTTTACCTGGCATACTTTTAATAAGGTTTAATTTTCATTAGATACATAATAAACTATGTAGGGTAATTGGAATGTTATTGAACATTGAATTGAATGTTGTTAACTGATGTTATTAAAAATGAAGCACAGAGAGAAATTCTGAACTGATGTCTGAAAGTTTATTTCATATTAATGTCAGACCTTCTGTTATAATTGTGTTCATGTTTTCCATTTGTCATTGTTGACAATTCACATACTTCAAAGTACCAGCATTGGTAGTGGTATAAGGATATTAGCTTTGGTATTACATGTTATCGGATTAAATGGAAATCATTGCTATCAGCCCTCCCCAGCACTAAACCTCCCAGTGCCCCACCCACAGTATTAGAATTTAGAACCATTGACTAGTTGTGATTGGACCTCTGCATTTAACTCGTCCGTGCAGTGAAACACCCACATGAACACACTCTAGGGGGCAATGAACACACTTGCCCGGAGCGGTGGGCAGCCCTATCCACAGCACTTGCGGAGCAGTTGGGGTTTAGGTGCCTTGCTCAAGGCCACTTCAGTCATGTACTGTTGGCTTAGGAAATCGAACCGGCGAACTCTCGATCACATGGTTGTCTAACCTCCAACACATGACTGCTAGGAAGCCTCACTGACACTGGATACCCATGTTGGAGTGTATATTTTATAGTTAGTTGTTGTACTCCAATGGTTTTAGCTGAACAGCGATTTACCTGCTGACATCAGTTATACCGTCACTCCACTTAAACACACAGCTGAAACTCTTAAATAGATTTTTAGCAGTGGGGGCAGAGTCAACCAGTACACAGAGTCATTCGGACTGGTTTGGTGTGAAATTGTTGATTGTAGAGAGATTGTAGGACCCTGAATGTATCCCTCCACCATGACTGTATTGTAAAGCAGTGTCTCAGACATCAGGCATAACTTTCTGTGAGGGAGCTTTTACAGGAGGAAGGCTGGTTCCTATCACCAGAACAAAACCTCCGTATGGCTGTTTATATCTTAAGCATTCAGTTATGGATATTAGATGGAATACCCCCTTGAGGTCACCTCGTCATTGAGACTTGATGTCATCTCTCAAATATCATTAATGCACTGAAGTGGAAATTTCCAGATCTTTGTCCAAAGCAGCTCGTCAATAAACCTATACAAGCTGATCTGCAGACGATTCAGGTGTTGAAACATTTCACCGAGTCTAGCAGTGAGGACGTTTACTTACACACAGTATATGACATCAGTTTTGGCTGTGTCACCTGGAGGTTTACTTCGGTCTTAGGGACCTGGCTTTCTCTTGGCTTGTAGGGACTGTTTTGTTTCATAGCAGGTATATGATTTTCTCTTTTATGTTTTTGGGACACAGGAGTGCACTCAGGGCCGTTCACAAGGATGTTTCAGAGAAAGAAGAAAGAAAATTCGACACTTTACTCCCTAAATGACTGATTATGTAAAGCCGGGAGTACGCAGGAAATTGCTCTGACAATAATGTGGAGTAGTTTTGCGAATAAAGGACTGGACTTCTGCAGAAAAATAAATAAATATATTAGTAGACAAATTGACTGTGTAATACAAAAGGGGGAATGGTTTTCGAGCTCTAGAGACACAAATAAGTAACACTGTGTGTAGCATCTGTCATAAGTTTGGACTCACATGACTAAATGTTTGATTTTCATGTCTTTAAATAGATTTTGTTCTATCTGTAGATCTGTAGTAATCCAGGGCCTCTGATTGGTCTGTTTATCTTCTTCTTTAAAAGTGACAGATCATACCCCTTTTACACAAGTTAACACAGTTCTCTGAGGTCTTAGTAAAAGGTCTGTGATAGGCTTTGATCGAAGTACCACATGGATGAACCACCACAGCTCCCTTCTCCCCCTGTCTAAACAGCCCTGTTCAGAACGGCCAGTTTGAGTGTCTGTTCCTTTAGGTGATAATGAGCCACTGCTCAACCCGCCCCCCCTTCAATGGGGTGTGTCCCAATGCCAGTACGCATTGGCTGCGTCCGAAATGGCATACTTAAACAGTACGTACTGAATTCGATCTAGTACGTACCGCTCAGCCGTTAAAGAAGTACGAACTGTTAGTATGCAAGTGCGAGGTATGCACACGTCCTCGGACGCACTACATCTGCCATCTTACCTGTGTCCTTTGACCCGGATCTCTGCTGACGTCACATAATGGCGGCAAACCACATTCTTTAAAAGCCAAAAGTCAAGGCAAAATCTTTACCATTTGTTAACGAAAGTAGCGTTCGTTGTGGTTAGTTTTCACTTCCACATGGCGGCAGCATCAAGCAGGAGGTCGCAAAAAATGCATGCTGAGGAATTTATTTACTTATAAACAGCGGGCTCCACGCTTTCTGCTATTTTTTTCACCCTGTGGAATCATGGGATAGGACAGTGCGCTGTGGTCGCGTACTTCAAAATCTCTCCCGATGTAGTACGTCATCCGGGGACTTTTCGCATACTGTTTTATGAACACTACGTATTCGGACATACTAACTATTCTCGCGTACTGCTTTCGCATAGTGTATAGTATGGAAGTACGCCATTTTGGACGCAGTCATTCTCTCCTTTTTCTCTAACACTATTCACATGTTGATCACCTCAAGTTTATCTTACGGACATTCAGCTAACAAATAGTGTTAATGTTATTGAACCCTGCAGCAAATAACGCCCAGAACTGTCTAGAACAATTACATGTCTGTTAACATATTACCCCAGCTGCTAGCGTTAGCGAAACAGCCAAAGAAACACAAAGCATTATTATTTTCGAAATGCTTACATTTCCCATGTGAGGCTGAAGTCGACTTCTTTTTGGCCAGCTTCTTGTTTGAATTTTCTTGTTCCCCCTTAAATGGTGCAGCAGATAACAGCAGTGGCGACACTTAAGGTGGAATTTCAGGTGGAAATTCAGACAAGAAGGTGATGAGTAAGAAGCCGACTTCAGCTTCATGTCAGAAATAAAGTGGTCAGCACACACGGACTGGACGTTGCCATCAAAAATCAACTTTATTCACTGAAGTGCAGTTGGCAACAGAGCAGTTCTTGTGATTAGCTCTTAGTATTACGCTAGCGGCTCTGGCGCTTGCGAGAACAAAAATGGCAACCTCTTGCAAATGTAGTTCTAAAGCCGCGAGTACCCACTTGACACAAGAATGGAGCCAAATCTGAACGGCTTGTTGAACTGCGTGTTTTCTGATCTAGGCAGCGGACAAGAACAGGACAGGTGAGGACAAAAACTTCTTTTTGCTGTTTCACAGAACCAGTAGGTCAGTATTGTTTTGTGATAGCAACTGGTTAGCACTGCAGCAGCGACATTACTCGCTGTGTCCTTGGTCACATTAATAATATCTCCTGCTATTTGTCTGTTCAACAGAAGAAGGTTTTGGGAAGAGTTTTATGGTCAAGAAGATCTGAAAAAGCAAGTTTAGCAGTGTCACAAAGTTGTTTGTGTTGGGAATGCCCAGTCAGGAATTTTTTGGGAGGGTGCGGGGTCAGAGCTTCTGAAGGAGCACTTTAGCGAGAGGTGTATTTGTTTTACTGTTTCAAATATCAACAGGATCCTACACTCTGCCTTTAATTTGAAGTTAAATTATTTGTCCTTTATGTGTTATTGTTTGGATGGTAGGCTACTGTGTTAACCTGGGGGAAATTTCACAAAGCAGGATTTCACAGTTAATTCCTTAAGACAGTGTTTATGTTAGCAGCTAACTGAGAAACCCTGCTTTATGAAATACTCACCTACACTGGTTGCATAAAGGCAATAGCATATTAAAGTGCAATATTTTTCCTGTTTTCCACTATGGCGTAATTAGGTTATAACCTGTTGCTGACAGTAGTGCAGTAATCATCCTACATATTATAATACGCTGTTACGTTAAAAAAACAAAAAAACAAAAAAAAAAACCCACCAAGTTTCCGCATGCATTACCAACAACACAGCTTAACCAAAACTCCAAAACCACCAGCGCAACACTTTCTTTTGAAGTATTTTACCCCAGTAAAGAGGACATGAATTCTATTAAAATGTTTTTTTTTTCTCATTTTGTTTCTTATAGCAGACAGTTAGCATAGGACTGCAGATGCAGCCGCTGACTGACATTTTTATTTGTGTCCTGCTTTTACAGTCCCCCCGCAGACCTTTTGAATATCTGAAGATACATACAGCTCAGTTTAAAAAGGGGGGAAAAAGCCCCGGAAGCTTGACCAAGGCACTGTTTTTCTGGCGGGCAGTGAAACATTAGTTAATGAAAAGAAAATAAAGTGGATGTTGAGGAAAGATGTGGACGTCAGGATTACAATTGGCCATAAAGTTGAAGTTCTGCTGATAAAGGTCCCGCTGTGAGTCAAAACAGCTGTTTTGATTTGATCATAATTGCTTGCAAGAGCCCCCTAGTGGCTTAGACTCCTGAGCATGTGCCCATAAAGCCAACTGGATGAACAGGACCTGATTAAGGGAAACAAAAGTGTGCAGTACTGGGACTGGAAACCCTGTATAGACTAGATGAGATACTGACCTTTAGGTTAGCACACGTAGAGAAGACACACGCACTGTCCACAGGTTTGATGTCGTTGGAGCTGATGACGGGTTTGGTGATAATGGCGGGCTGCAGATTAGGTCGCTCTGACGGAATCGCAGATTGAGACTCAGTGATGGGAAGCAAACCTGCGTCAGCTCCATAACCAAATGCCTGAATAGCATTTCCTACACATGAAAGACAAAACAAGATCAATGATGGATGGATGGATGGATGGATGGATGGAAGGATGGATGGACGAATGAATAGATAGATTTAAAGATACATATATGCAAATAGATGAGCGGGTAATTGAATCCATAACCATGGTTAGACTAATAGATTCAATAAACATGAGAAATTAATATATTTTGATTTTTTTTTTCTGTGCTCAAGGTTGCTTATAAAAACAATGGTGAAACATTGTGAAACAAACCAAAGACAGAGGAGGCGGATATTAGGATAAAGAAGTAAACAAACAGAAGAAAACAGCAGAAAGATAACTAAAGACTACAGCTCCCGGAAACAAAACAGTACGTAACATAGAATGTAAATACAGATGGCACAATAACATTAGCATGATAAGGCTCACAAACTGTAACAGAAAGTATGTTTTTAAGGCTCATACACTCTTTTTTCTTCTATTATGTTTTTCCCTTTTTGTGGGCTTATGTGCCAAAAGTCATATTCATTGTCACATAGGGCTGAGTGCTGTATCAACTTTTTACAGTAGACTGATTTTAGATATAGGGGGCAGTGCACTGGTCCACACTTCCTATGTTTAAACCCAAATTAAGATTTTTATCACAAATTTGTATTACAGAAGCAAATCCCTATTTATGAATTTTGTCTCATCCTACAGCATGTTATTTCTAGGAAATCCTAAATTACTTGCTCATATTAACTGGTTAATATTAACTGTTATGTATATTACCAAATATAAAATAATGTTTAAAATGTAAGCTGTTGTTACTGATGTAAAACAAAAAACTCACAACTAAACTAAAATGAAATAAACTGGAATTTAAGAATATTGTGAGAGTCCACCCTGCTGTTTATCTGAGTGTTACCTGAGTGTTGTCGCAACCCAGTTTCAGTTTCCGTTTCCAAAGTTGTAGCCACTCTGTTAGCTGGGCTATGTTATTCCAAAGACCATATAAATGAGGAGACAAGTCACTGTTTGAAATATATATGGGGAACCTAGTAACAGTGAACATGGTATCCGTTTACTGGGAAAGTCCTGCCCTTAAAGAAAACGAGCCAATCAGCTTGCTGGTTAGAGTGCAAGCGAGTAAGAATTGTTGATCCTGGGGTGCTAGCAGGGAAAGCCCCCACTCGTAGTGGAGATCTGCCCTAGTGCAGTAGATCATTAAAGGTGTCATTTTGTGTTGAATTTGGAGAAACCACTTGCTATATGACCTGTGTTAAACTATTTAAATTGTTCTTGTTTGACTGGTTTGTTGCAACCTGTAGCTGAAATTGTGTACCTTATGAACTTATTCCAGTGGGGGTGAATAATTCTAATTGCGACTGTATGGACTGGATCACATATAGATATATACATTTTAAACAAGGTTTACATACTACAACAGACAATTTGGTTTTCCAGAACATGGGTCTTAAGGATTTGAAGAATGAGGTGAGAGTGTAGAAGCTGAAAAGAGAAAGTCTGTTCAGGGGAATAGGTGGTTTGAGGGCTGAGTGTAATGGAAGATGTGAATTTTCTCATTACTGTGTTATTTAGCTTGATTTAGTGCGGTTGTTTGTTCAGCCACGTGTGTCGTGAGGTGATCGTGTGAGAATTCGCAGCATCATCCTGAACTCACTCAGACACGCGTTCTCTCTGAAGTCTCGCAGGAAGGCTTCGCACTCCGTCTCCTGGTTGCCACTGCCGCGGCAACTGCACCACGGAGAGATGGTAATGTTGGTGTGGTTCGCATCAATGTAGTTCGGGGTCACATCCGAACCTGAAAGCACCAAGGACACGCATACTGACACGGGCTAATGATTGTACATGTCGTTTCGATTTAGCGTGACTGAATTGATGGCCAGTCCAAGAATGTGAAACTGTCCTTGAGGGGAAATCGCGTTGACCTGCTTTGGGACAGAGGGTGAATTATAGACCCGGCACCTTTCACCCTGGGGCAGGTTAGACAGCTCTTCACTGCATATTCTAGCAAGTGAAAACATCTTGCGTCTAGTATGTATCTAATATTTTTCGTTATCAGATTGTTGCTATTAAAACTTATTTTTAGACATTTTACCTTGTTCTAAGCTCTGCTGCTGTTTAAAACAACTTTACACAGCTCCTCCACCAACGTAGCTAATGTAAATAACAAGTAATGGACATTTATACCCCACCAGTATGGAAACAAATGACATTTAAAGATGCTGTTGCATATGCTAATATACTTTAGTCCATGTTTATACATAACAATGTCATATGGTGTCATACATTATTTAATCAAGTCTATTACAGATTATGAACAACTCCTCATATTTTGAGACGAAAATCAGATCTAAATGAAACCGAACTCAGCACCGCTAGTAGACCACTTCATGCAGCCGACCGGTTCCGATTCTAAAGGAAAGTCTCAGAACAAATGATGTTGTGATTAGGACCAATCCCAGTCAAGGGGAGGTCTTAGAATGAATGACACAGTGATAAGGACTAATCGCAGTCAAGGGGAGGTCACAGAATGACTCTCTGTTTGGTCTCACACCATAGATACTTGAATCAAACTTGCATCCCAGAAACTTGACTCCGGCTCAAACCTCAAAGCAACTTGGGTTCACACTTCATAGATTCAAGACTCATCTCTGAATATGACTCCAGAGACTCAATCCTGACTTGCTTCCCAGAGACTCAGACTTGTACAATAGAAACTTGTCACTTGTCCTTGCACATCTGAGACTCAGCTCAGTAAACCAGAGGCTTGAGACTCGACTCTGATTTGCACTTCAGAGACTCAACTAAGAGACTCTAGACTAGAACCCAACTCAGGTTCATACATCTGAGACTTGAAACTCTGCTTGGCTTGAAACATCAGAGACTCAAGTCTCTGAACTGATTTAAGACTTGACTCTACTTGGCCTCGAAACTCAGATACTAGAAGACTCTATTTGGGCTTGCATCCTAGAAACTCTAGACTTGGACTGACACCTCAGGGTCTTGATTCTGACTCACACCTCAGACACTGAGCTATTAGAATCAAGTCTCAGGGTCGCACCTCAGTGGCACACTTGAGACTCAACTCGAACCCCAGAGACTTGAGACTGAAACTCACACCCCAGAGACTTGAGACTTTACTTGGATTCTCACCCCAGAGATTTGAGACTCTACTTATACAGAGATCTGAGACTTGATGCACTATATTTGGGTAAGAGGTACATTGTGTGAATTTGCTCCAAGGTGAAGCAGATAAAGCCTGCTCTGATCCTTAAAGCTTTGAAAGGTTTAATTATGAAGCATCCAAATTCCTGCATTACATAATAAGCTTGAGTCTTGTGGATGTCATTTGTTTAATGAGGAGGCTCAGTGTTTTTACATGGTTCGTCTTATTTGATCATTGATAATGAGGCTTGTTCGTGTGCTCAAAATCACATCTGGCTAAAAGGAGGCCAGATAATAAAGAGCTCTTCATCAGCTCTTAATAGCGATACAGGAAAGTCCTGCTAGTTTTATTACTCTTAATCAGGCGTGCAAAGTCGGAAGTGCATCTAGAATCACTCACCGATGAGTCCAACGTAAGACACCAGGCAGCCGTGGTAGTTGTCGTTAGGGCAGCTTGTTATTGAATGTGGAGTCATCTGGCAGTTCATGTGGAAGTCTGCCAATCTGGATCTAAACCAAAAGAACAATAAATAAAGAAATAAATAACTGTAAACATATTTTAGTATCAAATATAGATAAATCCATAAATAATCCATCATCTCCCCTCTTAATATCAACACCACATCCGTCTTCAATCCGTCTTCATCCGTCAACATATGCAAGTTTTTCATTTCATTTTTCATGTAATGGATTATGATATTACAGAACAATCTCTTTCTCTCTCTCTCTCTCTTCCCCTCTCTTCATCTCTTTCACTGTATCTCTCTCTTACTGTTTATCTCACTTTTTCTTTTTATCTATTCTCTCTCCTTCATTTAGTTTTTTTTCTCTCTGTTTCCCTCACACTCTCCTTTCTCTCTTTTTTCTTTTTTATCTATTCTTTCTCATTTTGTTTGCTCTCCCTCCCTTTATTTCACTCTTTTCTCTTTCCCTCACTTCTTTTTCTTTTTCACATTTTTTACCATATTTTTCTGTCCTTCTCTTTGTCTTCCTTCTTTTTTAATCCCACTCTCTCTCTATTGCTTCTTCCTCTTTTTATCTGTTTTTCTCTCATTTTTTCTCCCTTCTTCTCTAACTTCTCTAACTTAGTAACCTCCTCCTACTCAACTTGGACAAAACAGTTCTTCTTCTCGGCTCAGAAGCTGCTAGAAATAAGCTTAAGATTAACTCTTAATAATCTTAATAGCCTCTCTGTCACTCCAGGTACATCTGTAAAAGGCATTGGTGTCATGATTGATCCTGATCCTGATGAACACATTCCTAATATTACTAGAACAGCTTTGCTCCATCTCCGCTAAACTAAGAAATGCACTGTCGCTACAGGATGCAAGAAAGCTAGTTCATGCTTTATTACATTGAGGCTAGATTACTGTAAGGCTCTGCTTTCTTGTTGCTCCAGCAACAGCCTTAACAAGCTTCAGCTAGTTCAAGACACTACTGATACGTACTACTGATACGCCTGATATGGAACTACTGCCCATCCTGTGTGGTCTGGTATGGAACTACTGCCCATCCTGTGCGGTCTGGTGCAAAACTACTGCTCATCCTGTGTGGTCTGATATGGAACTACTGCCCATCCTGTGTGGTCTGATATGGAACTACTGCCCATCCTGTGTGGTCTGGTGCAAAACTATTGCTCATCCTGTGTGGTCTGATATGGAACTACTGCCCATCCTGTGTGGTCTGATGTGGAACCACAGCCCACCCTGTGTGGCCTGAGCTGTTGCTTCATCTGCCTTGACTGGGTGCCACTGTTTACCTGCATTTCTGATCAGTTTACTTACCACCTTAATGTCATCCTATGCTATGTGGAAGCTTCGCCTGCATGCCACTAACACATCCGAAGATCCAGCCTATTTAATCACAGGCTTTTCTTCTCCTGCTGAACTCTTTGCTTTCTTCTCTCCTAATAATAGATCACCATCGCAGGCTTTTAGCTGCTGTAATGGATGTTCAAGGTTTTTTACTGTGAAAAACTCCTTACAGTAGTCACTGGTGTTACACTGGTAACAGTGACTGAGTTTCATTCAGACTTTCAGGTCTGTTTCTCTTTTCTACTCTAATATGAGTCTGACACTTAACGGTTATCCTATTCAATATTGCATGTAATAGTAAATTCTTATCCTTCTTATATTGCTGGAGGATGGGTTCCCCCTTTGAGTCTCGGTTCCTCTTGAGGTTTCTTTCTCACGCTCTGAGGGAGTTTTCCCTTATCACTGTCGCCCTTGGCTTGCTCACTGAGGGCTTGAACCCGGATTCTCTGTAAAGCTGCTTTGTGACAACATCTGTTGTAAAAGTCAAGGCAAGTTTTTATATATCACCCTTGCTCTTTTCATTCTCTCTGTGTTTCTTACTCTGTCTCTTTCTCTGACTTTGTTTTTCTCATTCTCTTTCATACCTCTCCTTTGCTCTCTTTCTTTCTTTCTTTCTTTCTTTCTTTCTTTCTTCTTTTCTCCATTTTGTTCTCATTTAGTTGTTTTTTTGTCCCCCAACTCTCTCTGTTTCTCTCTCTCTCTCTCTCTTCCTCTCCTTTTTTATTCTCTTTTCCCCTTGCTTCTTTATTCTCTCACTGTTCCCACCCCTTTTTTTGTTTCTTCTCTCTGTCTTCGTATCTTAGTCCACACCTCTCTCTCTGTCTCTACCAACGTTCTGCAATGCTTGTCTAACCTTGCGTCCAACTTGGATCACACCTGTGTCTGAAAGAGCATGTTTGTGGGTGGAGCCTGGATAGTTCAGTTATTTGTGTTGTATGAAACGGCACATATTAAAATCATTTTTAGGTTTATTTGCCACCAAATGAGCTTCTATTTTTAAAGGTGCTGATTCCAAATTTCTGAACAGTGTTGTTTATGATTCTTTAGCTGCAGTATCCGCTGCTATTGGCCTTCTGGTCAGCGCTGAAGATCAAACTGAGATGAACTCCATCTGTGCTTTTGCTGCCAGAGACGCTTTCTGACCCTGTGAGGGCTCTGAGGCTGCAGCTCTTTACCACCAGGCCATTTTGTGTTTGACTGCATGCGCTCTCTCACTAACCCCAGCAATCTGCCCCAGATGGCCCCCTCCTGAGGGATAAATAGACGCACTCATTCGACCGCAGGCTGCGGTCACTTCACAGCGTCTGGCTGCAGGCCCGAGGGGGTAAAGGACCCTTTAATGTCTGCAGCATCACATAATTTTTTTTTTTACTGTAGCTATCACAGGCTCCATTGAGTATATAATGAAGGTGCTATATAGATAAAAAAAATATATATATAATGGCCTGGCTGGTTCAAAACCAATTTCCAGTGTATGCGCTACAAAACACATATATTAAAGGTGCCATAGAATGGAAAACTGTATTTACATTGACATAGTTGAATAAGGAGAGTTCAGTTTATAGAACTGACATACCATGAGCCTTAAACACTGTTGCTGAATATTTACGCCCCCAAAATTGACACCATTTCAGCACTTTTCAAGGAACTGTCAATGGGCAAGGTTAGTGTTTGTCTTGAATTGAGGCTGAAGTTGGCTTCCTAACCTTCCCAGCTTCTTAATTCCACCTTAAATGGTACATCTTGTAAAGGTGCCACAGCATAACTGCGGTGAAACAGAAAATTCACAAAACAAGCTGGCGAGGGGAACTTCAGCGCCAACATCTTTAACAAGATCACGGGCAACTTTAATTGAAAGTGGTTTGTTTGTTTTGCACATTTCACTCTAGACAGCTTCTCAAACGGTAGACAATATTGAGCGGATTAGCTTTTTACACTGAGGAGACTGAAGCGAGGAGCGGTTCCACCTTTATTAGCATCACAACCCCAAAGAAGCAGCTGTGCTGTGTGATTTTATCACTATTTGCTGGCTGAAGATCATCTTAAACTGCGAGTTTCATATTCAGAAACAACTTTAATGTAGTTTGTGTTGATATTGAGATCAAAAGCAAGTAATTAGTATAGGTAACGTTAGCTACTAGCAAGGAACTAACATTAGCAAAGCTAACTAAGTAGTATGAGGGCCGAACTTACACTGAAGTTCATTTATTTTCCTGTCTGTGTGTATTTTGACATCGTCACTGTTAACCAGCCAATCAGAGCAGAGCTCATTAAATGACTCATGAGCTCAACTAAAAAAGGGAAAACAGCAGGTTAATTCTAGCAAATCATAGAGCGTAAATGGGTGTGTAAAACTGCATCTGGGTACCCCAACCAAAGTCACATACCTTCCATGTAGACATCAGAGAACAATTCAAAATGGTGAACAGATGCATTCTACGTGTACCTGTAAAATCAGATACTAAAATACTTTTGCACATCTAGCACAAACCATGGCTCCTCCCCTTGTCATCCCTTGTGCTTATATCACCCTCTGTTTGCTCCTAGTCTCTGTCTGGCATTGATATGTGAACATCTTCATGTATGTAGTTTGGTTTTCTGGGTTTAGTTCTCATTTCTGCTTCAAGTGTTTTGTTATTTCATGGATCCTCCTGTGCTCTCCCTTTCACTACTGGTAATGTCAAGTTGGACTCTAATAGACGGACACCGCAAACGTATCCACCTTTCTCGCCTGCCACTTCATCACACATCATTAATGTGTTAAAATATGACGAGGCAGGTCTTCAATAGTGTAGCCATAAAAAGCCAATACGCCTATCAATGATTAGATGTAGCAGGCCACAAAGGCCATGGCCTTTCCAAGCAGATTCACGGGCTGTGTATCTTCACGCGTGGTTTCCTGTCTCAGTAGTCAAGACCTGGCTGCGGTTGCCAACTCCAGCCAAATCCCTCCCTAATGGGTGTCCATGCTCCTGAACAAAGAGTGGTGTTGATGGCGTGCTTTTCTGGCACCGGCAGAAAAGGTCATCTTTTCTGCTCGGGTCTATTGAGATGGAAATGGATGTTCCTCTGTGC
This sequence comes from Semaprochilodus insignis, assembly GCA_034552555.1. Lineage (NCBI taxonomy): Eukaryota > Metazoa > Chordata > Actinopteri > Characiformes > Prochilodontidae > Semaprochilodus > Semaprochilodus insignis. The sequence goes on along the minus strand of CM067490.1, from coordinate 8,811,072 downwards.
TGTTTGCGCCCGCCGCTTCATCTCTCGATAAATACGCCGCAGACTCGCACGGGCGGGGGCGCGAGGAAAGGTGCGAGAAAATCATCAATTAGGGAACGGCGGCTGATCAGACGGAGGTTTCTGAGGCGCGACTCTGAAGGCTTTATGGATTATTAGCTTCCGCTGGATGAATTCCCTTTTCCCTCGGAGCTGAAGCATGTCAGATAGATCTCAGAAATGCAGTGGCAATTTCGCAGAAGAGACTGGAAAATATTCAAGTGCCGTGCAGATGCACAACACGCTCATCTACGGCTGCATTTTAAGTTCTAGATGGAGAGCCTCGCTTGCTCTGTTATTTTGCCATCTTGCCTACGTGACCATGAATGTAGCAGCATTGCAAATCAGTCCGCCTGACCCCAAACCGTCAGTCTGTTCCTCATAATATTACACGAGCATGCTGCAAAATCTCAAGCGCTATTGCTGGTTTAATAACCCAAGGGAGAGCATGGTGAGTACATTAGTATGTATGAATTTTTAAGGGGGGAAAAAAAACCTCACACAAGCTAACAAATAAGCCAATACATTCATAATTACGTTCGATTACTAGCCTGGGGACAGTTAATGATATACATTACAACATATTGGCGAACGCATAGACTTCCAGCGATTGCTTATGGGGCGTTTGACATAATAAAGACTGAGCTGGGAGCAGGAAAGGCAACAAAGGATGCTACAAAAGCTCTTTAGCTTGCAACCTAGTATTTGAATACCTTAATTAACAAATCCCCCAGCACTGTGGATGATTTACATCCTTAATTAAGCTGTTGGAGGCACCAGTGTTTCTAAGCTGATGGTGGCAAAAGGGGTCAACGTGTTAAACACACTAAATCAGCGCTAATACCACCTTTGGCTCCTACAATGCTGATATGCTAACCTCGTTGAACACGTACGGCTAACCTGAAATCCCTCAGAAAGCACCAAGTCACTCCGTCTTTCCTAATAGTGTGCAAGAAAGCCACGCATGGGGGGTGGGGTCAAACAGGGTTAATCATGTTCTCTTGTCAATTGAAAAAAAAGGGCTTCTAGTAAATTAATTGTGGGAAAGTGTGCACCAGCTTTCATTTTCGCTTAGGTCTTACTGAATAATTCAGAGCAGATACCAGTGGGGAACTGTCAGGGCCTTCTAGGCCTTCAGAGAAGGCCTAATGATTTATATGAAATAAAAACAAAAATGTAAAAGCTTGTTAAAGTTATTAAATAATAGCATCATGTTTATTGTATCTAATCTCTGTAAGTATTGCTAAGTTTTGGTTGGAAACATTTATCCATTCATCCGTTCATCTTCTAAGCCACTTATCCTTCTGGGTCATGGTGGGTGCTGAAGGCTATCCCAACACTCATTGGAAAAAGCAGGAAACACCCTGAACAGGCTGCCAGCCCATTGCAGGGCAGACACACAGACATATAAGTCACACACAGGCTCACACCTAGGGGCAATTTAGAATCCCAGATTCAACTGACAGCATGTCTTTGGACTGTGGGAGGAAACCAGAGCGCCCGGACGAAACCCACAGACAGAACATGCAAACTCCACCCTTGACGCCCCAGCCAGAAATCAAACCCAGGCCGTTCTTGCTGGGAGGCGACAACGATACCCGCTGTGCTATCTTGCCACCCTGGTTGGAAACAAAATGATCCTATTCGCAATTTTCTCTCTGTGGTACCTAAGTAGACAAAGCCAAGCAAGCTCTCCCATCAGGAGCTGGGCTGAAGGTCTTACATGTCAAATTGAATACCAACATAATTAGGAAGAGACACAGGGATGGACCAACCGTACTTTGTTTTACAATGAGAGGGATTTCTAGTCTCAGAGGACCTTAGTAAATGAGTTGTTGATGCTCATCAGGTTGGAAAGTTATGTTAATGTTCATGAGTCCACCATCAGGAGAAGACTGAACAACAATAGTGTGCACTGCAGGGTTGCAAGGGGAAACCCACTGCTCTCTAAAAAAGAACATTGCTGCCCATCGGCAGTTTCAGATATCACATGGGCACAGGAAAGAAGGCCACTGGAAAAATGTTTTGCGGACGGATGAGACCTACTCTATAGTTTGAATGAGAAGTGTTATGATTGGAGAAAGGAAAACACTGAAATCCAGCATAAGAACCTGATCCCTTCTGTGAAACATGGTGGTGGTGGTGGTGGTGGTGGTGGTGGTAGTATCACGGTTTGGGCCGGTTTTGCTACATCTGGAATAGGGCTGCACAATAGATTGCTTAAACATCATCATCACAGTGTGCACATGCGTAATACTCACAGGAATTCAGGAAGTGCAACGTCAAGTAAAATGAAAGTCAAATGAAATAAAAACATGTCATGCTGCAACTTTTTTTGCTGCTGATACAAGAAAGACTTGACTTCTTGACTCTAATTTAAAGCTTTTCGGATACACAGAGAAGAGTAATCACAAACATGGTTCACACTCACAATAGTGTTAAAAAGTCATTTCTCAGCTGTTTTATTATTTACATTTTCACCCCAATCATTTTACAATGAATAATGCTTTTAAATAATGCTGTTCAAGTCACCTGGTGAAAATCCCTGAATATTTTTCATGTTTTGGAATGGCCAAGTTAAAGTCCAGACCTTAATCCAATAGAAATGCTGTGGAAGGATTTTAGGTGAGCAGTTTATGTGAAGAAACCCACCAACATCCCGAGTTTAAGCTGTTCTGAACCCAACTCGATGTTTATGCATGGTTATCTATGCTGATGCTGGTCCTTTGCTGATGCTGGTCTTTTTGATTATTTGTTGTTTTTTGTTTATGCGGTCAATGTTGCTTTTTTTTAATACCCTGTCATTTCTGCTTATGAAGAGTAGCGATGATCCTTAACAATTATTATTTCTATTCAACATTCAGCATCATGCAGCTCAACAGCATGGAGAACTGCATTGGGTAACCTGTGGGAAAGTGCCTAGCTTAGCCTTAGCAGCTTTACCCAATAAGCTCACAAATCTTCTGCATTTTAGCCTTTTGTTTTCTGTACAGCTTGTAAACATCACATATTCCTCCTTCAGTATAGTGCTCTACTGGCAGTACCCTTCGAAATACCCCCTTCTGTGCTATAGGGTGAAACAGACATGCTGGAGGTCAGTCAGGGTTAATCAGGTTCCCCTTTCAATAGAGAAAAAGGTGGTTTATAGTAAATTGATTGTGGAAAACATGTTCATTCTCTCTCTCCTGGCTAAAAAAAGCCAGCCGCTGGTCAGGCAACGGCACGTCAAAGTGATTTAGTCCTCAGTGCTTATCCTGTAACTAATGTGGTGGATCTATGCACACTTGTTCCAAAAATACCCCAGCAGGGTTCATGGGAGGTAGATAAGGAATAGCTTTAATAGCTTTCTGCTCCGGGCCTTATCCTGCTCTTTGTTACTGCTCACTTCACTGCTAAATTAATGAAGCAACATTAAGTTGTTTTTCTCTTCTTTTTTTTCTCTCTCTTTTCATCTATGGATTTGTGGCAACAGGATCAAACCTGTTCTGATGCTGTTGAGCTTTTGGTTTTAAAGGAAAGGTCAAATTCATCTCGAGAACATCTCCATACTTATAGCGGATACTGCACAATTCATAATTGCTACTGAATAATTCATAGTAGATTCTGAATGACTCATTGTAGATAGTGAATAATTCATATTGGAAACTGAATAATTCTTATTAGGAACTGAATCATAGTGGATAATAAATATTTCAGAATAGATTCTGAATAACAGTAATTACTGAATAATTCACAGTTGATACTGATTAATTTGTAGTGGATACAGATACATTCTTACTAATTTTACTAAATAATTGATATTGGGATATTGAATAATTCTTAGTGGATACTGAATAACTTACGGTAGTTACTGAATAATTCATAGTTGTTGTTGCATGTTTCATAGTGGACTCTGAATTACTTAATAATTCATAATAGTGACTGAATAATTCACAGTTAATGCTGAATAATTAGTGATAGTTACAGAAAAATGTAGCCAGCTTGTAGTATTTGTAATATTTTGGATACTTCATTATCTTATAGCATTCTGGAAATGAAGATGTAACTTCATGAAACTGCTGACCCTCACTGCTTTTCTCACTTTCAGTTTCGCAAAGAAATCTACAGACACGTCTCTAAAGTTCAGTCTTAGAAGTTGGTTTGGCATAACTCCAAACACATACAGTGATGTTCAGGTATGGACTCTGGGATGCTCAGTCCGTTGTTCTGGGAACAGCAGCAGCTTCTTTGTTTGACGTGTCTGTATCTCCTTTTCTCAGTGAGGAGCTTCTTAGCAGCTACACATCCTTTCAGACGCATAGCGTTGAGTTGTCTTCTCACAGTGGAAGGACGGACAGAAACACCTGTGGACGTTTTCAGATCTGAAGCAAGAGTGGAGCTTGATGTTCTCCTTTTTCTTAAAGCTGAAAGCTTTTAGGTGCTGTTTATTTGATGGGAACAGTTTTGGTGGTCTACCAGGTCTTGGTTAGTCCAGTTCTTATATTTATATTCATCTTATTTTAATCACAGAGGTATCTCCTGTACAATGACTAATTTATACTTACATGATGGGTGGTCTCTGACTTGTGCACACTACTGTGCACCTATAAAGTGATTTGTATATCGTTACAATAACTGAAGCAGCTGCTCTGAGTATAAGGCAATCTGTACCTGCTTAAAAACGATAAAAATATCTCTTTTTCCTTCAGCAAAATATCGTCCCACTTATTTCCTAATTGGAGTGCTTATCACTGTGGCTTTAGGAACAGATGGAGCTGTCCTGTTTCCCCTTTTCTGTCCTAGCTTAGCCCCAGCGGGGACATCCTCAAACAATAGATGTCTCACATCGGGCAAAGAAAAAAAAAGGAGTATGAAGGCCAAATATTTTAAGCAAGCCTTTTTTTTAGGTAGTCTCTTTCTTTTTCATGCCTCATTTGAGCTGTGGCGGGTGACGTTCCCTGGGCAATTAGGACAGATAAAGGCCAGCGTGTCCGAACTCCAGCATTTTCTGCTCACCATTTTTCATTCAGAGCAGCTGACAGTCTCCTTTACGTTGGCATGCACTTCTGAGTGAAGGTTTTTTGAAGATTGAAGCTGTTTATGTGAAGTGTCTTAGCAATTAACATTGTCTTGGTACACTGTGGGGCCAAAACTGTTTTAACACAACTACACAGTTAGCGTTCAGTAATAAAGGACTTAAGAACATGTTATCTTTTATAGAGCACATTTCACTTTAGAGGAAATTGAACAGCAGTTTTCTGCACACAGTATTTTGAAAAGCAGCCAACACTCAACAGTTTTTAATGGGGACGTGCTGCTACTTGTAATGAGTATAGATATCAAGCCTTTAGTGCATTACTTTGGATCTTTTGGTTTAGTTTTACAGTATATACTATGTATATAATAATCATTTAAAAATCTGTTGCACATATATTATGCAAAGGTCAGTTGAAAGGGACATTAAGTACAAGCTATTAATTCAGGAGATATTTCCTAGAGCTTTAAATATATCTACTTGCATAAGAAAAAAATGAAAGGGAAATAGATGAATAAAAAACAACTTCTAAGTCTGAACTTTGGCGATGTAGCCACAGATTTCTTTGAGAAACTGAAAGTGGATATTCTGAAAAGAGTGGAAGATGTAATAAAGGTATAGAGTGGACACACTTAATATGGAAAAACTACATTTAGTTGTTTGTGTAATTGTGTGTTTAATATTACTTAATATATTTATTTTCCCTTTTTTCATGATTCTGAAAAACATGCTGTACAAACCTGTTCTGGAAGTTATGTAAATGAAGTGTTGTGCCAAAGATACTACTTCCATCTGAGCTAAGGAGTGATCATTTGTTGATCTTTCAGTAGCCTGACATTATATATTCCAATTATTTTGTCATTGTTTTAGTTTTTGGCCATATATTCACGAACATATAATTGTCAGCCCCTTTGATAATGGCAGCTGTCTTTTACACAGTGTGAAAACGTCATGATGAATGGACCAATAGTAAGGCTTCAGAATTGCTTGGAATACAGTCTTCACATTGACTTATACCGAAAGCTAGTAAAGCTAGTAAAGCTAGTTACCATTTTGGAGATTTGTTTTTCGTTGGACAGCCATGTTATGCAAGGTATGTTTATATAGCTATGGCTACCCTCCGTATCCAACACATTGTCATATCTCTGTGTATTCTTATGTAAGGCAGCTGATACACTTATATTGTCATATGCAACAGTTTGAACATCAGATAAAAACCCAACACACTTAAATATGATCATTTTAACGGTATAATTTATATTTATTTGCTAGGTTTATTAAATTAATGACACCAGAACCTTTTGCATATGACCGTAAGTGTGTATATCAAGTGCTTTACAATGGTGTTGAATGTAACTTAGCCATTCATATTTCAGAACTAGAACTATATGTTTTATAAAAGATATTTTGATAGGTCTTTAATCTTTAGGCTTGCCAGTTAATGGTTAATAGTGGACTTGCTGACAGTAAAAATAATTGAGCAAGATTTGCATCCCTAGATTAAATTGCATCCCTGCTTAATTACCATACAGTATATTATGATATGTTGTATCGTTACACCCTTAGTGTGTGTGAGTGATGGCCAAATTTCTAAATATTCAGAATGCAACTATTTCTAAGCTATTTCTATATAACTTCTTGCAGTGCCCCTAGTGGCCATTTCACCAGCAAGATGGAAATCAACTCTGGTATTTTTAATAAATATCCATAAATATTTTTTTCCCATAACATTAAGTGAAAATAAGACGCTGTTACTAGGACACTGTTGCCTCTCTGCCTGTGGGATGTTGTTGAGCTGCTAGCGAGCAATTGGGAGCGAAAACCAGAAAACAGTCCATACTTCTTCACAAAGGCAGCCATGCAGAGGTAAAACAGACAACAGTAGCTTCCTTCATTTAAAGCAAGTCTGCACAACTGACACAATAAACAAGCAGCATTTAAACATAATATTAACACTTTTAGAAAGTCGACTAAAATCCAGTTTCCTATCCAGGATTGCAAGACATACACATTCCCATCCACACTTCTTTCTAGTGCACTGATAATGATATGTAAAGACATTGCATAGCTTTGTTTGAGACTGCGCTGGATAATGAATCTCACAGTTCCAATTCCCTGCATGGTGCACCACAGCAATAGGATTAAGCATCAGAAAATCTGCAGGTTCTAATACTTCTGCCCTTCCACCATGCATTCCCACCACGCCACCCTTGTATAATCCCTGAGATGTGATGAGAATACGAGATGACAGCGTTCTATTTGACAACAAAATGAGGTTTCCCTGCAGGGACAAGGCAAAGAACCCTGCAATGGTTCTACCTCCAGCTTTTTTTCTGGAGACTTTGTAAGCCAGCATCGTTCAAGAAGACTAACGTTCCAAAGGAGCACGGAGCCTGAAGCAGCTCCCTATACCGCAAGTCCACTCATTTAGGCCAGAAACGCACAGAATCTAAAGCAGGGGAAGATTTGTGTCACCTGAAATAAATCAAAGCTCGGGACAGTCTTCCCCCCGAGGTTCCAGCAGCCCGACTTAAATCCAGGCTGCGACTGTTTGTTTGCGTGATCAAAACAGTTTTGATCTGACCGATTGATGTCAAAGGCACAGATAAATCCCAGCCAATGTGTATTCGGGCATGACATGAGAAAAGACGTATCAAAAAGACACCATGGAAGGAAAACAAATGGGGGGAAAAAAACAAAGACTGTTGCTTCAAACGGATGTTTTCTAAGAAAAACTGTGTCCAATGTTTTCAACCAGTGTGATTATTAATCTCCAAAAGAACATGTTGTTCAAAGACAGAGCAGCAAAGGCAGAAAGTAAAGAAGAATGGATGTCCGTACCAAGTCATTTATGTACCTACTTGCAATTTGCAGAGCTGTTTTGCAGAGTTTGCAGAAGAGAACACAGCCTTGTTTTTGTAGTGTTGTAGGATCTTCATTAAGTTTATGCTTCATGTTCCTCATGTTTAGGTTTGCCTGTGTGATTTATGGTGGTCAGTCATTGGCCTGTTATGCAAATTTTGTGCACATAAAAAAGCCAAATATTGGGGAAAAACTGTTACAAAAAATGCTTTTAAGCTTGGATGCAGTTTGTTAATAAAGGAGAAGTGCGAAAAATTGCTGACAGAAAAAAAAAATCAAATAAGGGATGATGTAGTGTATATGGATGATATTATGGCTCATATGATCCATCTGATGATAACAAACATAGCAACAGTTTATCTGATTTGCCTTAACCAGTATAATATAGCTGTCCAAAGAATAACAAGTATCTCCAATAATGGCAGCTTTACTGAAAACCTTCTTTACCTTCAATGTAAATATAAATAGGTTTTATCCCAAGCAATATTGAAAATGAATTACATTAATATGAATTACATTACATGAATTACATTAATAAGAACAGCTGCCATGTTAATCAAAAATGGAGATACATCATACCTTTTTAACCATTTCACCTTTTGTGTTCTTGATTGGTAGTTTCTCCCATTAATCTCATAGTGATACACATCAAATAGATTTTTCTCAGTTTCTGTGTGGGATATGTGCCATAGTACTTGGCAACTCAACTCAGAGGCAGATTTGAGCATGCGCAAATTACCCTGCCAGACATGCATTACTCATCACTGCATTGTGGGCGGTCCCCTGCACACCGCTCTGTTTGGCCCTGAAAACGGATAAAACATCTCCCAAGAAATCTGCTTCCAAATTTCTGTCCACTGGGTTCCTCTTTTCAACCACTAACCACATCAGCAAAGACCACTGGAGTCAAAGTACCCACAGTGTTAGATCTGCACACTTCCAGAACCAGGAAACGTGCAGAGAAGATCATCACTGATCCGTCACACCCTGGCCATCACCTGTTCCAGCGTCTTCCCTCAGGCCGGCGCTTTACCCAAATGAGGATCAAGACGACCAGGCTACAGAGAAGACTCTTCCCACATGCCATCACGCTCACAGCTGAACACTATAATGACCATTAAAATCCAGATTCGGGACACTTTTATCACTTCCTGTTCTGCTGTACTGCACTTTCATTTATCTTATTTATCTTAGTATCAGTATCACACAACACCCCATCCTCTGTACTGACTGTCTCAGACTGGTGTATCTTCTTGTACTGCACTTTATAGGCCTTAATCTGCCTCTACATCTGGACTGCTGCACTCAGGACTTTAATATACATAAACAACTCCACACAATGTAAGGTTTACAGGTATGTAAACTAGTGTGTGTGTGTGTGTGTGTGTGTGTGTGTGTGTGTGTGTTAGGAGGATACGACCCTTCCTCTCTCAGGAGGCCACCCAGCTGCAACTCGCTCCTGGCTGGTCTTCCTCTACCGGCCATCAGACCCTTGCAACTGGTCCAGAACGCAGCAGCTTGACTCATCTTCAGTCTTCCTAAGTTTACCCACGTGACTCCACTGCTGCGCTCCCTTCACTGGCTTCCTGTTGCTGCCCGCATCAGATTTAAAACTCTGATGCTCGCCTACAAAGCCAAGAATGGACCAACCCCACCCTACCTTATGGCAATGGTTAAGAGTCGATCTGTACCTCGAGCCCTTCGAGCTTCAAGTACAGCTCGACTCGACCCGCCATCCCTGAATACACATGGAAGACAAGCGTCCAGACTCTTCTCTGTCCTGGCTCCCAGATGGTGGAATGAACTCCCACTGGCTGTCTGAACAGCTGAGTCTCTCGCAGTCTTCAAGCGCAGGCTGAAGACCCATCTGTTTGTAAAGCACTTAAGTGAGTGAGCACTAGTAGATGCGTATGTTGAAATACTTTGTTTTTGCACTTATACTGACCATAACCACCTTCTCTCTAGGTATGAGCTGGGTTGGGTTGCCAGGTAGTGCACTTATGCTTATATATGTCTGTGTATTATTCTCTCTAGGTAGCAGCACTGGCCCTTGTTCGGGCAGTGTCTGAGCTCAGGGCGAGTTTTAGACTCTAACCTTCCTGTACTAGCTAGGAAACATTATCCAACAGAACACTAAGCACTGTTGTAAGTCGCTCTGGATAAGAGCATCTGCTAAATGCCATAAATGTAAATGTAGTGTAAATGAGTGTGTGTCTGTACTGTGTGAATGTCTGTGCACTGTGAGCTAACGTAACCAAAGACAAATTCCTTGTATGTGTAAACATATTTGGCAAATAAAGCTTGATTCTGATTCTGATGCGGCTTTAAGGGTATGTCAGGTCAAGTTTAGCATTTGCAGCTACACCTCCAAAGTTTAGTCTTAGAAGCTGGTTTAACATTTTCTGGAGGTAGCTCCAAACAGTCATTGATGTTGAGGTCTGGACTCTGGGGTGGTCAGTACATTGTTCTGAGAACAGCAGCAGCTTCTTTTCTAAGTGAGGAGCTTCTTGACATCTACACATCTTTTCAGACCCATAGCACTGTGTGGTCTTCTCACAGTGGAAGGGTGGACAGAAGCACCTTTAGGCTGTATTCAGATGTTGGAAATAGTGAAGCTTGATGTGTTCTCTCTTAAGGATGAAAGCTTTGAGTGCTGTTTATCTGATGGGGACAGTTTTGATGGTCTCCTTAGAAACATCTTATAAAAACTGAACAACTTACTGGAGGTTTTGGCTAGAAATGAAACAGACTGGCTTTTTTTTTTTACTGAAACTGTTGGAGAGGGGCAGACAACCCCCCCCTCCTGTGTTAACAGTAGCTCACTATTCCTGTGCCTGCAGGCTTTGGGAAGGCAGCAATGTTGGATGTCCTCCAGTGTCCCACTGCAGGTTCGGGCAAGGTGATTTCAGCAGACTGAGACTGAGGTCGGCCTACTAGGGACCCGCATGCTGCCCGCAGACTGCCCCATGCTTATAAATCACGCTCTCTACAAGGACAAACCGTCTGAAGCCCAGCCTCTCTCACCCTGGAGGTAAGAGGAGTGCGTCCAGAATGTGTGCCACAGAGGCCGGGCATGAATATAAATACAGAAAAAAATGAAAGTGCACTTTTTTTATGAAGCCCATGATGGAGGAAATTGTTCCCTAGACCGCAGGTTTGCCGTCAAAGCCAAACCAATGTAAGAAATACGAAATTTATATATATATATATCACATCACTACAGCAATTTCATCTGAACCAGCAGGTGAGTCACGCTGGACCAAGCTGACATTTTGTTCCGAACGACGCATTACGGCTGTAATCGTCACGTTGACATTCAAACTGTTTTATAATGCTTTTATAAAAGACTGAAATGTGAGCGAGTGACGGGTGATGAATGATACGTTAGCTGCACAGGCCTGCAAAAGGCGGACTCCAGGGGGAATTGTTCGGTTGACACAGAGCCAATTGATTTTGTAGTAGCTCCCCGGACCCGGCTAATTAACATTCTCCACTCAATTTAACAGCTATTCTTACTGTTTCTAATAGACTGCAAGGATTACGGTGGTTTGTGTGATATCAATCATTGACTTCTGCCGCCAGGAAGTCAGGAACGCTATGGGAACTGCATGGAATGATAAGTTGCATTCTCGCGTTATTGCTTAAAGGATTAAATGATTTAACTCAGGCTCTTTGCCGCAGCGTGCATTGGAAATGTCTTGTTTATATTTGTCCCACAGTCTCCCATAAAGCTCAGTGTAGATACCGCTATGTCTTATATTATGCCTGTTAAACTCACCATTTCCATCCATAGTCTTAACCCTAAGGGGAAATTCCATCTGTTTTGCAATACTTGCTATGTATTTCAGTGGTTGAAAAACGTATTGCTTTGAATTTCCTTACAGTGGTGATGATAGGAACCACAGAACACGTGTCTACAACAGAAGTGTTGCCATTTTATTTACCATCCAAAACCACCAGTGAACCTACATGTGTCTGTTGAGCTTCACATGTAATGTTAACGATGGAAAAACATTAATAAATCTCAAATACTATGTTTTCTAAAGGGACTATTTCTCCTTGCAGTGACCTGCATGTGTCCTTCCAACATGAAAGTTTTAAGGCCATTTCATGTAATAACTTTCTCTGAGGTGGGCGTCTTGTTCCTACCACCACCACGGTGAAGTTTGTTTACATCTTAACCATTAAATTATGCAATAAGGGTATGTCAGGCCCAGTTTAGCATCTGCAGCTGTAGGATGTAGGATGTACTTGTAGGATGTTTTCAGATGTGTAGGAAATAGTGGAGCTTGATGTATCCTCTCTCTTAAGGATGAAAGCTTTAGGTGCTGTTTATCTGATGGGGACCGTTTTGGTGGTCTCCTAAGAAACATCTTCTAAAACAATGAACAACTTAAAGGAGGATTTGGCTGGAAATGAAATAGACTGGCTTTTTCAATGAAACTCTTGGATACGGTTCTCAAAACTATCACAAAACAACGGCATCAGGCAGTGTATCCATAACCATTTCATGTAATAACTTTCTCTGAGGTGGACGTCTGGTTCCTAAACCCACCATGGGGAATAAGTCTGTAAGTTTCTCTAGAATAGAGCATTTCTCACCAAAGCACTCTGAATGACTTTGTTTACATCTAAACCATTAAATTATGCAGAAATTAAAAAAAAAGGAAAATAAAACAAAAAAAAAACAACAGCAGGCAATAGAAAACAAAAAGGTGAAAAGACCAGAGAAATCAAGAAAGCCTTACATTAGAAACATAGTAAAATAAAGATGAAAATAGAATAAAAACAAACATAAATAAACAATAAAATGAATCCAACAGGTTTTTAAATAAAACAAAAGGAACAAAAAAAAAAAGATGTTAAACTGAATCAAACATTTTCACCTGTTTTTTTTAACATGTATCAGTATGTGCCAGGTAAACCTTAATGGGTAAAAAATAGCAAATATTAAGTGTATACGTTGACTGTAAGCAGGTGGTTTGATAAGGGTTTGAGCATCCGCAGATGACTGGAAATGAGTTAAGCTACAGGGTCTGCAGTATTTTTAGGTGATGTGACACTGGGCGGACCAAAAGGTACCACAAAACCTAGACATCCCACCTGCACAGCCTCACAGTCATAGATCAAGACCTTGGTGTGTGGCCATCTGCAGGACTTAGGGACCAGAGCCAAGGACAGCAGCCACTCAGTGGTAAAAGTGTGGGAGGAAGTGATTGTCTGCGGCGGGCAGTTTCTAATGCACTGTAAAACTGTGACATAAAGTGAAATGATCTTAAATGAATATTAGGACTGTGATTTGGCAAGATATTATATGTATTACACTAATGGGATGACCATTCAATATACTGTGATATATTGTGCTACTGTACGCAAGACAACATATATCACCATATGCAGGAGTTCACTGATGCTAATGTTAGCGGTGCACCTTTACGCTACTTGTTTACGCAGGAAGACTCTAATAGCTGAAGATTATTTTCTTATTCATTATATAATATACATTATTTATATAATTCATTTCTAGATGTTGTACCTTATAAATCAGTGTTTTCTTTCTAAGTGTTGTCTCTTACTACGTAAACCCTCTGAATAATTTTCCAGTCACCAATAAAAGATCGATATCAAGTATTTCACCATATTTATCTCCTCTCTGTATAAAATGGGCAGTCCTAATCTTGGGTAATGCCTCTGGACGCCTTTCCTAACTAATCACAAGGCTGACGTCTCTGGCCCGACCCACACGCAACGCTTTCAAAGTCAGAGAAACTTACCAAGCTAAAACTAACCCAGCATAACCCAAAGCTAGCGAGCTAAACAACTTGTCTGTGGCTGAGCGGTGGAGCAGGCCAGGAGCTGTCAATCCAGCTGCTCAAGCCATGTTTTATCATATTTATGTCTTATATTTTTAATTCAAGATTAGTTGGATATAATACTCAAGTTTAGCATCATACATGCATAAATACCTCAGAAATTAAGTGGTTTTATTCATTGTAATTTAAAAGTGATTTTAATCATTAAATAATCAATAAATAATTTTGAAACAGAAAAAAAAATCTGGCAACAGATTATTCAGATTATGTCAGTTAGTACATTTAAACTATAATGTCTAGAAAAACACAGAAATGCCAAGAAAGTGAAATAACCTTGCAATACAACAGTCTCAACATGAAAATTGTTATTGGGTTGGCTAGATTTAGGGTCATTTTACTTGTCAAGACACCTTTTCTTGCAGTGCAGCACTAATGGTGCACAATGGTGAAGGTTCTAGAAGTCCAGTACTGTAAGGGGGAAAGGCTTTACTGTAGGCCATGTTCATAGGGCTACATGACAATTATATGAACCTGTAATGACAGTTGAAATAAACCTACTTAAACATTTATAAAGAGTTATTCTAATAAGCGGTAGTTCCTATAAAGGCTGCAGTTTTTAAATTCAGGGTCAAGATGATAGTTAAGTGACAGGTTTTTACTGATATTAGCTTCTCATAACACTGTCTGGGGTCAGATTACACTGCACAGATGGTGCCCATTTCACTATGCTCTGTTTCTATTCAGCTCAATTTCAGATGCAGTTCTTAAAACACTATATGGGACATTTAAATGTTGAACACATTTCTTACCCAAGATGCTGCCAATGTTGCCACAAAATCTATAACCAGAGTCTAACCAGTGATTTTAGTCCCAGAATGTTCAGCAAAAATGAGGCCTCAAAAATCAAATGAAATAAAAAATGTATATTCATTTCAGTGTTTTGGAATTACAGAAGTGTATGTGTGTGTGTGTGTGTATATATATATATATATATATATATATATATATATATAT
>CM067490.1:8769931-8786362 GCA_034552555.1 Semaprochilodus insignis | reverse complement strand
CCCTTAAAAATCCTGTGTTGCACAGTTTTGCACAGAACAAACAGCGACATTTTGGCGGGCTTTTATTGGGCTGTTGGTTTTGAACACGTCTGGGGTGGGTTCCCTTCTAATTCCTCTGGAAGAACAGCCGTGATTCCTTCGAAACAACATGCCTTGCCTGCTATAACAGCTGTGATTCCTTGAAAGCAGCATAATTCATTTTAACAGTACATGATTGGGGTGCTGCAGAATGTTTTAGCAAGGAAAATCATGGTTATTCTTCTGTCAAAACATGTCTGCGGAGGGATTCTGCTGTATTTCTTGGAAAGAGAAGACATGATTGCTTGACAGCAGCACATTTTGCCTGGTAAAATTATGTGCGACATATCTTTCTGGACACAACAGAGGTGAGATCCAGTTTTATTCCTCATTCGTCAAAAATGACACACTTTGCCCATGAAGCAGTTGTGATTCCTTGAAAGCAGCCCAGTTCCATTTGATCTTGGTAACACTTCCTGTGAATCCTGTATTCCTAATGCAGTACAGATGTATTTATGAGAGCTTCTGTACATAACACCTTATAATAATTGACATAAGCTTAGAGTGTTCTAAAGTAGCTAATGATATGCACAATACTTTCTAAAGCAACTTCAAATGTAATGTTTTGTAGTCAGGCTTCATACCATATAATATCTGTTCATAAGAAGATTATAAACACTGTTGGAATGAGCTTTAAAGCTTTATAGAGCTCTATATGCTTATATGCTCATAGAGCTCTATATGCTGATCTTTACAGGCCCCAAGTGAAGTGAGATTATCACATCTAACTGCTAACACAGTTCATACAACGTGAATATGTTGCTCTTCCAAATTCAGGACCTTTTAAATTTAACTTTAATTAATCTTAAAACCATCCATGCTTCCAATGTTCACATAAACAGATTGTAGAGCCTGAGATACAGTTTAATGCTCTGGTTTTATGTGTGTTAAGCATTTAATTCTAACTAGTTAAAAGCAAGTGTACAAGCCTACACTCGACATTATGACATTTTATGTATGCCACGTATCATTATTTAGAAAGCATTATGAACACAAGATTCATAGGAAGTGTTGACAATATGGTACATTGTCGTTCATATATCTGAACACGTCTCAATCTCTTTTTATTTCATAGCGAAAACAAAAATAACAAGCCTCGCCCATTAAAATAGCTCTGATTTTTCAAAAGCAGCCCAATTCCCTTTGATTGCTTTTGATTGTGATTGTGCAATATGCTTTGACAAAAAAAAAAAAAAAAAATTCACCACTGTTTTTATTTCTGAACACATCTCAGACGAGGTCTTTAATTCCTCAAGCAAAACAATTCTGTTTCCTGGAAAACACAACATCCTGCAAAGAGTGTTGAGACAAAGAGAGGAGACAAAGTAGATGGTCTAGGAGCTGAGTGATACACTAAGTACAGAGGACATTTCTAGCAACTTAGCAGAGCATAGTCTACTGATTTAGCATTGTGAAACTCAATAGAAGGAAACTACCCACCAAGTTTATGACAAAATATTCACCGGGATATAAAAATCCCAAACTAAACTGAATAAACAAAAACCTCTACAACTATTAATGCACTAAAACAAACAGAAAATAAACTGGAATTTAAAATCCAAAATAAAAAATAAAAAAATCTGTATCATATCTCCAAGGGCAGCATGTTTTTCTGTCCAGGGTCGCCTCGAGGCATACGCAGAACAGCAGAGAGCCTGAACTCCAACTGGTGATGCTTGTTTGAGTTAGTAATTGGAGCAACAAAGCAAACAGCTCCCACACAGGCTAAACAACAGAAGCTTCTTCTGTCAGCTACTGAAGTTAACCAGTATTAAATTTAAATCTCAAGATGAGTCCAGATTCTAAACTTGGAATCCTAAAAGAGTTTAATTTAATGGCATTTCAACGCTGAACACCAAAATGATTGAGAGCATATGATACAAATAATTAATAATAATTGACAAACAACAGAAATCAAAAAGACTGTCATGTACAAGTTTACAGAAAAAATTGATGGTAAATTTACAAAGCTGAAGTTGGCTTCTTCTTTATATTTTACTGAGCGTGGGCTTATTGATCATACTGATGCTTTGCTTGCACTCCAGTTCTGGCATGCCTATGCCAAGAAACCAATCCATTCACATGAAAAGTAAGTAAGTCAAAGTCAAGATATAGGTGTTCAAGACATTGGTGTTTGAGTCAAAGTGTGAGTCATTGCTGTTCAAGCTAAGGTATGTCAAAGTTCACGTCACTGGTGTTAAAGTCAAGTCACAGTTGAGTCACTGGTGTTCAAGTCAAATTCCGAGTCACTGGTGTTAAAGTCAAAGCCAAAGTCATTGCTGTTTAGGTCAATGTATGAGTTACTACTGTTCAAGTCAAAGTCTGAGTCATTAGTCTTTAGGCTAAAGTATGAGTAATTGGTGTTCAAATCAAAGCCAGTGTCATTGGTGTTCAAATCAAAGTATGTATTATTGTTGTTCAATGCTAAGTCCAAGTCAATGGTGTGCAAGCTACAGTATGAGTAACAAGATGAGTAACAGTAACAACAGTATGAGTAACAGTAACAAGTCCAAACCATTGGTGTTCAAGTCAAATTCCAAGTCACTGGTGTTTAAGTCAAAGTCAGAGTCATTGGTGTTCAAGTCAGAGTCAGAGCCTTTGGTATTTAAACAAAAAAAAATATGAGTCATTACTGTTTAAGTCAAAGCCAGAGTCATTGGTGTTCAGGTCAAAGTATGAGTCATTGGTGTTCAAGTCAAAGTATGAGTCATTGGTGTTCAAGTCAAAGTATGAGTCATTGGTGTTCAAGTCAAAGACGAGTTTTTGATTTTGCTGATTCTCAAATCATCAAATTCAACTTGAGTCCAAGCCACCAAGCCCTCCACCAGGACCTCCTCAGGACCACCTAAGACATCTGTAACGATTTGAACTTACTTACAACTTGCAAGCCTTAAAATGAACCTAAACAAACCTAAATGATGTTCTTTTTTAGAAAATCAAAACAAAACTATTTATTATACACCAAATCAAACAGAAACCACTAAGCTGAAGCAAAATAATGATAAACAACCTAAAAATAAAAGCTAATAAAAAATTCCAATGAAAAAGTAATAACTCTGGTCATGATTCCTTGAAAGCAGCCCGTTTTTCTGTCTAGGCTCACTGCAAGGCGTTCACGGAACAGCAAGGAGCCTGAGATCAAGCTTGTGATGTGCGTTTGAGTTAGTAATTGGTGCTCTGGTGCCAGCAGATCCAGAGAGCAACTGAGGGTGATTTTTCGAGGCCACAGAATGAACAACTCTCACACTGGCTGAACAACAGCAGCCTCTTGAACTGACAATTACAATCAGCAGAAAAACCCCTGTCAGCTCACGCAAGTCTGGCCGTGGACAGAGAAAGACTTTCCGGGTTTCCTGCTTGACTCGGTGAAGGGGAAAAGGTCAGCTTTGAAGTTGTCAGAGGACTAAATTAGGAGCCCTCTGCAGTCTCTCTGTCTCTTTCTGTGGTCTCTCTTTCTTCTATTCTGTTTCACTCTGTCAATCTTTATTCAGCTGATTTGCTGCAGTGTACACTTTCAGACCTGGACAAATAAACAGAGGAACAAACGGAATCTTCTCAGCGTATAATTCCGTTTTTCAGCTGCCAAATCCTGTCTGCTTGCGTGAAAGAGCTTCTGAGCTTGTTTACTAACCACAACTGAACTAATGACTCAGCTTTGTCCTTCGGATTCATTTAGTAAAACAGACGAGTTCTACAGTTTCATTAAGGGCCGAGTCTTAGAGGCGGTTTAGAGTCGTGCCGCTGTTCTTTCTTCTCTTTCCGTTTCATCCTTTTTCTTAAGAGCGTTCCATCTTGACTGTGAACCATTTTAATAAGATTCTTATATCTCTGCCACCTGGTGTGACAAATAAATAAATAATCTAATCTGTGTGGCGTATTCTTTCCTTTTAAAGTTGTCTCCGGTTGAAGTGTCCTTTCAAGATTGATTTGGTCTCAGCAGCCGGTTACACGCTAATCGATTAGAAATGCTTCTCTTGTCTCAAACATCCTTTAATGTTCCAGTCTTCTTTATACTGTCCTTTAAACGTCACATTCCGTTATCCTCTTATCTCTCTCCCTCTCTACACTCCTCCCACCCTCTTCTCTTCTTTCTGTTCCGGAAGCATCCCCAATTCAAGCTCATGGACAGCTTAATGGTTAACAGCAGGAGAGACGTTTTGTTTCTTGATCATTCTGAAAAAAATTGAGCAAAATTAATAATCTTATTATACAAACAGCCTACATGCCTCTGCCACATAAATTGGAATGGGATCGGTTGTGATCTCCCGGGGGTGGCTTGATGTTGCATGTTGGTAGCCCACTGCTTTGGCATCCCAGGCAGTTGCTGAGGTGTTGCAAAGTTGTTGCTGTGATATCCCAGGTGGCTGCTTGGGTGTTGCTAGGTCATTGCTTTGGAGTCCTAAGCAGTTGTTAAGGTTCTGCTAGGCTGTTGCTAGGGGTTCCTAGGTGGTTGCTAAGGTGCTTCTAGGCCATTGCTACAGAATTCCAGGTGGTCATTAAGATGTTGCTGTGTTATCCCAGGTGGTTGCAACGATGGTTCTAGGCAACTGCTACAGAATTTCGGGCGATGCCTCTGGGTGATTGCTTTGGAATTCCAAGTGGTTGTTAAGATGTTGCTAGACTGTTGCTATGATATCCTAGGTGGTTACTAAAGTGTTCCTAGGCGATTGCTATGGAACTCCAGGTGGTTGCTAAGTTGTTGCAAGACTGCTGCTATGGTATCCCAGGTGGTTTTTGCTAAACGATTGCTATGGAATTCCAGGTGGTTGCTAAGGTGCTGCTAGGCTATTGGTAAGGTATCTGAAATGGCTGCTATGGTGTTGCTAGGCTTTTACAGTAGTATCCTACATGGTTGCTAAGATGCTTCTAGGCCATTGCTTTGGAGTCCTAAGTGGTTGTTAAGGTGTTGCTAGGCTATTGCTGTGGCATCCCAGGTGACTGCTAAGATGCATTAGGCCATTGGTATGGAATGCCAGGTGGTTGCTAAGGTGTTACTAGGTCTTTGCTTTGGTATCCCAAGTGGTCACTAAAGTGTTACTAGTTCTTTGCCTGGGTATCCCAGGTGGTCACTAAGGTGTTGCTAGGCCTTAGCCGGGGTATCCCAGGTGGGTGGTAATATGTGTGTATAAATAGTTTGAATGAACGCTGTAAAATAAACCGTGAGATATTGTTCTAACTGTATTTGTTATTAACATCACATTGCAATGTTTAACACAGAAGCCTTTTAATGTGCATTATAAATAGTCTATGCTTAGTGCTAATCAGGTTTCTGTGTTAACACCAAACTAGTACATATTAATATTCAGCCCTGCCTTATAAACTGATATTCAGTAGGTACGCAGTGGTGTTTATATTAAAACATGGATATTTAAAACAGAAATTTTGTTTTCAGTGACAACAAATGTTACACAGTTAGACGGTCATAGGCCGTATTAACTGTAACCAACTGAGAAGCCAGTTGTTGCAGTTGCTGGTAAAATCTGGAAGAACAGTTAATTCAGTACAGTTCTTTGTGCTAATTTCTAATCTGATTGTTGATGTGTGAAGTGAGAACCAATTGTTGCGCTCACAGTCACACAGTGGAAGAGACTGAGCTATAAAAGTTGATAAAAAATGTATTCAAAGTGCTGAAGATAATTTTTATTATTTTTATTTCTTATTTTAAGAAATTTTTGGCCTCAGAAATGGCCTATAGCTCTGAACAAATGTTCCTTCTTTTACACCCGGACCTGCCTGTTAATGTAGACAGTACAGCTACTGCAGTGCAACTACTAAAAATGAAACATAAAAGTACAAACTCCACTTTAATACAAGCACATATAGGTTTGTACTACATTCAGGTTAGTTTCAGCTTCAGATCTTTTAAAATTCTTCTTCTTCTTCTTCTTCTTCTTCTTCTTATTATTATTATTATTATTATTATTATTATTATTATTATTATTATTTTCAACAGTTGCTGTTAGCCAACCCCCACTTTCTGACCCCCTTCCCCCACATATATAGCTGTGTGTTAAAATATTGGATTACCCTGCGTTAGCTTGTCCCTGCTCTCTTCTACTGAACACACTCTCAGACAAATGGAATCGGGCAGTTCCCTGTTATAATGCTGAATAAACAAATAATCTCGGTTCAGAGATATTGCACTGTATCTTGGTTATCCTGTGATCTATTCAAAAATACATTTGCTTTGTGAATGCGATTTTGCACACCAACCCCCTTTGAACTAAAGACTCTGTGTTTTGAGAGGCTTTTGTTTATCTCTGATTTTGCTTTGAGGAATAAGCTTATTTATATTCTGATCTTGCATAATCATTGAATATAGGGTGTGACTAATCATAAAAATACACCTATTTTTGTGGCGTCTGTGATAAGAGCAGGGAGCAATAAGTGCTTTAGTGAGTGCCGCGAGCCGATGTATTTGTAAAATCATGTTTTCGGATGGAAATGACCCATGAAACAGGCCCTGACCGTCCGGCTGCACCAAGACACCGTTATATTTTCCGATTAGAGCGTCCCTGATGAAGTGGCCAAACGAATGACCAAATAATCTCCGCACATTTCCCCGCCGCGCGCCTGGCGAAGCTCTTGGGTGCTATTTTCAGGCGGCAATCCTATCTGTGGAATATCAGGATCCAGATTACCTCTGGTGTGGGGTAAATAATGAGAAATGTGATCTGGCGCATAAGGAATTGAAAAGAAAATAGCTTTTCATGACAGAATGGAGGATGGCTTTTGTTCCTTTCCATCAGTCCGGGAACTGAGCACGTTGTATTTTCTATATTTGTATTCTCCGACTCGCTTTGCCTTCGCCTGAAAAGGTCTGAAAACCCCAGGTGATGTCTCCAAAAACTTGATATACTCAGAACCCCGCTATGCACTTAATTTGCGAAAGAAAATACAATCAAGTTTCGGAGTTGACAGTGGAAGGAAAGGAGAAAGAAAAGCCTTTGCGCGGTCAGGGCTATGAATCATGCTTTATTCATGCAACATTTTTTCCTCCTCAGTGCTGTAATTATAATTCATATGGACTAATTTTGTTCTCCTCGGTGGTCGGAATGAATCGCTCTTATACTTGTGACTAATACAGCTCCTTTTGTGCCAGTTAAACCCAGCTGAAGTTGTATTGTAGTAAAAGTACCACAGTTACCATACTTGCACTCCTTGATGGGTCCGTCAGAGGCTTGGCTTTATTCAAACCACCTAATCAGGAGCTTTGTTTTCGAGAACAGTGCTTATGCAATCAAAGTCCACTTTAATAGGAACCCCTGCCCTGCGTTCCATTGACTGGAACGATTAGTGGGCTCTGCCTACCTTAGAGGTCCATTGTATACTATATCCTGTAATACTGTAGTAGTATGCAAACAGTACATAGCTGAGATTTCCTGCTGAGTTGTTATTTCTGCATCCCAAACACACACACTAACACACTAAACAGTATGCACAAATTAGCACAAACCTCTTTAGAAGTGCACTGTTTAGTGTAGCAGATGAAGTACAGAAGTGTTTGGTTTGAGACGCAGTGTTGAAACAGCCAGTGAGGCACGTTAAAAAGTCCAGCATCCCCAGTGTCTGATTATATCTCTGCCGTGCTGCTCATAGATCCTCTTTAAACATTTCCAAGAAAAAGTTTCATGCATGTATTGATTAAGGACAACTTTACCGAGGTGAGCTAATGTGGGCGTCGTATTCACCGGCTTCTTGTTTGACATTCTGTATTTAAGGCACCTCTGTGTAACAGCAGCACCATGTAGGGAATGGAACATTCAAACAAGCAAATAAGAAGCTAACTTTAGCTTAATGTATCCAAGAGATTTGAAGGCCTTGGACACCAGTTTTATTAGTTTCTGTGTAGGCTCAGTTACTGCAATGTTAGGAGGTATTTGGGCTATACAGATCCGGTCTGCCAGTTTAGCTAATCTTTTCTTGTAGCGTTCTCAGAAGACTGCATCAAAGTTGTCCACATATCTTTTCATGTCTTTCGTGGCCATTCTGGCCTGTTTTGTTTGGTCTTTATCCACCTCCAGGGTTGTAGCTGCAGTAATGATGAGACAAGCTCTGTCAGAGCACATTCAGAGTTACATCTCCCCCACCAGTATGATGACCAATATGGTGTTATGGTATTAATGACATAATACAGTACAATGAATAAATCATTTCCTGCTAAAATAATTATACATCCAACTCTCCAATATGGTCTATAGCAGTGGTGGATGAAGTACACAAACCATGTACTTGAGTTAAAGTAGAGATCCCTAGGGTAAAATATTATCATTTCTGGAACTAGACTCTTAATCAGCTCATTTTAGGTGAAGCGACTCTAGTGTCTCTCAGTCCACCAGCCTTTAATAGAAGGTCATTAATTAGTCTGACACTGATGTCTATTCAAATGATCATACGCACAAAACACTGAAAGGACACGGGTTCCATTAGACAGAACTATAAAATAACATTTTGCAAATAAGAAAGTTTTGGTTTAAGATTTATTTGCAACTTAGTTACAAGTTTAAGTTGAATAAAAACTTGCTTTAAACAGGATCACAAATGAGTTTTCCTTTACTATATTGTATCTGTAGGTCTCTGTTCATAAACACACACTAGCCAAAACAAATTTATTATAAAAGGAAATAATGTTTGTATAAATGCAGAAAAAGACCCTCGCCAGTCACAAGTGCACGTGTACATATTTCTATATTGTGCTCTATTTACCCACAAAGTCAGGAACAATATGTTTTATCTGTTTACTAACCCCATCCTGCTTTACCTACCTTCCTCCAGGTGGTCCTTGATGTAGTCCAGGCCTGAAATGGACATTTCCACGGTTGCTAAGAATCCATGAATAAGTTTGTTTTGTTTTGACATGTTACATTTTCATGCGCACATAAGCCAAAAGCCAAATTTCGCATAATGTAGTGGAGTAAGATATTTGAGTTTGAAATGTAGATGTAGTGGAGTTAAAGTATAAAGTCGTCCAAAATTGAAATACTTAAGTACAGTAGTTCTAATTACATTTAACTTTACATTTAACTTTTTAAAATTACATTTAACTTTTTTCTAATTACATTTAACTAATTACATTTACTTTGTTACTGTCCACTAGTGGTGTGGTGTGTATATATATATATATATATATATATAGCCATCCTCAAAAGAATAGTTGCAGCCAGAATGAATTGTGAGATCTGAATGCTATTCTGAAGGAAGAGCACAAGTCAGAATGGAAAGCACGTGCAACAGGATGACCTTATATAGTCAGTCAGGTACAGCAAGAAGACTTATGTCTCCTGAGTCAAACTTGTCATTTGCATGTCTCACAATGTCAAACCTACCCACCAAGTTTCATTCCTGTTGGTTGAGCCCTTCTGGGTGCAACATTTTTTTGGATGATGAGCGTATGCATGGTGGCTGTTTCTGGAATAAGGTTAAAGTTTCACACAATAAGACATGGTGTTCAAGGCAAGGCAGAAGGAGCAAGAATGCTCCTTAGTGCTTTGAAGACAGGCACCATGTTATGGTGCGTAATACACCAGCTACATATTACAAGGCAAATATGCCATGTTTTTGGGTTTCCTTAAACCATGTGGCACTTTATCTGACATTTGAATTATCCCACTTGATAGCCAACATGATAGATACAAACTGTTGTCAGTGCTATCCAGTAATGGACCAGTCTTGCACGGTGGAGCTACGAGAGAGGGGCTTCTGATGAAGTGGCCAGGCAGTGTACAGGTAATTAACACAATAGGGTGTTTTCAGAAACAGCCACAGTGAAGGTCAATGAAACTCGTTTAAAGATTTCATTTTGTTAACAAACTGAGAAAGAAGAAAACAACTTCATAATGGACCTTTAAGACCATTTTCTATATAAACAAAACTTTAGCAGAGATCATACTAGTGGTCAGGGACTTTTCCCACTTTAACTGGGTATTAATAATCAGATGGACTGGCTCATGTTTTAATAAATGCAGTCAATCTAGAACAGAGCTGATCTGAATGTAGGCTCATCAAAGCGAATATGAGTGTTTAAATATTAGTAATGTGGGGATATATAGGGAGGGCTCAGGTACAGTTGATTTAAGAGATTGTGTATTTGCACTGGTATTTTGCACTGGGCTGTTCTTAAGGAATCAATCAGTCTGATGTTGAATGTGATTTATTCAGTGATGAAGAGAAACCGCAGCTTCGAGACTGCAGAATTAGGGTATATTGTTTTTCTATTATTATATAGTTTTGGATTAGTTGATCATTTTAACTAAATGT
This sequence comes from Semaprochilodus insignis, assembly GCA_034552555.1. NCBI lineage: Eukaryota > Metazoa > Chordata > Actinopteri > Characiformes > Prochilodontidae > Semaprochilodus > Semaprochilodus insignis. The sequence continues at coordinate 8,776,027 of CM067490.1, read as the reverse complement.
TCGACGTTAAACTTTTTCGATATGTTAGTGATGTCATGATCATATATGTCAGTCTATCATTTGGACAAGCTATAACTCTATTAATCTATAAAGCTTGTAAATCTATAAAAATTGTACAGTTTCTGTATTTTTTTCCACACAGAATGCATTTTTTTCACACAGATGAAACATAAATATAAGTTTTTGCACTAAGGTCTTACATAGTTGCGTCTGTAGTTTGTGTATTTTGTGTATTTTAGTGCTCTAAGGTCAATGCAAAACGCAACATTTTGAATTTGCATTTGTCCCACCCAAAAATTATACCCCTGAGGGGTAACATATTTTGGCATCAAATAAATTGTATGTTGTGTTGGGTGGGACTGGGCCTTCTTTTAGCATTTGTTAGTTTGTAAACTGATCTACAAACTAAATTAGCTAAAACTAAATTACAAACTAAATTACAGCCTGTGTGGAAACAACCAGAGTTTTAGCTCCTGAATGAAAGAGATGATGTTCTTCGTGCTACTATCACTTTTCCAGTATAGACAGTAGCCCAAAGTCACAGTTTGTCTGTTCTGCTGGCTGCAGATTGGGGCGAATGATATTTGTACCTAAAAATGTTCAGCTTGTTTGTTTCATGGAGTGGAGCTGCATCTACAACATCAGCTCAAACTCAGATTTCATAGATTTAGCTGAGGTGCAGAAACTCCACGTTCTCCTTTCCCTTTTCCTAAGCGGAATTCCTGCACAATGTCACAGTTTGCTGTTTTTTTTTTTTTTTGAGAGGCAAAAGACATTATTATAGATGTCTTGTGGCATGAACAATCCGGCAAAATTTTAAGAAATGGTGTCACATGTGGTGTGTAGAATTTTGATGTGAAAAAATCGCATCTGAACATGCATCTGCATAATGTGTCCAAACGTTTTGGTGTCGATTTCCTGTGTTCATTGTGAGTAACATCATTTAGTGTTGTGTAGTCCAGTTTTGCAAGTTTACCTTAAAGTAAGTTATTTTATCTTCTCGTTTCAGCATAAATTCAACCATCACAGGACACAACGTTGCTAGGGGTGGACTTGTACTTGATTTATAGCAGCAAATACGTCTCCCTGCCAGTGCCTACCCCTTGCATTCATGGAATTGTGTGGAATGGGCCACAATATACATGTGCAAAGTCTTATGAATATCTTCCCACAGTCTAATAAATATCTGCTGTACTTCATCATATTTCACTCCTCTCGTAAGGTGGTTCTATGTGGGCGGTCCTAATCTTGGTTGTTGCTCTTGTAAGCTTTTCCTAACCAACCACAAAGTTGATGTCTCGTGCCCCACCCACACAAAACACTTTCAGAGTCAGAGAAACTTAGCAAAAGCTAACCCAGCATCTTCAAACGCTAGTAAGCTAGACCACCTGTCTGTAGCTGCCTGTTTAATACCACCAACATTGTTAGTTTGTTCATTTCGTCATTCATGCGTTGCATCATCCGTCCGTTTGTTCAACTGTCTGTCTGCCTGCACATCTGTTTGTCTGTGACTTTCCTTATCCAGTTATATGGTTCTGTATGAGGGGCGGAGCAGGCTAGGAGTTTTGGAAAAGAGCTGTCAATCAAGCTGCTCATTAGCCACACCCACACAATTTTCAGATAGATCTGGTCAGAGGTTTTTAAGCTGGTTTATCATATTTATATCTTATATTTTCCTTTCAAGCTTTGATGGATGTTTAATATAACACTCAAGTTTAGTATCATACAAATATATATATATATTTACTCTGTGCTCCCTGGGAATTTAAAGAAAGACTTTGCCTAAATTAATCTGTAAACTTGATGCTTACTTGCATCCTACAGCGGTGCTGCAGTGTCTCTATAGGGAAATTTTCTGGTTTAAAGACAAGGAAATGTATCATCTTTTCTGATGACGTGTTTCGAAGGTGGGCAGAACTTTAGATACTTTGCAGTTCCTTTTGGGCGCAGTTTCTAAATAATTTTGGGGCCATATAATTATCACAACTGTGTTTTTGGATCATCATTACAGTGGAGAGAATGTATCAATCAAGCAACAGATTCGATAGACAAGGATAGCAGGTTAGCAAAACTGGCTATATAGATATCTCCATTTTTTTCCCTACTGACAGAGTAAAGATTTCAATTTGTGCTCTTTATGATTGAATTCAACAGCAGAAGTAAGGATTGCACTAGCTTGCTTGCATTTTTTATGGCTCAGCTAACAGGGATTGCCAGTGTATGATTTGCATATTTGTATAGTGAATATGCACAAATAGCACATTAAACTCTATCTTTAGTCCCAAATCCCCCTTGAAAAACAATCAGGTGTCTGTTGACGCACAAAGACTTTGGTTAGTTTTTGGACTGGTTAATAGTCTATTTCAAGCTCAACATTGGATTAGCTGCTGAATTAGCAACATTTACAACCAAAAATAGGTAAAAACGACTACATTGCAAGGCCATGACCGAATTTGAAACCGCTGACCTATTTCTGAATAGTGGTAACAGAGGAAATATATAGTGCTGGACCACCTTAAAGCTTTTATTCCGGTCCAAACAAGGACTGGCCGTATTTAGAACAGAGTGGAATAGAAGGGCTGCTGAATCATAGACAAATAGCTTGAGGTTTCATGTAAATAAATGTGACATTGAAAAGATGCAAATTTGTATCTGTCCTGATTACATGTCCCCCCCGAACTCGACCCCTCTATTCACTCGGCCTCTGCTTTTGTACAGAAGAATAAAAATTCAATAATTTGATGTTGTCCACCCCCAGCGGCCACTAACCTTGGAGGTCAGTGATGCGCAATGCATTTCATAACAACAACCTTCGGCGCCGAGTGCGGCTCCAATTAAAAATGATATCTCTTACCTGAAATAATGGAGGCGAGCCGGAATTCATCCGAGAAATGCATCGGCTCGTAGGGGGACGTCTCGTAAAGCTCCTCTCCTGCAACGTAAACAAGCAATATTAGAGAATGAAAAGCCCGAGGGAGACAGTAACAGACGCTGTTTGTGTGAATTAAAACAAATGTCTTACAAATGAACCAGATGCTACCTGACTTAAGAGATTAATTCCATAAAGAAATAAAAAAAAATAATAGAAACGATGCTCAGGATAAACCCATTCTTCCTTGCTCTTCTTAACAAAGACTTATTCCAGGAGTGCGTCTGCTCCCAGAGTACCGGGGCTTAGCAGCTATAAGACTAAAGCCAGGGAGGCAGAAAGTCACAAATTAGTCCCTCTGTGGTGTACCCTGTGCTGGACTTTTAATCTAGCATTCTTAATCCAGAGCTAATCCCAGATTTAGACAGCAAGGAATGCTCAACTTTCTTTAGACTGATTTGACATTTCCAGGCTAGGACTGCATGACATGGGTGAAGTAGCACAGTAGTGATTAGAATGCAACACGTAGTGATATGGCCTTGTAACTTGGAAGTTGGTAGTTGAGGGCCAACCAGTTTGATTTACAATTCATTGGTTGTTGATTTAATTCAAAGGCAAATATAGTGATTTAAGAACGACTTAATTAGATACACTAAACAGTGATTCAATGTAGAGATTCAGTTCAGCTTTGGAATGATTAAAATTGATTAAAGGTATTGATATTATAGTGACCTGCTACTGGCCGTGGACGTGCGGGATGCTTGGCCACGTGCAGAGCTCTCTGGGAAGTGCTGGCAGTAATAGAGACTGGCATTATGTAAATAGTTGTGTTGTTGGCTTAAATGCCGTATATTTGTGTCATATGGTTGTTAATGCACCAGACTCGGCTTTGAAGTGGCTTCTGTAGGAGCCAGCATTTACCACCACCATGCGATGTGTGGCTCAGCCATTCAGTGAGTGCTAAGCGGCGGTTCTCCCCTGCTGCTATGTTCGGTATAAGAGCATTTGCTTGAAGTGTTATGTTTCCCGCCTTTTCTTCCTTGCCAAGATGTCACAAAATGATGTAATCCATTAAACGACCCCTAATATTACTTAGCAAAAACTGGATCAGTTAAATGACTTCAGATATGTTTACTACAACAAACGTGATTCCCAAGGAACTTGACTTAAATATGCTCTAAATGTGCGGAATGATGAACACATACTATACTATACTATACTATACTATACTATACAATACTATACAAGATAAACAACAACTACAAAATTCTGAATGTTGATTAACGGTGATACACATAAGTCACGCAAAAGACAGCATGACCGTTCTGCTGTTATCTGTTACAAACACAAGCTGCCTAAAATAGTGTATACATAGTACACAAGTATATTTGTATAATATGTTTCTGAGAATGATATTTCATAAGATGTTTCATAAGGTTTTATAAAGCTAAAAGTCGGTCAGGAACCCAGTTTAGGTTGAACGCACTTCATGTACACTGGAGCTCTCTATATGAAAACAAACATAGAAGAAAAAAATATCTGCAGAAGGAAAACAGAGCAAAACATGGCACTTCTAGTGAAACAAGCACATGATCCCTAAAGACTTAGAAACAGCACAGGTCTCTAAAGTTCTTCCTGAACTGAACTAAACTCACCAGCTGGCTCACAGTGCCAAAACTATGACTTATTTTCTTAAAATGAAAATCAACAAGATATCTTGCAATAATAACCAAAATAATTTGATAGTTTTTCTAAATGAACTAATTATGTATAATTGTTAATAGTGATTACTTATTTAAGAAAATATATCAATATTTTAGATGTCATCATTTTAAGATCAGTAAATAAGCAATATTTCAGATTTCAAGTAAATATTGCCCCGTGATTGTTTCCTGCCTTCCACCCAATGTGCATTGGGATAGGCTCCAGCACCCCCTGCAACCCAGGAGAATAAGTGGCATAAATGATTTCTGTATGTATAAATCAATATTTAAAAAAACTTCGTCATTATTTTGAGAGATTAAGTCAATAATCTGAGAACATGTGTCGATTTCAAGGTATTTAGTAAACTATTGGAGAAAAAAAGTAATTATCTTGGTGATATATTAAGTAAATTGTTAGATTAAGATATTAAGGTAATTAATCAAGAAAATAATTAATTACATAAAGATAATAGGTATAATAATATTGAGATGTTAAGTAAATTATTCACATGGTAAGTTATTCTATTGAGGAAATGGGAACTATTTGGAAATACTAAGTCCTTTATTTGAGGAAATTAGTCATTATTTTGTGGTATTTAGTCAATAGTTTGAGTGTCAGTTTCAAAATATTTAGTAAAATAATTTTGATAATACGTAATAAGTATGAAATATGTGAGAAAATAAACTGCTATTTCGAGACACTAAGTCCATATGATGTACTTGTGGCAAAAATAGAAAAGGAAATAAAAACAGGTGATTTTTTTCCTCCTCTACCTGGAAGAAAAGAGCTTCCATATTAATGCGAACTGGAACCTTTGCAGTGCATCCGAGTAGTTGTGAGGTCAGAGATTAACACTCGTGGGTGGCGCGACCCTGCCACGGTGCCACGCTGACACACCAGGTGCATCCTGCCCTTCACCCTGCAAGCCATTTCCCACAATGCACCACTCCTAACATCCTCCCACCCAGGCCAGCAGCCCCCCCAGGCTCAGGACCCTTTGGTCTCTTCTGGACGTTTATGTTCTCCCCGAACGGGCCCCCTGCCCGCTGCTCTTTTACAGGATCATCCTGGATCAGCTTTATCTGCAGCTTCTGCCACTCAGCGCCGCCACCTTCATGGGCTGCACCGCACGCGTCTGCTCAAAGAGTTAATCCACCGGCCTAATCCCTGCCCCTCTTCCCCCTCCCACCCACCATCAGCACCATCACACCAAGTCTGCATGGGGAAAATAGAGCAACGGTCCCTGAGGGGCAGTGCCACCATGCACACAAAGAGCAGAAATATAATAAAGGAAGGCAGATAAATTGAGAGATAGAGGCATGTGTCCCCATTACAATCAGCGCAGATGTGAATGAGCGAGGCAGTACATGTGCTTTCACACAAATTAGATACACCGACTATAAAAGGTCTCTGCACACCTGGCTTTTACAAAGGTTTATAATTCAGGAATCATTCCACCATTGTGATGGCCACTGGTACAAACATGGGAGGGCTGGGTTGAAGGGGACATGTCCTCTCTACAT
>CM067490.1:8750914-8765020 GCA_034552555.1 Semaprochilodus insignis | reverse complement strand
AGGGGGGCTTCCTCATCCTGCTCATTTGATTAAATGATGGTGTCAGATTGAATCTTGACACATTTATGGTCTAATTAATCCGGAAATTTTACCTGGAAAATGTATGTTTATGTTTATTTATTTGTTCATTTATTGTGAAATATGTAAATATAGGTATAGGTATATGTATTTATACTAGCATTTTGTATTTATACAATATTATATAATATTATATATAGATATATATATTATATATAAAATCATTACATCATTAAAACATAATTAAGAGCTCTTAGGAGGTTTACATTTCTTTCTGAAAAGTAATATTTTAGTTCTCTACTTTGATTAATTGCACACACGCTGAAATTGTTTAACATGTACATTCTGTAAAACTTGTAAAATTCTTCACTCATGGGGCTTCACTGATGGTAAAATGACCAATGTTTTAGTTTATGTATCACTCACCTAGAATGACCCACATGATAAACCGTAGCTTTGCATAAGGGCTTTTTCCCCCCACAGCAGTTTATGGAAATGATCGCTTTAAGCTTATGAAAAACATGCATTTAATCAACTTTTGACTTGTATAACTGTAATTGTGTTGTATAACTTAGCACTCACTGACTCATATATGGTGGGAAAAATGCACTTGTTGGAAAAGTGCTCTTTTTGCGACAGAATGTTATTTTTTTTTTCCCTAAAAAGGAACCCATTAGCCAAAGCCATTATTGAAATGAGCCCAGGCTCTGATTGAATAAATAATTTCTAGTTTTCAAAAAACCTTTCCATGAGTAATTACAGACCAGTACATATATACAGTGTTTAGGTTTTATGTAGAAGAGGTGAGTTTACATTAGTGTTGATCTGAGAGCAAAAAGCTTAATACGCTGAACACAGTGTACATTATCAGGTAAATGAGAGTGGATATTGGACTCAAGCAGCAGAAAGGTGCGTCGAAGCGCCTCTGTTTGTGCTTACACAGGAGTCCGATCTGTTATTATCACCATCAGAATGGCTTTAGTGGCTGTGCTCTCCCGCCCCGCTGCTTTCTCTCCTCTTTTTTTCTCCTCCCTGCCTCCTCCAGATAGAAGCCAGACTAGTCAGCAGTAATCGGAGCGACGGGAAAGCTGCGTGAGATGAACAGTTTTGGGTTTGCTTTTGAAATTGCTTTCCTCCGAGGAAATCAATTATACAACGCAGCGGCCATCATGCGTGCGTGTGCTCGAACCGTACGTCATCTCTGGTGCAGAGAAGTGTTTATCTAACTCAACATGAACTACAGTCTCTTTAGCTATGAGAAGAATAATCACATTGGCATGAGTTAAAGGAACCATATCAGGGAAAATGGAATTTCCTCACCTTTCTGAAATAAAAGAGTTTGATGTAGTATGCAAACACCTAAGGTATCAAATCGACATTCACTCCGCAGTTGGCACAGTCTGCATACGGACAATAAAACACACAAACAGCTTGTTTGGGGTCTTATGTCATAAAATCCATCACATTTACATATTCAACCTATAGCATATGGACACTTAATGGGCAGGGCTAAACTACTGTATTGATTGGGTAGGAAATCAGAAGAGAGCTCATTTGCATATACACAGGTGTAAAAATAAACAGCCTGGAATAAAGAAATTGATTATGTAGGAATCATTTATGACAGCTGTTGGTAAATAAAACTGTTATTAGCCAAAAGTGAAATACAATACAAAAACAGTTATTATGGATTTTCTAACCTCTTATTGTTTTATTGACTGTTAGTTATGTAAATTACTACTACTACCACTTCTATTACTACTACTTCTTCTACTTATATTATTATTTATTATTATTATTATTATTATTATTATTATTATTATTGTTGTTGTTGTTGTTGTTGTTGTTGTTGTTGCTGTTGTTATCATTTTTGCCACCTCCCCACCAGCCACCAGGGCTGAAGGTGAGGCATGATCCAATGACTGAGGTGAAACCAAGGACAGTGGCAACAGTTCGGCTTGGAAGCACTTGGTGACACTGTCACCTATGGTGCCAGGTCCAGTGTGCTGTCCTGAGCACCCGGCAGTGCCAAGAAAGTCCTTGCCTTTTTCCACAACCTCTGTGTCCTCCTGATGACCTCCGCATCCCTGCAAGGAGGGCACCTTCATTGTGCCAGGGATCTCTTCTATCAAAGGCTCGAGCACCCACAGTGTGGCATGTGGACGCTCAGATTCATCTGGGGCCACGCTATCGTCATCATTCTCCCAGTCCGCAGAATGCAAATCCTGATGCACAGTCCTCTCCCACAAACACCATGCAAACCAGCCCCATTCCGGCAGGGTCATATGGTCACCTCTCCTTCTGACACGAATTGAGCAGTAGTTCAGGACAGCCAAAGCAGTGTTCCGTCTCCCTGTGACTGACTGCTCCCAGCCCAGGAAAAGAGCTCCAGTGGGTCCAGGAAGATGGGAATGAGTTTCTGGCTCTTCTTCATTCTTCTTAATTCCTTTGTTCCAGCATTTTCGGAGGATCAAACTCCAGCAAAAACCAGCAGGAATACTACAAATCAACCACCTAGCAACCATCTGGAATACCATATCAACCATCTACCAACATCCCAGAAACGCTGGAGAAGCTCTGCATTATCTACAGGAATTCACCCTTCCAGTGATCCATTAAACGCTATTAGTCTAGTCAATTTAAACGTCACCATAAACGTCCCCACTTCCAGCTCCATCATGCGGCACAACTGTCTGAAAGCATCGGCCCTTATTATGTTCTCTTCACTCATCTACTTCTGTTTTTCCTTCATGTAATTACATAATAACGGACACTTAGACTCCAGCTTGGTGCCTCAGCCTCTATCTATTTCTGTCTGCCTCTATCTATCATGTATAGTGCAGCCTTTGGCAGACTCTGACAGAAGGTTTATCAGAACAAGCACCTCCACCTGCACACCAAATCTATAAAGCCGTCTGCATCACCACTCTCCTATACAGCTGTAAAGCCTCGGCCATGTACAGGTGGCATCTGAGGTTGCTGGAGCGTTTCCGCATAAGTTGCCTGCAGCGAATCTTGGGGATCACATGGTGTCACCGTGTAGCCCGAACCCTAGTGCTTACTAGGACAAGCTGCAAGAGCGTGGACACCATGGACACTGGTTGTTATCAGGATTCCTCAAGAGCGTTTACCGCTACAAGTCCTGCACGGACAACTTCATTTGGGCCACCAGTCTGCAGGAGGTCCGAAAAAAAAAAAACAGTACAAAGATCAGCTAAAAACATCACTAAGGGAATGTCAAATTCAGCCACCTGGGCTGGAAGAAGCCTGGAGTCAGGGAACATTGTGGGTAGGTTTGACACTGTGAGACATGAGAATGATTTGAATGCGAATGAAGTTTCATGCTCGGCCGTGACGTAAGCAAGGACGGGCCTTATCGATGTACCTGACTAATCCAGCATCGCCGATTGTGGATATTCAGCAAGCAGTGGAGGGCGGTGATGCCCTCCATGAGAGCAGCGATGCCCTCCATGAGTGCCAGCCCCATTGGCAGATGGCTGCACAATGCAGGGCCACATGCAAGCAGACGACCAACAAATCCGTGTGAGGAGGCACCGTGGTCAGCGCCAAGATGAACGGTTCTTTGTCTTGCGTCACACGTCCAGAAGGCCTGGTGTCACTCAACCTCCACCCAATCTGCAAAATCTGAAGGAACTGTGTAAGAATATTCAAGTTGCATGGGATGGATTATCGTTGGACACCAATAGGAACCTCTACCTCTCTGAGACGTGTGGCATGTTACATTAGCAAACATGGTGGCCTAAAGCCATACTGAGAGACACTACTTCTGTATGTGTAGCTCAATGAATATTGCCGATATCAGTCAAAATTGATCATCATTTATTGTTCCTTCTAGCATTGCAATCTGACACTTCCTTCTGAGTGCAACTGTGTTTTTGACAATGAGTGCATGTGGATCAAGGGTTAGACCTTAAGCCTCATGTTTATTATCAGTTTTCATACAATTAAGAAAATTTAAGTACCAAGTATCAAGCTGAAAATCAATATTTTAAAACTAAGGCTGCTTTTTATCTTTTAAGGAGACTCTACAAGACCCCCTAAACCGTCAGCGCTTGAACAAATTTGTGACCTGTCGGTGGGCTTTTTAAGTGAGTACAATAGAGTGTGTCATGATGACGAACACCATTCTATTGTGCATGTGTCTGATAGTTACTGTGGGGGTGTTTGTAGACGGAGCAACGGACAATGAAAGAAACAGTTAATCACAGCATGATTTATAATGAAATGTGTTCATGATGCTTCCACGAGGTAGGCTGGAGCTTAAATCCTCCGCAAGCTGCTCCTTCTGCTAATCAAAGCATGCAATTAGTAAACACACTGTTTCTGCGGAACCAAGTTAATCTGTTGGGGTCCGAGCGAACGGCATTCATTAAGAGAGAAATACCAGATGAGTTGGCAGCAGAGGGATGGTTTTCTTTCGCAATTTGTCAGGTGCAACAATAGCTAATGAATTCTGGCCTTTTCCTATCCACAGACCTCCTGCGCTTCTCTAATTAAAAACATTGGGTGGAAGGTGTTGGGGGTTTAGGGGACTGTAAAATCATTTTGGAGTGAACATCCTCTTTAAAACAAACTCCATCTCCATATCTGTTGTTCAAAACCTTTCACTCTTTGCAGACAAACGTTTAGAGCTCATTTGCTCCACGATGGCTTCTGTCCATCAGAAATCACTGGAGTTGAAGAAATCCCAATGTTCCAGTGTTTTGACTGCTTATTTTGTAATAATGCTAATAAACTGTTTCCAATGAAAAATGAGCACTTATCAATCTATATATTGAAATGCTTTGTTTTGCACTTATGCTGAGATTAAAACTAGGTATGAGCACTGGCTTGGGATTGCTAGGTAGTGTGCATATGCTGTAATTACTCTGTATTCTTCTTTCTAGGTATTAGCATTGTCCCTTGTTTGGGCAGCGTCTGTCCTCAAGGCAAGTTTCATACTCTAACCCGTTTGTACTAGCTAGGATACATTCTCTGACTGAACACTAAGCACTTTGGTAAGTCGCTCTGGATAACAGTGTTTGCTAAATGCCAGGAATGCAAATGTAAATGTAGCATACCCACTGTGGAGTTTGACATTACTGCAGTTAGGTTTGCATTCATCATCTGCAGAGAGCTAATTAGACATTTTGAATGATTTAGGCTATTTACATTTTCTACAAAACTGTTTATGATAATAACTTCTACAAAATGTAAACGTTATTCTCTGCAAAAAAGAAAAAAAAAGGAAAAAAACCAAAAATGCACTCACTGAACTACCTCATTAGCTGCAGTAGTAGAAAGTTAAATGAAATTTCAGGTGCTTCTTCAAGTGTGGGAGGAAGTTGACATGATATTGTTCTGATATATTCGACACAATGGGATTTTGAAATGCAACCCAATGTGTCATCACAGTGAAAACATAGTTAGCTTTACAATTATTAGCACCCCAGTAGAGATGAGTCTTTTATTAGCTCATGCTGAAAATATGACAGAAACCTTTAATTGACGTAACTTTAGTCTAAAAAAAAAAACAATATAATGAAACCACACGCGTCTCAGTTATTAGCGCCCATGGAAATTCTCATAAACACATGCCACACTTCCGGGTTCTCCCGCTACCTCCGACGCTTCAACCTACACTACCCATGAGTCATGTCCACATGAAGTCATCCCCACGTGTTCCCAATCCGCCAATCACAATCCACCTTCCGTTCTGCATCGCCCGAGTTCTAACTCATCTCACCTGTCTTCAGTCATGTTGATGTGCATATATACCAGTCTTAAGTTGCTCTTGTATTTCTCCATCTACTCTCTCTGGTTTTGACTCTCATTTGTTGTTGATTTTTGCTCGCGTCGAGGTTTGTCTGTATATTGGTCGTGTTCCCATTGGTTAAATCCCCCTGAATGTTCAAAAACTTTTAAGCAGTCATCCATGACTACTTGTTCCACTGGGCTTTACATATGAGGCACCACAAAGGCCAACTTCTCTCATCAACATACGGAAGATCACAGAATACATAAACAAAAGATGAAAGTGTGTCGACCTTCAAAAATCAAGCAAATCCATTAACTACATCATTGAAAATGTCAATATCTACTGTTAGGGCCACAGATAAAAGGTACTTCAACCAACACTTGAGTGAGGTGCAACCAAAATCAAAAACTCTACCCTCATGAAAAATTGTCAAACTCACTCCATACTCCATACCATGTAACCCTTCTTTAAATGAAAACATGATGTTTCAGCCTGTTCTTCAAGGCTGTATTCAGAGGCTCTAAGCAAGGCCTTGAAGTACATGCTGAAATGTCAGAGGCTCTCAGGAAGGCCTTGAAGTACAGGTCGAAACGTCGGAGGCTCTAAGGAAGGCCTTGAAGCGGAAACATCATGTTTTTAATGAAATATAGAAGTGTTCCATGGTATAAAGTTAGTGTGGCACCTTTTTTTTTCATAAGCATATCTACTGACCAATAATTAAAAAGGTTACAACTGGCCTGGAAGAGAATTCTTCACAAAGGGGACTTCGGAAAGATGGAAGTAATATGGAGTCACCAAATCTCCAAATCTTAGATGCAACCTCCATGCCACCGAACAATTCATGCCTGAAGAAAGCGTTTTTGTTTTCTAAGCACTTTCGTTTATCTAAGAATCCAGTTCTATGGTTCTAATACAGCCTTTTACAAACAGCCAAGGCAGGACTGGCATAATAAGAAGGATGATTATACCAAAACGTAGCCCATCCCTACTGTTAAGTATGTACTGTTAAGTTGTTTTGAGGCTGTTTATCCCCCACAGGTCCTGGGAATCTTTTGAAACCTTGTTTAAGAAGAATGGCATCATGAACTTCGTGACATAACAGGAGATTTTAAATGACTATCTGTCTGATTCTGCTCAAAAGCTGAAACAGAGCCTTTTTTGGATCTTCCAACAGGACAATAATGCAAAAATGATCCAAAACATACATGCAAACCTACACAGCATGGTTCAACAATAGCAAAATCAAGCCTTTGATATGGTCATCCCCAGTCATCTGACACCAATAAACCCCATGGTTAATGGAGGCTCCTAATTATTGTACTAAATACAAGGATCCTAATTATTGTGACGCGTTGCGTTTGTTGAAAACTGTGTTTTGATGAAGGTTTAAGTTTTCTTAAACTAAATCCAATGCTTCAATTACTGGTGAAAAATTTTGTGAATATTTTCTTTGTGAGCTATTGTAGCTTCCCTCTACTGGCCACGCTGCCTCCGAGAAGCCCAGTAGGTTGTCCTGCAGAGTAGCCATACATAAAGACCCTTGGGAGGCTATACATAATATATGTAATATACTATAAATGTGGCTATTGTTGCTGTATATGTTGCCATCAGTGTCAAGATATGTAAGTGTTTGGTTTTGGGTGTGTGGACGATATCTGAGACGATAAGTAGTTTCTTGTTTTCTGTGTTGGGGTCACTTAAGAACCTCTCAAGAGAATCTAGTCTGTAAAAAAGAACCTTTTTCAAGTTTATAGAACATCCATATGATGCAAAGGCTGTATACCAAATCAATGTTTTTTCTAGAACCATATGTTCAAGCCAAAAACGCTTAGAACAGGGGTGTAGAATTCCTTGACTTTTATGTTTCTTTTGGATGTAAAAACATTAGCCTTAATTAAAACTCTATTAAAAAAACTCTCTTTAAAAATGTCTGTTGTTCGTCTGTTGCCTACAGGCAAATATTTAGATGCTTAATTTGGTATACAATGACTCCTATCCATCAGAAAAAATAATCACAAGTCAAGAAATATCACATTCCCAGACCTGGTCAATGAATGTAATTATCTTCCCTTTGTGTTTACAGGCATGTGCCAGTGTTTGGCGTTAATAACCCAGAATAAAGGAATAAAATAATAATCAAATAATAATCAAAAATGAATTAAGTTACTATCCAAAATGAAGCGCCAATAAAATCATTGTCCAGAATTAATTTCTTACAAAATCACCATCCAGAAAGAAGTTAATATTAACATTCAGAATGACATTCTAATGAAATTAATATCCAGAATGAAGTTCTGATAAAACAAGCATCCACGTTCTAATGAAAGTCACATCCAAAAATAAAGTTGGATGGGATTAAATAAAAATTCATTGAAGTTCTAATAATATTAAAATGTTCATAATTTTTCAAAAGCTGATGTGATATCTTATGTAAAATGTATATTACAGTATATTATTTAGCATTTCATTCACTTCTTGTTCACAGAATTTTTAACATATTGAATAAAACAACTGAAAACACCTTTTGGTTAAAGATTTCTAATATTTACATCCTAACTCCATGAACATTTGAACAGAAGTCTAGATGTTTGGCAGATGTTTACAGAGTACAGTGTGGTGGTATATAGCATTATTTCCCCAAATCCCATAACCTTCTACGGGATTCCAACTTCATCCTGCCCTCCAAATACTACAGCTCCCTGTCCTGTTGTAATAAGGGTCTGTTCTGATTCCATGCTGCTGTACAGAGACCTACTTGGATGATGCGTCTCCTTCAGTAACGCTACAGCATAGTCTTTAAGGAGCAATAAACAGACTTGCTTCTGAGATGCTTTATACTCGCTAGCCAATTGCAACATAATCCCCTAATTAACATGGACAGCTGAAAATAAAGATTTGCATAGGCACAAGCGTGACTCCCAGGCTGCTCTGTGACTCGCTAATTACATAATCGCCCTCAGTGGCCGGTCACGTAGATTTAGGAACGCTATATGGGAACAAACAAGACACAGAGCAGGGGGAAATGTTAATTCTGTCAGTGTGGCCGTACGGCGGGGAAACCTCCGCTGGCTTTATATTCAGGGATAAGTGTGTATTAAACATTTGCCCCTAAGCTTTTACTCCTCTGTATAAATACTGTAGCCCATCTGCTCATTAATGCGGATCTGATACAGTTTGTTAGAAATCTCAGTTGTTGATGATAACAAAAGCATGCCACAATATTAGTTTAATTTTCAAATCCGACTTGAGAAGAGTAGTTATTTGGTGATGATTTGAATATGATAAAAAGTATTGTCGTGCATACGGCCCTATTTTTCAGCCATACTTTAAATTTTTTTATCATTTTTACGTGGAAACAAGTAGAAAACCGTCAGGAGTTCAAACCTAAACCCATTTGTACAGAATGTAAATCAAAATGCATATCCCTGTTTAATTCGCTACACAAGTAAGTATGTTATTGTGGCAATCTACAACATGATCCTGACCTCAAAATCAGAGTTCATTTCATTTTTACTGGCTCCAAACCAAGAAAATCATTGTGTTCAGTAGTAAACAGTAGTTTTCCACATTTTCTAAAGGCTGTAGACTAATACTTTTAATAAGCTCACTGATTTTGGTTTTAAATAATGCACCAAGCTAAACAGCTCTTGACCAAAAATAACACTCTGAGGCGCTTCCTGCTCAGCTTGTTAGCATGAGGTGTAATTGGTGTCAGAGGTGAGAGAAAAATGAGAGCACATAGGGAAATCACCACTGTTACACTTGCGGATTTAAAGTAATATCAGTATAGTTAAACTAACACCATCAGACTTAAAGTAATATCAGCAGTGTTATTGCAATATCAGCAGTGTTAAAAGAGATTCCAGCAGATGTCAAGTAATACCAGCAGTGATAAAGTAATACCAGCAGTGATAAAGTAATACCAGCAGTAATAAAGTAATCCTTACATTATTAAATACCAGCAGATTTAAAGTAATGCCAGCAGTAATAAAGTAATCCTTACATTATTAAATACCAGCAGATTTAAAGTAATGCCAGCAGTAATAAAGTAATCCCTTCATTATTAAATACCAGCAGATTTTAGTAATATCAGCAGTAATAAAGTAATCCCTTCATTATTAAATACCAGCAGATTTAAGTAATATCAGCAGTAATAAAGTAATCCCTGCATTATTAAATACCAGCAGATTTAAGTAATACCAGCAGTAATAAAGTAATCCCTTCATTATTAAATACCATCAGATTTAAGTAATATCAGCAGTAGTAAAGTAATCCCTTCATTATTAAATACCAACAGATTTAAGTAATATCAGCAGTAGTAAAGTAATCCCTTCATTATTAAATACCAGCAGATTTAAGTAATATCAGCAGTAGTAAAGTAATCCCTGCATTATTAAATACCAGCAGATTTAAGTAATACCAGCAGTAATAAAGTAATCCCTTCATTATTAAATACCATCAGATTTAAGTAATATCAGCAGTAGTAAAGTAATCCCTTCATTATTAAATACCATCAGATTTAAGTAATATTAGCAGTAGTAAAGTAATCCCTGCATTATTAAATACCATCAGATTTAAGTAATATCAGCAGTAGTAAAGTAATCTCATACAGATTTAAAACAGATAAAATGGTTTGTGATGATGCTGTGTGCTGTGAAGCCAAATATTAAGGTTTAGTTCATCTTAATGAATACTAACAAAGGTCTGGGGTGTATGATTTTCAGACTATGCTCCAATATGAGTTTGCCCTGTGTGGGCTCTGTGATTTTCTGAAGTAGAATAATGTACATCTGCTCTCCTTACAACACTATAATGTTGTAACTCCTTCTATAATGGTACATATAAGTAAAATTACATCAATATTTCACTTTTATTTGAGTTTATTTCTTTTGAAGCAAGCAATGCATTAATCAGTTGTTCCTTTTAATAGCCCTTACTAGATGAACTTTCAGATATATCTAATGGGTTAAACGAGGAATCTAATAAAACTCAGTATGTCTGTACTGCAAACATTAGCATGAGTAGTTGACTTGCCAGACCCAGGTTAAGCCTAAAACTAGGCTATCTTAGATTTTGAGAAAATCTCTCAAAGTAATTGCTTGAGTATTTTGTTATTGCAGTAGTGTCTCATCAGTTATGATGAGTGACCAGTTTGATGTGTTTGTCTCTGCTGAGAAAAAGAAAAGAATGTTTGTTTAAAGAGGTATTCCTGCCTAAAAGCCAGGTTCAAAGATATTTACTGTCATGTGCAGTATTCTTTAGCATGCTTTCTCAACTGCTGGGCTGAGGAACACAAGTGAGCCGCAAGGCACCCCCTGGTGATCCTCAGGCCTACACTGATGGGGAGTGAGTAGTGTTTAGAGGGCTAATGGTGACACTTTATGCCATAAAAATACAATGCAAAAATTATGAATTGACTTGCCAAAGAAATGTAAAAGCTTTCAAACACTAAACGGGCAGTGATGGCACACAAAGCGACTTCTTTTTCTTTAATTTAGCCTCCAGTGATGTTTCACTTGTCTGCTTGCAAGTGAGAGGTACAAAAATGGGTTGCAGAAACATTTCTTTTAACATTCCACTTGACACCATTCTGGTATAAAACAAGCTTAAATCTAAACAAGCCCACTTTGCTGTTTGAGAGTTGCTGTTATTATAATATTTGTAGTAGTGTGATATCTACTTATATCTGATCTTCATTGGTTCTCGCCTCTTTGAGGCTCAGTAACTTCATAGAAAATAGAGCTAAAGCCATAAACCCTTATTTACCCAGATTTCAATAAAACTTTGGGTTCCTGTGATTGGACACTAACGGATGATCTGATCTTTAAGCTCTTCTTTAGATCAACTTGAGAATGCTTTGTTCAATCCTGTGGCAATTCATGCTTATGGGACATAAGTTAGGAAAGCTTGAGTCTCCTGTTCACAAATTCACAAATGTATATTGTTTTCATGGTTTTGTTCATCAGTGCCCCCCCCCCACGGCCCCATCTAAAATACCCAGCATGCATTTAGCAAATACATCATATAGCTATTAAGTATCCCTGTGGTGTCAACCAGTCCTGACTGCTAGCCTAGCAACTGAGTTATGGGCTACTAAACACAACCAAGCTCCACTGGTAAGGATGATTTGAAGATAGCAGTAAGATGTTCAGCTTCCTAGTAAAAACGTTAGCAGTCTGTCTTCTGCTGTCATTCTGCTTCGTTCACCACTCAGAAAGAAAAATCAAAACCGCCCTAAAAATCCACCCAGTGTAGTTCTATGATCCCAGAATTCCCCTCCCCCAGGAAGCATCATCAGGAATGGGGTTTTGTGGTCTTTAATCAGAACAACTCACTATGAAGACCACTGTGGCAGCACTGTAGTAGCGTACTACAACACACATAGGCCAACTAACACTTAGCCCTACCCCTCCGCTTTGCATGTTCATGTCTACGGGTAGGGTTGTCCCAATTGTTGTTGAGATGGAGGGGTAGGACGAAGTGTTAGGGCTACATGGCCCTTCAAACAGAGATTTTTCAGAGGCCCACGCCAATCGAAGTGAGAAAATTCCCAGAATGAGAAAATCGATGATTCCCAGAATGCCCTGTGAATCATCGGCAAGCTGGCTGCACAAGCGACCCAATCGTTTGATTGATTGAAGTGTAAAACTGAAGTCCATGCTTTTCGTCTGTTTACATAAAAGCCGCTGATGACAACTGATGGCGTATCCGGTTCTTGAAGGATTGTCCCATTTCATAGGGAGAAGATTTCAACCTCTACCCCTTTGTGTTTCAAGGAGGAGGGTTACACTCGAAAACAAGGGGTAGGGGTAAAAATAAGAAATGGGATTGGGCCATAGTCATGGCTACATTTAGCTTCTCATATAATAGAAGCTAAGTTCCTGACCACTATTATGAAGCAACGAGTACATTTTGAGTCTGCTCTTCTTCTTAGTACAAAGACGTTATCGTCTGCGATAATCATCCGTATGTTACAGATGCAGTAGATGGAGATTAGGATGAAAAACACTGGACTGTTCCGTCAAGTATGGATGGGCATTATCCTATCCTTTCCCACTGTCTGGCACTAAACTCTTACAGAGTGCTGTTTTCCTCCGCCTCTCTGGTTCTGACAGGTCGTCTAGTTTGGTGCATGCTGTTAATCCTGCACACCTGACCAATCTTTCTGCCAGAGAATGGAGATGGAAAGCTTCACCCAGTTGGGTGTGAATAGCAAAAAGCTTGCGTTTCTAAATCTGGCCACAGACGTGTTCGTTTGGCAGAGTCTCTGTTGGAGGTTTTTTTCTCGTGCAGTGCCATGCAGCAGCAGTGTTGTCTGTGTCATGGATCGGGCTGAATATTGCCTGCGCTGACAGCGCTTTGAAGCGTGGAGAGAGGGAAAAGAAAGAGAGAAAGGGCTTCGCTCCAGCAGAGCTGTGTGGCGTTTCAGCTCCAGTCTGGACCTCAGCACTCTGCCGCCTTTGGCAAACCCCCAACACCCCCCGCACCCCACCCCAATACTGGCTCTCTCCCTTTTCCCTTTCTCTCACTCTTTCACTCTCTCAGCAGCTCACAAAGAATCTGTCTATCTTTCTTCCCCTCTGCTTCTCTCTCTCCACATCTCACAGACAGTGTTCTCTCTTTTCCTCTCTTTATCCCTTTGTTCTTCTTTATTTCTCTCTCAGTATCTGCCCCCTCTCTTTCTCCCTCTTTCTTCCTCTTTATCTCTTTCTCTCCTCCTTCCCATTCTCTCTCCCCTACATCTTTCTCTCTTCCCCCTCACTTCTCTTCACCTCTCTCTGTCACTCTCTCTGTCTCTGTCTCTCCCTCGTTCTTTCTCTCTCCGTCTCCCTCTCTCTTACCATTTCTCTCTCTCTCTCTCTCTCTCTCTCTTTCTCTCATTTTCTTTCCCTATGTCTGTCTCCTCTCTCTCTATTTCTCTCTCTCACTTTCTTCTGTTCTCTCTTTCTCCTCTCTCTCTCTCTCTCTTTTCTCACTGTCTCTTTCTCTAATTCTCTTCTAATGTCTCTCATTTTCCCTCTGTCTTTCTCTTTCTCTTTTTTCCTCTTTATCTCTCTCCTTCCATCGCCTACATCTCTTTCTCTCTTTCCCGTCCCCCACTATCTCTTCCCCTCTCTCTGTCGCACTTTCTTTCTCTTTCTGTCTCTGTCACTCTATCTGTCTCTTTCCATCTCCCTCCCTTTTCTCCCATTTCTGTCTCTGTCCCACTCTCTCTTTCTCTCACTCTACGTTGGCCTTTCTGGCTTTTCTTTTCTCTTTGTCAAATTCTCTTTTGATGTTATTCATTCTCTCTCTCTCTCTCTCTCTCTCTCTCTCTCTCTCTCTCTCTC
>CM067490.1:8722166-8750514 GCA_034552555.1 Semaprochilodus insignis | reverse complement strand
AGACTTAGACAAACTATCACTTAAACTTAGACTGAGACAAACTATCACTTGAACTACAACCTAAGACCTGTTAACTCGTAAAAACCTGAGCGGTTTGTTTTTCTGAATTTCTCCTGGTCCACACGTCCTGAATCCTCCACTTAATGTAAAGAGCAGCTAGAGCTTTCAAATAGTGCAAAAAGCCTCCAACATTTTCTTATAACAGCAGTAAAGTGCTTTCTTTCTCTATCCCTCTATCTCTCTCTCTCACACTCAACACATGAGCAAGCGTTCTATTCACATCGTGTCCCCGGCTGTGTCCACCACTGTGCCTTTCTCACTGATCTTGTGTATGTGTTGTGTTTTTGTATTTATTCAGCAGGAGAAAATCCCGGCCCGGCTTGTTGGACAGAAACGAGTGAAAGATAAACGGGTGACGAGGGCGCTCCTGCCTGGCTGGATTTGTTGTGTAAGCCTGCTAGCCGCGGCCGATTGTATGTGCGTGTGCTTTTCAGTGGATTTGATTGAGTTCAATCACTGCCGCTGCACTCACTCCTCCACCACTCCACACAAACCTCCACCTTTTCACGTGTTTTGCTTTTTCTGTCCATGTTGGAGCAACAAAACAGGCTGTAGTGGATGTGAGAAAGAAGAGTGAAAAGAAAAAAACATCTTAATGAGGGGGCAGAGCTGCTAGAAAGTTGCCAAAAGTAGGCCAAAAAACTGGGTCCAATACAGAAACATGAGCAGAAGCAAGCAGCTATGCACTGTCAAATGATGTGTTCATTAGCAGTACGCTGTTAGCATTAGCACTATTTGTCCTGCATATTATTAGATACATTATATCAATCACAATTTTTATGAGATACTTTTCAACCTCGCTTTATTAGAATTACTGTGCCTTTAAGACCTTCATATGTAAATGAGCTTAGTTATGATTGGCTGTCCAAATTGGAATGGCACCAAAGCAGGGACTCAAAAAACACAGCTATGAAGAGTTGTACACACATAAGACCATCGTATTATTCATTAAAACCGAAAAATGGTTATACCACAAGAAATATGTATTTCTGTAGTGGCAGTTCTTAACGTTCAACTTTTGATACTTTGAGACACATGTACTTTGAAACAATGGGATCTACCTGCTCACCATTAGCCCTTTTCCACCAGTGCCAAATGGGTTCTGTTCCAGTTCGCAAAACTAATCTTAAACCTTTCTGTGCATTTCCACCAAAAATAAATAAATAAATAAACAATAAAATAAATACATAAACAGGAACTTTTTAAATATCTTTAAAAGGATCATTATGTCTATGACTATCATTTGCAGCTCACACTGAGTCTGAGCTGTGAGTAGAAGAGCTCATACAGCTTCAGCTCCCGAATGAGGTGATTTTTCCCTTTTTAGAGGAGCAAGCCATATCTGTTAATGTTTTTTACAGGCTTCAAATGATTGTTTAATGTAGAAAAGGCAAACAATGTTAACTTAGTGCTAACATGCTATTTCAAACCCCATATTGATGCTAGCAGAAATGAGCTTTTTATTTCTTTTTTTTTTTTTACATTTATGTCCCAAACTAAAGGCCTCACTCTTATAGCCATGGTTCTCCACTGAGTTGAATTGGATTTCTACCAGCATTCTGTAAAGATCTGCAGCAGCTATGACAGAACACATTGATAAGCAAGGTTTTTCCAAGGACCGTGCGTCCAAGCCAGTCACCATTCAGCAACATCTATTTGTAATAATGCAAGAAGCCATTCTATGCACATTCCGGATACTAAACATGCTGGACACAGCTGAAAAACATAAATCTGCAACACAATAAACTGACATCATAAACAAGCAGCTATTAGCCTGTACACTGGCACACCTGCTTAGAGCAAAAACATCCTGCCAGCAGCCACTGCCCTGGGCAGCTCCTAATGATTCTGAGCCTCGAATAAACAATAAAACACTTCCCCTGAATCCTGCACTGTGTATAGCCCCCACGGACTTCTCCAATGTGATGGCTTTAAGATGTGCTACATTTGCAGGGAATTAACTTTCTGGAGAGTCTAATCTGTTTATACACTGGCTATGATGAAAGGAGGCTCTGTGCACACGATTGTACGTGTTTTACCTTAGCAGGCAGTTAGCA
Organism: Semaprochilodus insignis; assembly: GCA_034552555.1. NCBI lineage: Eukaryota > Metazoa > Chordata > Actinopteri > Characiformes > Prochilodontidae > Semaprochilodus > Semaprochilodus insignis. The sequence continues at coordinate 8,748,397 of CM067490.1, read as the reverse complement.
CGGCTGGCAGGCCACAATGCCTCATTCAAATAGCAGGCCTGAGAGCCGCAGTCGCTTTAAAAGCACTCCCTGATTACTCGCATCAATAGGACTATTTGTTGTGGCTCGTGCAGCAACTGCCAAAGCAGATGGCTTATAATTCAGGCTGCTTTAAAATGCTTAAATCCTCTAATGATTCCCCAACACGCTCAAAAAGCTAAAACGCTGCCACATGAGTCTCAGCGCTCCATCACAGAAAGATGCGGAAGCAGGTAGGCCTTCATCTTCCCGCACGCTGTGCCTCGCTCAATCACGCAAATAAATGCACTTGAAGGCTTCACGCTGATAAAAATAATCCAGTTGCTCTCCAAAAGCACCAAAGGTACTAATAATAACTCCTGTCCAAGTGAGCAGCTATCACTTCACAATGAACAACCAAGCCAAATCTCAGTACAACGCAACAGCAAAAGCTCCAAACTCAGGATGAAGTAACTCCTACTGTTCAGTAACTATTAACCAGGGTTGCTGTAAGTTTATAAACAGGCTGGAAAAATTCACTGGCTTGCCAGTTTATCCAGCTTTGTCCACATTAGCCATTCTGAACGAAACAGAGAAACAAACATGGGGACTCAAGTCTCGGATTCAAGCACCATAGTCACATGATGACTCCCTCTCTTTTACCTGACTCATGACACGACTTACTCTTGGTCGACTCATGACTTGACTCGACCTTATCTGACTCACACGTCAGCTCTGACTAGCCCTTAACTGACTCACGACTCAGGCTCTTAAATAGCTTGTGACTCAGACTCGCTATTAATTGACTTGTGACTCGACTTTGCTCTTTACTAACTCGTGATTGGGCTCAGGCTATCCCTTTAATGGCTTGTGACTCAACTTGCACTAATTTGGGCTAAGACTTGATTCAGAGTTCTACCCCAGAGACTCAGGGCCAGACATGGACTCACCATTAACTGACTCACTACTCAACTCACACCCCAGAAATTTGAGACTGAACTTGGGCTCATAGCCCCAGGACTTGAGACTTGGCTCGGATTATCCCTCCAGAGCTTCAAGACTTCACTCAGACTCACATTTGGGAGAGTCAACTCAGACCTGTGTTTCAGAGATTCGAGACTTAACTCTGACTCACATCTGGCAGACTCAACTTAGACTCACAGCCCACAGATTTGAGACTCGAAACTAAACTTGGACTTCAACTCCAGACACTCATGACTCACCCTTAATTGACTCGCTATGCAACATGCACCCCAGAGACTTGAGACTCAACTCAGAGTTGAGTTAAAGCAACTTGTGAACATCTCTGATACCTACGGTACAGCGTCATTATATCTGTGTGCACTTACAACCAGTAGCCTGTCTGCTGCTGTACAATTGGTCAGTCCCCTCTATCCCATTCATCAATGAAAAGGGATTGCCACAGGACCTTGACTGTTTCGATATTATTTGGGTGGTGGACCTGTATTAGCACAGCAGTAGTGAGTCTTAAACATTTCACTTAGCCCTCTCGATCTGCACCAATAATAACTGTATTTTATATTGCCTCCACTATTATTCAGAATGCATATTAGCTCAGCATTGCCCTGGGTATAGAGCTTGTAGGTCAGTTCTTAGGTTATACTTAACTGCTCCCTCTAGATTTCACCTTTGACCTGTATCACCACAGTGCTGGAGAGCCCATCAATAAAGCACATATACAGTATAATGTCTGTTTAAAAATCAGACATAATGCCAACTGTAACTAGTGGTACAACGTCAAACCATTTTTTGTGACTGTAAAAAACATTGATTTATATAGACTCTGTGGACGACTTAGAGACCACCCTCTTGAGGAGAGTTGAAACTCTTTTTCCTCACTTTTTCACTGGTACAACCTTTAAAAAATGAAGTCTTTAAGGGTTCTTTAGTAAAGGCATGGCTCTATTTAGAACTAGGAAAACTCAAAGACCCCCGTGAATGTTTAAGTATTGCTTTGCATGAGCATTCCTTTATAAATTTACTAAAGACTGTTACTGATTCTAGCCAGACCCCCCAGCACACACTAGGCTCTGATACCTCAGGACTGTTTGCACTGCACTTTACACTTTATACTTTATACTTGAACATCTCAGCTGTGTACTTACTCATCTATATTTATTTATCTATACTGAACATCTGTACCAAGGAATTTAGCTGTCTGAACGTTAAGCTGCTTCTCCTACCTGCACTGTACACTTTATATATCTGTACTGTTTACAACCACATACTTAACTGATACTGCTCTTACACTTTGCACATGTCTTGCACACATACTGTACTGTTGCACACATTGTCTTTGTCTGTTTGTCCTTATTTGTCTATTTGCACTACACTCTATATATATTCTTGTAACTGCACTGGAGAAGGAGCCTGACCGTGTTTCGTTATACTGTGCAACCCTGTACTGGTATAATGACAATAAAGTTGAATTGAATTGAAATTGAATTGAATAATGAGCATAATAAAGGAAACGGCTCTATATGGCACCAAAGCAGGTATACAACTAGCACCATTCTATCTGTTGTGGTATAAACTTTCATTACTTATTAGCTACATTAGCCTCATAGCTCCAGTGCTACCAAATGCAAAACAGTGCCAAACATGTCTTGATTGGCTGATGTTGTATTTGGTCAAGTCTAACAGCCTTGCTGGAAACCCCAGCGATACCAAACATAAGCACTGTCCTACCTTCATTGAGGCCCATGTGGATGCTCCAGTAGCTCTGCAGACACTGCAGCTCCTTCTTCATGCCCCTCTTACAGCGGCAATCGTACAGCGGGCTGTCTTGAAGGACCTCCAGCGCGGCCTGGCACTCCTTATTGGCCAGCATGGTGGTCCTGTCCCGGCCCACCAGACACTGGCGCATGATGCGGAAGCGTGAGCTGCACTGAGGGTTCTGGTTGCACATCTCACTTGCTCGCAGGCAGTCCATTGGAGCCCTCCAGCCGTGAGTGCCCAGTCCAGACAGGCTGGAGGAACTGACCATGGAACACACCACATCATCTGGGAGGAGATATAATTAGAGTCAGACTGCAGGCAGTACTGAATGGTTACTAAATGATTCTTGGCTGAAACATACAATGTGGTTCTTGGTTTCTTCCTCCTTATGAACTCATACATCTTTAAATAGAGGAGAAAAAGTGACTTTTAATGTTTTGGGTGACAAACTTGATTGTATTGAAGTTGGAACAAAGACAAAATAAGAGCAAAAGGTTTATAGAGTGTTCACATTACACCATTTTAAAACATTCTACAGTAAGAAGTATATAAGGAGCATCCACCAAAGGCTCAGTTCCAAACATTGTGAGAGTGCCTGTAGGGCAAGATTGGAAAAGACTGTTGAATGCGCACAACCCTTAAACCCTCAGATGGCATCGCATGAGTTACATTGTAGCCGCAAGGTCTTGAGAGCATTTCTGAAACCATTGTCACCTAACACAGTCCACTATTGCATCAAGAAATGCAACTTGAAACTCTGTTAAATGAGGAGACTCTCTGGGCCTGAACTCATGATGGTTTAGCAGCAGTGGAAATGTGTGCTGTGTCCATGTTACAGCTTGTTTTAGGAACTAATGGATGCAGAGTTCTCCATCCAGCCAACATCTGTCATGGTATAGGGGGAATCAGTGCCCAAGGCATGGATGACTTAAACATGTGTAAAGTGACTATTGATGTGGAAGCATATATTGGGATTTTAGAGAGACATAAGCTGCCATCAAGACAACATTATTTCAGCAAGACAGTGGCAGACCTCATTCTGCACATCCTACAACAGCATGGCCTTGTAGACACAGAATGCGCATGCTTGACTGGCCTGACAATGACCATGGACTACTGAGCAGCTGAAGTCTTATATCAAGCAGCAAGAAAAAAACATTGCACTTTTGAGTTCTAAATGTATTTGTAATACACAGTGAAGCTGAAAACATTGGAAATCTTTACTTTGTACTTTTGTTGCGTAAGTAAAGCTTCAAGATGGTTAACAAATCAAAGAATCTTGTTTTTATTGCATTTTCCAAAATGTCCCTACTTTTCCAGAATGGGATTTGTAATTGATTCTGATTCTTCAATGAAATGAAACCTCAAAATGGGAATCAGCAACTCAGTGTTAATGACAACAATGAAAATGAACCTTACGGTAACACGTCTTATGAGTAACGCATTCACAGAGCTTCATCAATGCACTTATAAGGCAAATTATATGGCATGCACAACATCTTATGATGTCTGGCATAGGCTTATTTAATTGCTTATATGTAATTATAATTACATGCAAAAAACCTTTTTTGAAGCAAGAGTATATAACCTCATATAATGTCAGGTTTCATAATGCTTGATAAGATCCACTCATTAGAACACTGCAAACATGAATATGGTAATGCACCCCAACAGGGTTCTGGTATGTTTCCTGTGTAAAACCCAAATTCATCAACCCAGTTGTTACCAAATCAGGTAAAATTAAACAGCACCTGAACATTTTTGTGATATTAATGAAATAACGTTTATGTGAAGTGTGGATTTGACAGAGTCATTTATTTTTAGCTAAGTGGTAACAGGACATTATACTCTCATCTTCAGAAAGAACAGTTGCACCCAGAAGGAGGTGTGGGATTGCAGTGCTACTGGGAAGGAAGATAAAGGTTTCCAGAAACAATAAATGATGATACATTTAGACTGATATGGCCAATATTTATTGAGCTATACATACAGAAGTAGTGTCTCTAATTTTGGCATCAGGCTACCATGTTTGCTAACACAACATGCCAGACATCTGTGTATGGAGTTGTAGAGGTTCCTAATGGTGTCCTACGATAATCCATCCCATTCAGCTTGAATATTCTCACACAGTCCCTGCAGATTTTGCTGTAGGGGTGGAGGTGGAGTGACACCAGGCTTTCTGCACATGTGACACATGACAACAGACCATGCATCTTGGTGCTGACCACGGTGCCTCCACACACGGATTTGTTGGTCATCTCCACCAAGACAAAAGCAGGACTCCTCACTGAAGATGACCCACTGCCATTCTGAGTCACTCCATGAAGGTCTGGTATGACACTATTGCAGTCTTTGGCGAGGTTGATATGGTGTTAAGGACAGTCATTGTAGCGGTCTGCGTGGATGAAGTCCTGCATCGTGCAGCCATCTAACAGAATGACTCATTGAGGGCATCACTGCTCGCTAAATGTTCATAATTGTGGCTGTTGGGTCAGTCAAGTACAATGATAAGGCCCATCTTTGCTTATGTCACATGTGTAGCGGAGCATGAAACTTGAATCATTTGCATGTCTCATGATGTCCAACCTACCCGCCAAGTTGAATTCCTGTCAGTTGATTCCTTCTGGGTGCAACTATTTTTGGACAATGAGTGTATAGAAATGCATTTGTAAAGTATTATGAATACAGCATTATGAATACAGGATTTATAGTAAGTTATCATATTGTTTAAAAACACTCCATCCTAAATCCATCATAATTGTACTTTAGTATATTAAACTACTTCAAGGGTTAGTATGACGTGGCTGGAAACAACGTCACAGTAATGTCATACACACGTGCTGCATGTATGACAGATTATAAAAGCAGCACAAAAATGAAAGCCATTCTATTATATATGTTCATATGTCCCATTATCCAACAATAAATACATTTGTCATTTTTAATGATATTAAAAAGAGGAAGAATCTGTTCTCCCTGTACTCTTCTAAGAAGGCTTCACCCAAGATGCTGGAACATTGCTGTGAGGATTTGATTGAATTCAGCCAATATTAGTGAGGTCAGGTACTGATGCTGGATGATCTGTTCTAATTCACTACAACTCATCACAAAGGTACTGGATGGATCTCCATCACTCTAGAGAACACGGTTCCACTGCTCCACAGCCCTTTGCTGTGTGGGGAGGGGGGCTTTATACCCCTCTACCCCACGTTTGGCATGGTGACCTTATAGCGTCCCATGCTATTGGTCACTGCTTTTTTATGGGGATTATAGAAGCTGTGTCAGCACCGGCTGCCCTTAAAGCAGCTGAATTCACTCATTAGAATGGTCTGGAGGCTTTTGGTATGACAGTATGACAGTAAGAACATCCGTAAGCGACACCTATCGGCAAGGCAGTGAACTGCAGCAGCATTTGCACGATTAAATTACTCGGCTCGTAATAAGTGGAAGTGACAGTTGTAAGTAGTTTATTTTTTTCTCCTTTGGAGGCGTCAAATACAATCCATCCTCGTTCGGATGGAAAGAAGCGAGGATGATGCTGCGGCTCGCGCGCGACCAGTCCGTGCATAAAGGATACGCTATGACGAGGCGCGTGCTGGAGCTTAAATAGTTGTTTTGAGCACTGTGAAGGGGAAGAGCCCCTGCTTTTCAGGTTCTAACAGCAGCTCAAGTGCAAGTAGTTTGCACTGTGGTCTGTGGTGTTGATGCGCTTTCAGCACCCTGGAGAGCTCCGCGCCGGGACGCGCTCCGCTCCGCGAGCGTCCACGAGAAACTTAAAACCCTAAATATGCCTGCAACACGTTTTTCCCTGGACGGGATAAATATAGGAAAGCTTACCATTGCACCGCCACCTTTCTTTACCGTAGACAGCACTTCATTGTGCTGTTTTCACAGCTACTTTACGCAGTTGCCTCTAACATTTAAACACATCGTTTAAGCTCAAAACCGCAATTCTTTGCTTATCTGAAGCTGGTCTCCAGCCGGTACTCACCCAGGAGGAAGAGGACAGCCAGAACATTGAGTAAAATCATGATACAACCCCTTTGCGCTCCGTTTTCAAGGTGCTGCGGAGTCGTGGCGTGGAGTAAATTTCCTTTCCCGAGCTGCACAGTTTTAGATCTCCAGTTTTTGAGTGGCTTTAAAGCCGTCAGCCCTGCGGTCCATCTCCACGTTCACAGACGTACAATCCAACGGAGCTTCAACTTCAAACCCTAGAACCTTAATCAGTGGGGAAAAACATATAAGGACAATTAGGAATGTGTTCTCCAGCAGAGCATCCTTTCAGTTAGAGCTCCTCTCCAGCCCTTCGTCCATGTGCGTCCCCCAATTCCAGACGAAGAATAAACTTGTTTTCCTCTGAAGCAAACCTCAGTAAGCCAGAGTCGAGACCCTTGTTGCCATTGTCACCCCGCAAAAAACGTTGTAGGCAACTTCTGACACTGGTTAAGTGATTCCTCTCCAGCCTCACTTCTCCATCCTCACATTCTCCAACAGCACCAGCAGGACCTACACGCAGTGGTGTGCTCTTCTCCTCTGGAATGCGTTTAGTTATTCTTCCAGACCGCCTGAACTGGTCGGATGGACTCTCTCATGCGTCCCCGCTCGTAGCTGCGTCCGCTCCGCTCTGCGCTGCTGAAGAAGCGAGTGGTTGGGGAAAGGGTGAAAAAAAGATTCTCTTCCCTCCTCTTCCCCTCTTCTCCCCTTCGCTCCTGCGCTTCTGAGCCTCCAGCCTCCACCAATCCAGCGACGGCTGCAAAACAACGTCGGGTGGTCACCCCGAAGCAAATCTGCTGACCACAAGGCTGCATATGACCTTGATTTCACTGTTAATTTAGACTAATGCTTCTTTATACCGTCCCTTATATGGACAGCCTGCTGCTCCATACATAATGTCGTTTAATTCTACACAGTCTGACACGTTACTAATTCTATACATTCAGACATAACATATGTTTACATAGTCATTTAATTCTGCATAATCAGACTGTTTATGTTGTCATTTAATACTACATAACCACACTGTCTATGTTGTCATTTAATACTACATAATCGGATTGTTTATATAGACATTTCATTCTACATAATCAGACTGTTTGTATAGACATTAATTCTACATAATATGACTGTTTATACAGATATTTATTTCTACATAATTAGACTTTTTATACAGACATTTAATTCCACACAATCTGACTATGTATAGTCCTTTAATTCTGTACAATCAGGCTGGTTATACAGCCATTTAATTCCACACAAATTGACTATTTGTAGTCCATTAATTCTACATAGTCAGACTGTTTATATAGTTATGAAACAATCATTTTGCACTCCATTTTAAAGGTGATGAGATCTCCAGACATGGAGTAAAATTCTACACATACTGACTGCTTGAAGTCATTTACTGCTATTGTATAAGTGTATCTGTGTAGAATTAGACTAGCAGATGTAGCTGACTGTTTGTATAGAATTGACTGTAGCAGATGTTTTGCAGCCTGTTTCTGTGGAATTACATGACCGTATGAGCAGTGTATTTCTGTAGAATTAAATTGTCATCAGCTTGTGCAGCATAAAATGACTGGTCTGTTTGTATAGAACTGTGTATATGTTTCTCCATATATATATATATTGCTTATACAGTTCTGTTAGGTAAGCAGTGCAGTTCTTTAGAAGTAAACTGCTGTACAAATAGTTCACTTCTATCAAAGTAATTCTATACTTCTATGACTGTAATTCTATACAATCAGTTCATTTATGCAGTCATTTGATTCTACTCAGATAGGTTATGCAATCATTTAATTCTACACAGTCTTCAGTGCATCTATACAGCACTTTAGTTTTACACTGTCTGCTCATACTATAATTCCACACAAACACTTGGCTTATGCAGTCTTTGAATTCTACATAAAGACTGTTTATAGGCATTTAAGTCTAAACAAGCAGAATTTGCATCTCCAACTAATGTGTATAGTTGCTGTGCATGTGTGGGCTGTGAGTCCAATAAACATCTCCATGGAATAGAGTTTTGCAACCAAATTAATTCCCACTACATGGTTCCTGGATCAATACAGACTGAATGGATTTCTGGCCTTAAGGGTAATTGCAGTGTGTTGCTCAATAGATTAGATTTGATTGCGTCCGACTGTCACAGGTATTATGTCATTCTACTAAAGTGCTGTAGATCATTTCCATTGACAATCTACAACAAGCTCAAAGCACCGCTTCTGTTTACTCAGGGGAAAGGCCTGTATGTGTATAGTGTTTATATCACACACCACAGAAAGTCTTTTATTGGAATTTATTGGCTGCGTATCTTTGCTTCACACTCTTTCAGACCTCCAGAAGCTGATCTTTCAGCAATGAACCATAAAATAGCTCGCCATGTTGTCACTGAAATTATTCACTCCAGCTGTGAGCATAACACAGAGTGTTCATTCGAGTCCGAGTCAAGGCTTGAGTCACTGGGGTGCATCAACGTACGACTACAGTGCATCACAAACAGAGCTCAACTCATTCCGAAGGAGTTCAATGGAGCTTCATTACTCCAGCTTATCCCAAAGAGTGTTCAGTGGAGCTTAATTATTCCAGTTCATATTCAAAGTGTTTAATGGGGCTTCAACATTTTAGCTCATCCCAGTGGTGTTCAGTGGAGTTTTATCAGCTCATCTCAGCAATATCAACAGAGTTCCCTTACTCCAAGTTATCTTATAGAGGTGTTTAGTAGAGTTTCATTTCTCCAACTCATTACAAAGGTGATACATCTCAAAGGTGATACATGAAGCTTCATCAGCCTATTCCAAAGGTGTGCAATGGAGTCCATCACTCCAACTCATCCAAACTGGTTCAGTGGAGCAACATCACTCCAGCTCCTCCAAAAGGTGTTCAGGGGAGCTTTATCATCCTAGTTTATCCCAAAAGGGTTCTATCAGGCTTCACCACACCAGCTCATCGCAAATATGTTCAGTGCCGTTTCATAACTCTAAATTATCACAAATGTCTTCAATCAGACCATTCCATAGATTCCATTACTCCAACTCATTCCAAAGATGAGTGTGTTTCAAATGGAATTCCATTACTCCAATTCATTTCAGAGGTGTTGTCTGGGGCTTCATCACTCCAGCTCATCCCAAAGGTGTACAACAGATTTCCATCACTCCAACTCATCCCAGGGGTATTCAGTGGAATTTCATTACTCCAGCTCATCCTAAAGGTATTCAGTGGGGCTTCATCACCCTATAACTCAACTCAAATGGATTCAGTGGTGTTTCATCCCTAAAACTAACCACAAAGCTGTTCAGTGAAGGTTTATATCTACAACTTACCCCAAAGCTGGTTAGTGGAACTTCATGACTCCAGCAAACATGATACCACTGCTCCACAGCCCAGTGCTTGACAGTGAGCATGATGACTTTAGTCCTAGGTTTATAGCATCCAGTTTTATTGTTAATGCTGTGTTTAAACACTGTTGTCAGCAATGGATCCACCTGGATTAACCCACCAATTAGGAGGCGTGTCTGATAATATTGGACATACAGTGTACACTGCGACTCAGTGTCTGTTCATCCAAGCCCTTTACCTGCAGAGATACCCGCAGGCCCTCTACCTGCAGTGATACCAGCATCTACAACTGTGTGAGCTATCTCACTTAAAAATCAGCAAAACTAACATTACCATTCAAATATGCAAATCTCTGTTCTCCATACTAAACTTTATATATTATTTCTAGGTGAGTACTGTGCTGTCTGAAACTTTATACATAGGGAGGATGGTGCTGTTTTGCCTTTTGGCTGTCACCGTATCATTTTAGAGTGACCTTGTGATTGTGAACTACGGTGTATATAAAAAACTTATGGCGACACTTTAAAGGGGATGTTATAATGCCCTTGAAATACTCTCATTAAGCCTTGTTAAGCCAATAACCGGTAATTAACTGGCTGCTCTTTGCTACTTTATTAAGCAATAACTCGAGTGAATTAAACATTGTATAATCTTTTCCACAAGATTTATTAGTGAGACTGATACTCAGATCTGATGAGATGCAATCCAACTGCTTAGATATTGATCAGAAGCTGTTAATTAGGAGACCTCATGTTCAAACAAAACCTATACAGCAAAGCTGAACGCCTTCTTAGTATGTGTTCATCTTCACTTTAGGGATATTTTGTCTCTATTTAGAGCTAATTGGTGATGTATCATTGAGACACTGATGAGAAAATAAGCACATTGTAGATCCAAAGCTTAGGGGAAGGTTGCACACCAGATTATAATGTATAATATACAAGTAAAAGCGCATTGAGAAATGCTTCATTTTGCCTAGTTGTTGCTTTAAGAATAAGAGTGCATAATCAGAAAAATCTATTAAACCAACTACTCTATCAGCAGTTTTATTAGTTTTTAACTGACCTCAGAGCGGTTGTGTGGACACTCTGCGTTTGCCAATAGAACTGTCAGCTAGTTCTCATGAGACACTGCGCTATCCGACTTTGACTTCTTGTTGAGAGGTGTGCAATGCATATATTATAGACTAACATTGGACATTGCTGCTATGATATTGTAAACAGCCCGTTTATTGAGCGAACAAGCAGAAAAGCACAAACACAATGCTGAACTTGTGGGGGAGGTCATCATTAGCCACAGGCTTCGTGCTACTAGTTGCACCCTCCCCCCAGCACACACACAAACAAACCTCACTCCCGGACACAATACCATTCACAAAGCACATATACATACCTTTAACTACACAAACATCAGTGCCACAGTTTATGAGGACAAATTGGCAATGTACTCCACAATACATTTGTGATGCTGCTATCCAAAATCATAGGTTAGGTTAAATATTGTTCATTATATGTGAATCATTCTGCTTCTCCCATTAGCTCAATATAATGTTCTCAGAGTTGAACAAAAAGTACAATAATTATCAAAGACCAAAAAAATTAGGAAAATGTTCAGAATTCCTAAAATGTAGACTTTTTATTGGTTGTTTTAATCTATTTGAAGGGAACCTGTAAAAACTTCAAGATGGCAAAAAGACGTTGGCTAGTAAAATCGAAACAATTTTCTTAAAGGCCAACGGGTATACATGTAACACAAAAGATTCTGATGTATTAGACTATAATGTTATTCATATTCATAAATATCCATAAATAAATAGGAATAGGCCATAGACCAATATCCAGACCCTAAACACACCCCTGATTTAGCTTCAGGAGAGTCAGAGATGGCTGCAATCAGCATATGCCATTTGTCATATATGGATGTCTAAACAGTGATTCCGTTTTAAAAATGGTGCACTACTTCTGCATGGGATGGTTGCTACATTCATATAGCCTATATGCCTGTACAAATCAGAGAGCCCACATATCTCTCTAGTATGATTCAAGTCCTGTAACCCAAGCTTTCTTTTAATCCCTGGTTTACCTTGTGTTTTGTGGTGATGTGGTGTGTTGCGGCTTACTTGATCCTTGCTAGGTTCTGGTGGAGTCTTACACAGTAGTATTCTCTAATTCTAGGCCAGCAAGTGGGAGAAATGACTCTACATTGCCCAAAACAAGCACACTGTGAGATGTCTTCCCATCTGCAGGTCTTTCTTACGACTTTCCAGTGTGCTTTTAATGCACAGTTAAAAACAGGGACAGCTGGTCACCCTAGGGTAAATACTGGAGGCCAGCTTGAGACTAGCCACTACAGAGAGATGGTTACAGAAAGAGTAGAAAGCAAAGAGAAAGTTAAAGAAACTAGAAGAAAGAAGCAGCTAGGAGAGAGAGACTGTTAAAGAAAGTGAAGACAGCAGGGAGAGAAAGAGAAGAAAGCAGCAACGAGAGAGAGAGATGGTAAAAGAAAGAGATGGTGGTAAGATGGTAACCTAAAAAGACTGCTACATGACGGAAATGAAGGAGGGAATAAGCATTAGATATGCAGAGAGATGCTAGGAGGACTGATTAATGATAGGAATGTGCATCCACATGACCCAGTACATTTTGTCCTGAAGGATGAAACAGGAAGTCTTACCGAGAAAGAAAAACGTATGATATCACGGAACAAACGGACAGATAAGCGTCATAGTAATCCACTGACAATGTTTAGTGGAAAGAGATTAAAGTATGAAGTATACAGAGATTAAAGTCCAGTGGGAAGACACTGGCTGAGATATTCACAATTTGAGGATGTTGTGTATTGTTCAGTGTTCAGAGCATTATGCGTTTCCAGTTTTTCCCTATCCTTTTTTTGTTAGGTAGCTTTTTGTGCATGTGGAAGAAGCTCTGTACCACGGAAACCACTTTCACAGCTACCTGAAACACCTTGTTGGAATAGGTTGTTTGCATATGGCATCATGTCACTGCATTGCTGTGGTGCAATCTGCAGACAGTAGTTCAGTCTAAGCAGAAAAGTAAACAGAAAGTCTGTTTGTATTAAGTTCACTTTTACAAGGACTTTTATGTTGAAGAGCCCGAATACATATGGGATTTGCACTAGTTTTTTGACTGCACGGTCTTCATATGTCATGCAATGGGGCCCTCAACATGTAGGGTTAACATTAACCCTACATGTACTTAACATTAAGTGGTAAAGGAGTGCAGAAGATGATCCAGGATCTGAATACATATGGGATTTGCATGTAGTTTCTAGTGAGCGGAGGGCAGTAGTGAGTGTGCTTGTTGTTTTTGCTGTGTTCTTTGGTGAGTTTGGAAATAAAGCAGAGCGTAGACCAGACCTGTGACTAAGAGCTTCTTGACTAAACAGTCCACATTACGCTATTTATCTTCTGTTAGTCTGTACTGGCTTTGAACAGTGCAGCTCTCTCCAACACTCTCCACCGGGACTAGTTAGGCCATGTTCATTTAAATGTTAGTGGCTTTAGAAGGAGGACTGAAAGCAGGGGGGTGTCTTTGTTTTTTGGGGTTTTTTTTGGTTGGATTTTTTCAAAAACTAGTTCCTGGTTTCCACAAAATCACCCACTCCAGTTTGCAGTAATCAGCCATAGCTTTAATGTGGAGAGGTGTTTGTCCGCAGGTTAATCCACAGGACATTTAAAAAAAGCCAAATGACAGCCATTTGTGGATCATCTTGGTACTGAGGTCAACCCAAGCACTAACAAAAAAGCTATACCTCAGTACTTTTATATGCTTTCATTTGTTTGCTTGAGTAGAACACCATCTGACGGAGAAGGTAGTTCTTATATCTACTGATTCAATAGCAACTAATCTTTCAGTTCAGCTGAAAAGTCACTCCTCTTCATAACATGAGGATTATGTCCAATTTCACTCGTAATATCATCTAATATCATAACACGCTGTGAGGCAAAGATGAACTAATCAAAAGGACTCACAAAGCTAAATATTGTACTGTGTGGATATCAGGGATTTAGAGCAGGTGTCTTTATTTGTAAAGACTTCCTAGGCTTCTGTCCATTGGAAAAAAACTATATGCCATCACTTTAAATGGTCTCAATAATTCTTTTTTGACTGCACGGTCTTCATATGTCGTGCAATGGGGCCTTCAGCACTTAGGGTTACAATGGGCCTCCTTAACATTAAGTGGTAAAGGAGTGCACAAGATGATCCAGGATCTCCAACCAAAGGCTTAAACAGCCACTGCAGGAGCCCTTGTCCTAGTACATGGGTGTTCATATATTCCATTACTAAGAAACAAAATGAGCACTGTGGAAAAGATAACTGCATTTTTTTCTGCTTCCTGAAAAAGTCTTTGTAGAGACCAGCAAAGAGGGTAACCAATCATCCAGTAAAAGCAGGGATCCTTATGATGTCCAAGACCTGACTGAGTATGTTGGAAGCAATTCACTGTTGCTCATGCAGTTCAGAGACCATGGAAACAGACCTTTGCATCAGTTAAAGCAAGCAGTGGAGTCCTTCGAGACAATTGCCTTTGATGGCCAACTATGTCTACTGATGTGGATATAAGTGAAGTCCACAAAGAGGCAGAAATATGAGAAGGGTTTTTCCAGATGCTGTGTAATTCAATTAATTACAATTAATGTGTACTCAGCACAGAAAAGACTGTCGGTAAAACAGACATACAGAGATAACGTACCCAACTTGTTTTATCCTTTCATAGACATAGATTTGAGACTTGCTGAAAGAAGTGAGCCTGCAATGCTAGCTCCCATGGCACTGAATTTACCGCACAAACTCACAGAAGAGAACAGTGGTGGACAGTAACAAAATAAATGTAATTGGTTACTGTGCTGTAAGTAGTGTTTTGGTGTATCTGCACTCAAGTATTTCCGTTTTGGGGGCGTCTTTCTATTAAAAGACTGGTGGACTGAGAGACACTAGAGTCTCTTCACCTAAAATGAGCTGATTAAGCAAATTAAGAATCCTGTTTCCGAAACGATAATAGGACATTAGAACCATAATAAATCACGTGCTTTAATTTCCATACTTAAGTACATTTGAAGGCAAATACTTTTGTAGCTTTACTCCAGTGGAGGTCTAAAGGGAGGAACTTCTACTTTTACTGGAGTAGTATTTTACCTTGGGTATCTCTACTGTTACTCAAGTACATAGTTTGTGTACTTTGTCCACCTCTGGATGAGATAGAGGAAGAACTCATTCAGTTGTATGAAGATGGCCTGCCAAATCCAGATACAGCAGATCAAGAAATTCAGAGATGGAGATGGGGATTCTCTTCCTCGTACTGCACTTGAAGCGTTTAAACCACATTCTTTCCTAACATTAAAAGAGCACTGAAACTCTTTCTTACTCTTCCTGTTACAGCATAGTAATGTGAGAGGTCATTTTACAGCCTTACAGAGGTTAAGAGGGAGTATGACAAATGAGAGGCTTACAGCACTTGCTATGATGCATGTTCACAGAAACATTGGATTGGATCAGCAGAAGATTCTGAAACGCTGGGATGCCTCTGAGCACAGGAGGAGCACGTGTGCATTTAATGAGAAAGTTATTTATAGATTAGACACAGGAGTTAATACACTGCCTGGCCCAATAAAAGTTGCACATTGTAATATTAAGTTGGGCCGCCTTTAGCTTTACTTATGGTGTGCATTCGCGATGGTATTGTTCCGACAACCTTTTGCAACGCTGTAACATTTAGATCTCATATTGATGTTGGGGGAGTCAAACCACTATCCATTAAAGTCTTCTCCAGCACATCCCAAAGACTTTCAAAGGGGTTATGGTGAGGACTCAATTCTTGTGTGGAAATGATTCCTCATGATCCCTGAACCACTCTCTCAGTCCCAATTCCTGTGAGTTCTCATTGTGTGGAAATGCTCTTACTGTCAGTGTTAAACATAGCTGTAAGCTAAGCCGTCCATTTTTTACCATTCGGCTTTTAAAAGATCTTTATTTTCCAACCACATTTCTCCCATGAAGCTGACAGTTTTCCACTATCCTTCCAGGTCTTAATGATGCTTTCAACTGTGTCGATCCCAATTCCAGTCATTTCTGCCTTAGTTTCAGTCTCCTTAGTTGTTTTCTTTACTTGATGCAGGCCACTATTTTGAACTTTCTGAAACACATTAACATCATTTCCACAACAACCGGATTTGTCTTCTTGTATAGTTGTTTAAGAAATGAGAAGCTACTTGCTGCATCGGTTAGGGTTAAAAAAAAAAAAAAAAAGAAAACGTTGCCAGCTGAAACGTAATAAAGACTGCAGTAATTATCCAATTAAAAATGCTCTCGAGTGTTTGCTTATTTAAGACAAGGCAGTGCACAGTTATTTTACTCTAGGACTGTAGCCTAGTTCTTAAACAGATTCCCAGAGTGTATGTGTTTGTGATTATTAATTATATTTTTAATGTATGCTGTTGCAGTAAACACTAAGGAGAAGCAAGAAAGGAAAAGGGGACGAGGAAAGGTCTAGCTGGAGTCAAAGCAGTTTGTGGGAGAAGGGATGGGTATGACACAGAACAGAACAGCATTTGGTGTGGTAGACATTCAGTACTGTGCTGTGTTAAATGTAAAGAAGGTCACATTTCTGCATCTTGGATGTCACTAAAATTGAAATACTAGTTACGGTGCTGCTTTTCTGTATGAAGTGTGTTGTATATGATATAGACATAAATGTGCCTTGCCTTAACAAGTTGCTAAGCTGTTGGCTTAATAATGCAATTAAAAATTGTGCGTGTGATACTGTATAATATACAAATACAACTACAAATACAACTGACTCTAGTTACAGCTTAATAACCTCTTTCTGCACTGCCCCCTAGTGGCCAGCCCTTCAGTGAAAAATAAAGCTGGATATTAATAATAAATATATCTCCCTCATCTTTTAAACTGCTTTATCTTTCTGGGTCGCGTAGGTTGGAGCCTATCCCAGTGCTCACTGGGCAGAAGGCAGGCTTGGACACCCTGAACAGGCCACCAATCCTTCACAGGGAAGACACACAGACATACACATTTACTCACACACTCACACCTAGGGGGCAATTTAGCATCTCCGGTCACCTGATCGCATGTCTTTGGACTGTGGGAGAATGCTGGAGCACCCGGAGGAAACCTACATGCAAACTCCACACAGAAAGGGCGCCGGACGCCCTGGTCGAGAATCAAGCCCCCGGGAATCAATGCTGCTGTGAGGCAACAGCGTTACCTACCATGTCACCATTCTGCGTTGAAATAAATACAGTCAAATTTGGCCCCTTATAGTTCTGTTTAGATTAGCTGAGGCATTGTTGTGTAAAATATTGTGAGCTGGGCTGCTAGCGAGCAATGAGAGGTGAAAGGGGGGGGTGAGAACCCCCTGATGTGAAAAAGCAATTCATACCTGTACACAGAAATGGTCATGTCAAGATAAGACTGTCAACTGCAGGGTTTCTGAATGACTAAAACAATAGATGGCTTGATTATTATAGTTAACCATATTATGGAGCATTAGTTTTTCAGGCTTGTTATAATTGTGCCATATTATTCTTACATGACTCTCCGTGTAAGGTACTGTCTATGTGTAGCTGGAGGTGCCTCTGTGGTCTGGGGAAGATCAACTGACCCTGCTGATACAGGATGAGTTATAATCATATACTGTACACATACACAAACATAGCTCACTTTAATCATATATAAAATGCTTTAATAAATTCAAATAATCTGGTTATGGATGAGACCCAAAGGCTTTAGATCTGGAGCCAAAAGGCTTAGACCAGATTGTTTTCTAGCTAAAGTTTATGTTTAAAAAACAGCTTGGAAATAAGGGTAGTTTTTGTAAAGGAAAAATTGTGACGTCATCAAAGAAGCAATGTATTCCCAATGGAAGAATTGGAAATAATGGTATTTCAGAAATAATGATGAGATGTGAATTTGAAATTATTGGTGGCAATGTGAGAGATATAATAATTTGGCAGGACTGAGGACAGATCAGGTGATGACCGCCCTCGCCCCAACAAATGTATAAAAAACCCTGTGTATTTATAATTAAACAGTTGCTGCTGACTCAACTCAAGATTAAGGCTTGTTACTGCAAAAAATATTTTATCCTTTTACTGCCACTCCTGGTGTTCGTGATGTACTTTATTTTATGATTATATAGCAAACTATAACAGTTTAATTTTCCAACCATGAAACAATCCTGCACAACTGGCACAATAAACACACAGCATTTAAACACAACACATCTATAAATGCTGACCTTCTCGCTCGCCTATGAAGATCCAAAATCCAAATCCAGTTTTGTAAATCATACACACTTTCTTCTGTGTTAATGTAGAAAAATAATGCTCAGTTCAACTGAGGGTGCACCAATACAAGCAGAAATGGCATTTTATAGCTACTGTGAAAAAGGGGATGAAGTGATAATGAGCAGCCACTTCATTTGCAGTTACTGTTGTTAATATCAACAACATATTCAGAATCTAAATGCCTTCTTTCCTGAGTAAGAAGTGGAACTCAGCTTTACCTAAAATCATAAGGTAACTGATTACACAGCTTCTCCTGAGCCAATAAAACAGCATCATGTTTCTGTGTTTTCCATGTTTGTCATGACAAGATAGCACATTTCATGCCATGATGGCTAAAATTAGCATGTGACTATGGCATGACATGGTTATTTCAGAGATACTCTGTGTAGTTCAGGCTTACTGGTGGCAGCAAGAATGCAAAATGAAGCAAATTCATTAGAAAACCAACAAAATTCTACAAACGTTTTCCTCCACTCAAATAGCTGCAGCCAGATAGCATTCATCACCTCCTCCCTTCTCTGCGCTCAGCCGTCCCGTCAGCTCTATCGTAGTGGAAGTCCTTGACTTTAGAGAAGCTGAAATTGAGTGTTGAGTTGAGATTGCTGTTCAGCTGCGTCTTTCGCTGCTGGCTACTCTTGTCTTTTATTTAGAACGAGTGTAATAGCGACCGGAGTCAAAAATCAATGATGCCTCCTTATGCTCTCAGCAAATGGACTGATAAAAGCCACCATAAGTGAAAGTGGCTTTGCCTCGCTGATAACAACCAGGGTGGCTTAAAGTATAAACCCGGTCCTGTGGGAATTCGGAGGTGTTTGCGCTGTTTCATCTTTACTCAGAGGCAGATTTACAGATTGCTTTACTAGGCTACTATCAAACGTGCTGTTTGTAATTAGACCCAGGCTATGCTAAAACTATGCTTTCTCTGTACAAACATGGCTATGCGATCATTTACAGGGACTGGCAAGCTGACTGCAAACATTGCAAACTCAATAATCTCTGTTGTGACCAAAGTCAGATTTGAGGAGAAATTTCAAATGGCCCATGTGCGTTCTCATCAAGCTCATCTCTGAGCTGTTGATTTCTCAAAGTGATACTTCTGAGAAAGAGAACATTCCAACAAGGCTTCCTTTGGATTAACTCTGCACAGTGTGCACATATAGCATGAAATCTTCCCAGCCGGAGATCATCTCCGTTAAGGCTGATGGAGATAACAATGGCATTAACATTTCAAACTGATGGCCAGGGGAGGAGAAATCTCCAGCTTTATCAGACATGCTTTCATTCAGGCTGGTTCTATCCTGAGATTTCTAGCACCAGCGAACAAAACCATCAAAACCATTTGAATGCTTGCGTGCATTAGTATGATACGAAAGAGCATCTGTTCTTCAAGTGACCTAAAATGTCAATGCAGGATGAGATCAGACTGTCAGCGAGAGCAGTCCGTCAGCTACATAAAGAGGGATATAATAGTATAATAGTAGAACTGCAGCGCGTAAACCCGTCATTGTAAAGACCAATGACGATCTGAGAGGTCAAAGGTATAAATACCATTTGCCCTTGTCTACAGAGGTCATCAAACACAGTCATCTGGTCAGAAGAGTCATCCTTCACCATCTTAACTACATGTGGGAGAGTGCATGTGCAGCGTACACCAAGAGAACAGTACAGGTCCGAAAGCTTGATCCCTACAGCAAGGAATCCAGGGACTGTTTTATGTGGTGTCTAACGCATGAATGAAGAAAGGGATGGATGAACAATGTTGAGGTATGGATAAAACAATTACTGAGAAAGATTTTTGGCTATCCTGGGTTAACTTTAGCTAACCGAATTTCTCTGACTGGGAAACTGTTTTGTATGGGCCAGGACCAGAGACGTCAGCCTTGTGATTGGTAAGGAAATGCTTACAGAAGCATTACCCAAGATTAGTGCTGCCCAGTTTACATGGAGAGGAGAGAAATATGATGAAACATATCTGTCATTTATTGGCCGTTGGAGCATTATTCAAAGGATATACTTAGTACATGTTTACTGTCAGTATGCAAGAACAAGAGGACTCTTATATCATTAAAGAAATCATTTTGAAGAGGGTTATTTATAGTACCAAAAAGAGTTCTGCTATAGTACCAATGTCAAGGTTGTAATAACAGAAGAACCCTTTTTGATGGTATGTAGAACCCTTTTCAAGACATTTCAATATAGAACCATCTACATTACATTCTCAATCAGTCATTCTCAAAAACCTTTTCATGATGCAAAGAACCCTTTAATCGTGCAAAAGTTTTAAGTGCTCATCATTCTATACAGGACCATTTTACTAAAGAACCCTTGACGAAACATCTTTTTAAGTGTGTAAGTGTAAAACAAGTTAACACATCCTCTACAGAGAACACATTTAAATATGACCATTTACTGCACATTTTAGGGCATAACTTTTATTTATTTGCTGACTTAAATATATGGGGAATAAAGAAACATAAACTATAAAATATGCAAAACTATAAAAATGTGTAAACTGTGCATTTTATACAGGCCATGTTCTATATTTTACATTTTCCCCATTATTTTTAAATGATGTTAAAACACTAGTAAGGCATTAAATGCACAGAAGTGTGTTCTCTGTAGAAGGTGTGTTTACTTATGTACTCTTGGAAAATCAACAATGCATGGAATTTGACCAAGGCTGCTTAAACTTTCATATATGACTGTAGGTTGCCATGGGCAGCTTTCAGTTAAAGGCTAGCATAAGTCAAGAAGTCTAAATAAATAAATTGAGAATATTAACACATATTAGCCTGAACAGGCTAATGGTGTGTATGCTTTGTTCAGACGTGTAGAATGTATGGCAAGGTGCACTGCACTAAGACACTTTATGTCGAACTATGTACATAGAAAACATCACAATAAAAAGACATATGGAAATAAAGGACAAAATCAGTGTGGACCAATTTGGACCTTTTTTTTTTTTTAAAACGTGGTTCTTAAAGCTTAAAGTATAATAATTTTATAAGTCTTATTTATTTATATACTTATTTATTTATTTATTTTCTCAACCTCATTGTGGTACGTCAATGTCTTTGTTTGTTTATTTTATGTCTTATTTTCAGAAAACAATTTTAAAAAATTCACAAAAAACCCAATCGTTTTATAAGCATAGAAAGTGTGGTACATTCTAAGAGCTGCGCTGTGGTGATATTTCACTTGAGTACAAGTAGACATATTATTAGTATTAAAGTATTATTAGTCTTATATCAGTATAAGGGTATTATTATTAGACGTATCACTAGTATTAATGAATGACCCTAAAGTAAATCTGTATGCAAAAAAAATGTATAGAACAATTACTTTTACTTTACATTTAGTTTCATAAAAAAGATCTAATGGTTAAAAAGGTTTTACTCAGCTTATTATCTCCCTAAGCTAACCCATTATCTTAATATAAGTGTTAGCTTACAGCTAGCTATATAGGCCGGCTAATAAACACACAGAATAGAACATTAACAGTTTGGGGTTTTATAATAAGATTCTAGGCTTGCTATTGAAACAAGACAGTAGCTATTTATCTAATATTAGATGACTAGCTAACTGTTTCCTCAGTTTTGAAATATGGGAAAAGTGGAGGTTTTTTTTAACTTTGATTAAAGGAGCAGTATGTAACACCCACCCCTACCGCCCCTACAAGAACCTACAGATTTCTTTAGCTTCTCTGCTTTATCCTGTTCCAATTTTGTTTTGCTTCTTCATGTTTTATTTGTTTGATGGCGAGCATTAACTAATTGATTTTTTTGCACTAAATAATAGTAATAGTATTATTTAATAATAGTAATAGTAAATAATAGTGCAATCCTCCATTTGTCAAAACTTCAAAAATGGCTAGCAACTTAATCAGGTAATTATCTGGTAAAACAAAAAATGCATTGTGATTTACTACCAATCCTGTTACACCTTAAAATTGCAGTTATTATGCCTCAGGCACTAGAAAGGTTCACCCTAGTGGTTTAAATGCTGGTAGTATTTTTGATAAAGACGTTTAAGCCTTTAAAGTATCATTGAGTTTTATGTACGGAGCTTGTAGTAAGTATGCGTTACAGTAGAACATTTTGACAAGGATTCCAAACGATGCTACAGTGCCACCAACTTCAAGCTAATGCTTCAATGTTAAAAAACATGGTTTGTTCATTCTGAGCTACTGTAGAAACATGGCAGCACTCCTATGTAGGTATGAAAGACTAATTTTAAGTTAATGAAAACACAACGATTCCTAGTTGCAAGTAATTATATATTAATGAAAACACAGTTTTGTATATTATATTCCATTCCTGCTAATAGATCCCTCTAAATCTTACACCCCGCTCCTAAACCCAAGTCAAAGTAAAATTACTATGATTTAATTATACGCAATTAGAGTAGATGTAATTTGTGAGTTTCCACCTCTGCAGAGAAAACCTTCTCTGACAAGTCCATAATGAGGGAGAAAATAATTGTCTGTCTTCGTATTGTGCACAAACCATTAGTGTCCTTCAAATTACTCCGACCCCCCCCCCTCCCTTTCCCCCAACCTATTCCCAGCTCTTGGGTGCCCTGCTGCAGCTTTCTAAAGCACTCATGTGTGATTTGTCCAGTCTGCTTTGTTTGGTTCCTGACTGCTTTACACAAACACTGCCCATGTTGTACTCACTGTTGATATGGGGATGTGTGAAGAATCCAGAGATCAGTTTTAAAAATGAATGTTGTTGCTCTAACAGACAGGACATGTTATCCCGTTTTCTTCCCTTCTTTCCCTTTTGCCTTCCCAACTTAGAATATATGTGTGAGGTTATGTGACCAAGAAATCTTTACATGACCATTTTCCTCTCTTTATTCCTTAGAATAAAACACTCAACCTCTGCTCTTTTATACACTATATGGCCAAAAGTATGTGGACACCTGATTGTCACACCTATACAAGCTTGTTGGGCGTCCCATTCCACATCCATGAGTTGCTGCTTTAACTCTCGTTATGTTCAGCTATGAGGAACAGCAATAATGTTCCCAGGTCAGACTGACCCAGTGCATGTTGAACTGTCCTAAAGTAGTTTAAACAATAATTTTCTCAGTTAGCATTATGTATAGATCAATTCATTTCAATTTAATAACAGTTAATTTATATTTTGCATAATCATGTTTTTAGTCCTTATATAGATCAGGGTTTACTAGTAATGATACACCCGGTTTTCATTAAACAATTTTTAAACTATTTTTAGTTTGCGTGTACAATAATTGAGCCCAGCAGAAAAATGACTCCAAAATGATTACAGATATGGCCACTTCATTAGTGTATACACTTTATTAGGTACACCACTTTGTTTATACCTTCATTGTCCATTAAATTAGCTCTACTTACCATGTAGGAGCACTTTGTAGTTCTACAATTACAGACTATAGTCCATCTGTTTCTCTGTATACTTTGTTAGTCCCCTTTTACTCTGTTCTTCAGTGGTGAGGACCCCCACAGGACCACCAGAGAGCGGGTTTTATTTGGGTGGTGGATCATTCTCAGCACTGCAGTGACACTGATGTGGTGGTGTGTTAGTGTGTGTTGTGCTGGTGTGAGTGGATCAGACACAGCAGAGCTGCTGGAGTGTTTAATCACCTCAGTGTCACTGCTGGACTGAGAATAGTCCACCAAACCAAACTTTCCAGCCAACAGCATCCTGTGGACAGAGTCCTGTGACCACTGATGAAGAACTAGAGGATGACCAATACTAACTGTGCAGCAGCAGATGAGCTATCGTCTCTGACTTCACATCTACAAGGTGGACCAGCAAGGTAGGAGTGTCTGATAGAGTGGACAGTGAGTGGACACAGTGTTTAAACTCTCCAACAGGCCTGCTGTGTCTGATCCAATCACACCAGCACAACACACACTAACACACACCACCACCATGTCAGTGTCACTGCAGGGCTGAGGATGATCCACTCCCAAATAATACCTGCTTTGTGGTGGTCCTGTTGGGGTCTTGATTATTGAAGAATAGAGTGAAAGGAGAGAACATGGTATGCCATGAATCAGTTGGACTACAGTCTGTGATTGTAGAACTACAAAGTGCACCTATATGTTAAGTGGCGCTGATAAACTGGACAGTGAGTGTAGATACAAGGAGGTGGAAGTTAAAGAAGGAACTCAAAGACGTGTATTTTCCCTATATTTTTAACCTCTGAATTGGGTCAATTTGACCTGCAACATAACAGGAGGGTTAAGAACCTGCACTCGTCTGAGAAGACTTTCCACAATATTTTGGAGTGTATCTGTGGGAATATGTGAAGTCCCGCACTGATGTAAGATGAGTAAGTCTGGCTCACAATCGATGTTTTAGTTCATCCTAAAGGTATTCAGTGGGGTTGAGGTCAGGACTCTGTGCAGGCCACTGGAGTTCCTCCACACCCCATGGTTTTGACTCTTCAAACCATGTCTTTATGCAGCTCAGTGGCACAGTCGTGCTGGAATAGGAAACATCCTCCCAACACTGCTGCCACAGTGTTGGAAGCATATAGGTCTACAAACTCAGTATTCCTGTCAAATTATGTGTTTTACACATAGGAGAAAACAATTTTATTGCACAACTGATTTGCTTAGACTTGGCATATTGGAAACATAACACAACATTAAATATATGTTTTGTTTTGTCTGGGTTTTTTTTTTCCAATATGTTAAACATAGCAAATAAACAGTGCATTGGAATGTGTAGGAATGTGTTCTCTGTACAGGATGTGTTAACTTATATTCACCCGCACAATCAACACAGCATAGAGTTTGACCAAGAGCATGCAAACATTTGCATACAGCTGTATCTATCTTGTGTCCTTCTGCATCAGCTACCTAGACAGCAGACTAAAAACCTTATTTCAAGCAGCCCACCCCCAAAAATCTGCCCCAAAGCAGGTGTGGTTTTCCAAAGGTCCCGCCCATCTTCAAGATACATTATCAGGAGGGAGCTTTCATAGTCTTTAAAATTCTCACCATACTGTTATGGTACTACTATAGAACTCTCTCTTCTACTACTACAGAAAAACTGGATGAGGCAAGTAGGCATATTTACAGCTTGTGTAGTGATGGTTACATCTTTAATCTTGGCTAGAGTTCCCCTTTAATTGTTATTATTATATGTATTCATAATTTAAACAGGCATTCATGTTGCTAGGAACATATTATACCACATATGATTCCTTTAAAGAAATTAGAGTCACTTAAATGTGCAACTGTAGGCAGTAAATTGAGATTTGTATTCCGATCACCCTGCCCTGCGATAAAGGCCTATCCAGAGTATTTCCTGCCTTCAGCTCAACAGGCTCCAGCACCCACCCACCCATGAGCCAGAAGGATAAGCTGCTCAAAAGATGAATGAATGAATGAATAAATGTCTGAAAACCTTTCCTCAAAGACAGAATCTTCCAGTTTTTGGTTCTATGGTTTTGGTTCCTCACCTCCATTAGCATTACTGAGTTGTTCTACATGCCAGCCTGCTCTAACACGCCTGACTATAATTACCTGTATGAGTTAAAGCAGATGTGAAAGAAATCGCGAAAATAAGCACTCCAGTCCTGAGCACGAGACTCACTACACCTTCTTTAGATTGAAGACGGCTAGTTTACGAGAATTATGAACAATGATTAATATTGCGTGGTTGTGTCATATAAGCTCCCAATGAGAAACAGATAACAAGCCAAGGTCGGTTCTGATCATAAAGTTAATTTCTTATTTACTTGTTGGCTTATCTGTTTGAATAGCCACTATTTATCACATTCATCCTAATAGTCTCGCTAAGCTAGGCTGAATAATGTTTCATTTAAAGCTGAATGG
>CM067490.1:8702580-8708321 GCA_034552555.1 Semaprochilodus insignis | reverse complement strand
GACAGCAGGATGTTTTGGTGTGTCTGTAAGACAGCAGGATGTTTTGGTGTGTCTGTAAGACAGCAGGATGTTTTGGTGTGTCTGTAAGACAGCAGCATGTTTGGGTGTGTCTGTAAGACAGCAGCATGTTTGGGTGTGTCTGTAGGACAGCAGCATGTTTTGGTGTGTCTGTAGAACAGCAGCATGTTTTGTCTTGACTGTAAGACAGCAGTGTGTTTTGGTGTTACTTTTAAGACAGCAGCATGTTTTGGTGTGTCTGTAAGACAGCAGTGTGTTTTGGTATCACAGTAAGTCAGCAGCATGTTTTGGTGTCGGTTGGACAGCAGTGTGTTTTGGTGCTGATGTCTCTCTAAACAACAAATGATCAATTATTTAATTGATCAGCACTATTCTACGGTGACTATGTTTTGGGTTTCAATAAGGAGGATACTGGGGGAAGGAGGTGCCACACATCAGACTGTATAAAGCTAGTTTCAGCATAAAAGCAAAGCCTAATTCTGGACATTTTTAGGCAATTTGGAAATCCCTGCTGGATTTTAAGTCACAAAAAGAGACCGTGTCCTGGAAAAAGAGGTTGTATGGTGACTATAGTTTTCCTTTCTTTGCCATAGTTTAAGATGATATAATGAATGTTGAGCAATTATTATGATATTTATTAATGATGATAATTATTATAGTAAAAAAAAGTTGCTTTAAATACAAGAGTGTTTAAATACAAGAGTGTTCTATAATGTTCTTTAATGTTTATACTGTATAATCCACACAGTGGTTCTGACAGATTGCAGTGCACTACAGGAAATGTAGGGGCCCATATTGTTTTATCAGAAAAGGGCTCTATAATACTCTGTACCAGGTCACTTGTCTTATCCTTTCTTTGTTCAACTGTACAACAAACTATAACTGAATAAGGATAATAAGGGAGCAGAATTGACAGGAGGCAGAATGCTTACATTGGTTTAAGCCCTTTTGAAGTCCTTATTCACTACACAGCAAGAGTTTCATTATCTGGGGTACTATTACAGGGAACTGGATTTCTGATACCTTTTCATAGGCACAGTATGTTATATGGGTTTCCTTGTCAGGGTGCAGCACAGTCAGAAACATACAAAATGATATTTTATATTGTGTCTACATTGTTTTGACATTGCCTATTGCAAGACTTTGGATATTCTGCAGGGTGATTCTTTGATCCAGACCTGTTACCCCCTATTGCGGAAAAGGATTTTTCACAGTCAGCAAAAACACCTGTACAGTCTGCAGAAAGTGTTATCTGTGCAGTGAAAATAGCATTCTTATCGAGGGGCTGATGTGCAGCTTCCCTCTTCACATCGCCGCTCCATTTTCCTGTGATGGGTCGCATTGCTTTTCCTCAGAGGCACAAACCAGGGCTATACCCTCACACTAGTGATTGCATTTGTGGTGTTTCCAGGATGTTCTGTATGAATGTGAGTGTGTGCTACCTAACTCAACCCTACTCTTAACGCTTAGATGTCATTACTGCTGTTTTGGTATACTAATTGAACTAATTAGTAGGGCTGTCTATCGAATGCATGCTGAGAACATCACTGCTAATGAAGGACAAACTCATTTTCATAGCAGAATGATGAGATATCCCTAGATTCAGTGCTATGAACTGTAGATGGGTGTCATAACGGTGAATTGTACAGTTTAAAATCAGGAACCCAAAGTCATTATCTCTTATTGCCTTAAGGACATTTGGTCCCCTCAAAGTGCTAAATACAGACACATGTTCTTTAGGGTAAGGTAGCTGAAGGTAAAGACGTCTCCCTTCAGGTGTCTTCAAACCAATAAACTAAACTGTCTCCATCCTTCTGCCCTTCACACATTTTTTCGTTCGCTCCGTCTGTGGCTAAATTGCTCCGTTTCCGTCAAACAACCCCCCTAAACCCTGTCCTCCATCCCACCCCAGGCTGTATTTCTAACATAAGGCTTACAATCATCTCTCTCTCTCTCTCTCTCACCCTCTCTCTCTATCTCTCTTTCTCTCTCACTTTATCCCTTTTTCTTTTTCTCTATCTGCCTCTTTCTCTCTCCCTCTTGCCAACGATACGAGTGTGGCTATGTGTGGAGACTGAGGAGGACCAGCAAGGGGCTGGATCACAAGCTTGTGGAGCTGGAACGAGGAATGATTTTAGGAAGGTAGGTCAGAAGATACATAAGTAGATAGAAAAGTTCTAATTAACAGCCTTTTCAACATGCCTGCCTCAGAGACTGAGATTTAATTTCATTTTGCTCATCCCACCAGTGGGGAAATTAAGATAAAATTAATTAGTTCTCCCCCCCACACACACACATTGAACTATATATTACTTTTACGGTTTATGCAGAATTTTTATGTAAGTTATCTAAGCCTGAGTTTTTCTAATGGAACGCATACTGTGCAGTGTCTTCAGTCTATTAAGGCTCTATTGGGTAGAAATCAGAATGTGATCAAACCAATTAAAAAGAGGTTACGTCTGTCACTGTTAGGTCAATTAAACAATGTTTACCAGTTACGTTTTTAATGTCTTCTTAGAGTGATAGCTTAGAAACAAATTTTTGTTAGCCACTGCACCCCATATAGAATCACCATGGGTGGTGCTGGGAGGGAAGATGGAAGTATATGGTAGTAGGAGCACAGCATAGATGTTTCTAATGAAGTGGCCAGTTAGTGGAACCACAGAGTAGGTGTTTCTAATGATGTGGCCAGTGAGTAGAAACACAAGGTAGGTGTTTCTAATAAAGTGGCCAGTGAGTGGAATCAAAAGGTCAGTGTTTCTAATGAAGTGGCCAGTGAGTGGAATCAGAAGGTCAGTGTTTCTAATAAAGTGGCCAGGGATTGGAAGCACAAGTTAGTTGTTTCTAATAGAAAGGTCAGTTTTCTTTTGGAGTCTCATAGATCTAGAATATAAGCAGTCTCTGAGGAATAAGGCAGCTTCCGACACAAGTAGACCAGCATATCTTTAGCATGTCCCTAGAGTTTTGCTATTTCTCTCAGTACCTTCTACATTTTTGAGTTTGGGAAATCCTCTAATGTCCTCTATGATTGAAATAGGTAATTTTCTTCTTTGTTTATCTTCAAATTGTAATAGTTGTCCTTTCAGAAAGTGAGCATCATTAGTGTCAGTTTGATATAGTGTTCAAATGCAATGTATGTTAATGTAATGTATGTAATAAATGTAATGTACGTAATGTATAAATAGGTTATGAAATGACTTTCAATTCAGTTTGCATTCTTTATAAAGTTCAAATCTTTACCACCAGCATTTTTCTGCTTGTTCTGATGTATAAATACAAACATAATGTCTTACAAAAGACTTACAAATGGATATGGATTAAGGGGGCTATATCATGGAGAACCACACTCGTCTAGTCTGATGTAGTATGTAAACACTGTTCAAGTACCAGTCCACAAATCTACTTACAAAATAAAGTGCAATTACAAAAGAAAACATGTCGACACAACATTTAAAACACTTATGGAAGTATAATGTCACTTCAGTACAGAACATCCCCTTAAACATTTTCAAACAATACAACCACTGAAGGTGGCATATCATCTTATATTACATCTTATATTATTAATCCCCTGACAAATTGAAGTTGCAAAAAGTGCAAGGGAGATGCTGTATACAGAATGCATATGAATGTGAGCTAAATTAAAAAATTAGCTGCAGAAGACTTGCAAAACAAAAGCCAACAGAGGTAACTCAGTCAGGTTCAGTGGGGCCATACAACATTAATAATGTCATGCACCAGTGTCTTTTTGGCTAATTTGAGCAAAGCTTCTGATTAAACTATAAAAAGTTCATACAACAACCAAACTTACCTCTACAAGCTGCAGCAGGTTTGAAGTCAGGTTTTTTTTTAAGCTGCTAGTTCGGTCTCCCTGGGCAAACACAGCTTACACTGCATGATAAAGCTGTAGCCGTTTGTGCACTTGAAGCTGAAGTAGTCCCTTAAATATGGCCTGGGGTTCACTTCATTTCCTTCAGTTCAACTTCAGCAGAATTCGACGGGGTTTCACTTTCACTGGTGTTCTACTGGGTCTGCACCACCGGTGTCCGACTTGTCCATCTTCATCTTTCTTGTGATTTTCGTGCCAGTTTGCTCTCCTGCCCATCATTCTCTGCAGTAGTTTCCGGGTGCATTTTTTTCCCTTGCGTACCTGAACAGTACCTTTTTAACAGTGTAGGGCATATAGGACAGTTGTTGGGTGGTTACTAGGTTGTTGCTAGGGTACATGTGTGTGGTTACTTAAAAATTTTACGTGGTTGCTGGGTTTCACCGCATGAATGCTGTAGTGTGAGTGGTATCTCTCTCGGTTGTATAGTGGCTGCAATGATGTTTCAGGTGGTCGGAGTGGTATCTGTCATGATTGTATGGTGGCTGTTACAGTGTTTCAGGTGGTTGGAGTGGTATCTCTCTCGGTTGTATAGTGGCTGCAACGATGTTTCAGGTGGTCGGAGTGGTGTCTCTCATGGTTCTATGGTGGCTGCTGCAGTGTTTCACGTGGTTGGAGTGGTTTCTCTCATGGTTGTATGTTGGCTGATAGGATGTTTCAGGCAGTTGGAGTGGTGTCTCTCATGGTTCTATGGTGGCTGCTGCAGTGTTTCAGGCAGTTGGAGTGGTGTCTCTCATGGTTGTATGTTGGCTGATACGATGTTTCAGGTAGTTGGAGTGGTATCTCTCATGGTTCTATGGTGGCTGCTGCAGTGTTTCAAGTGGTTGCTGACGTCATTTGAGGCAGTTAGATTTGAGTGTTCTAAACACAACACCAAATCAACTTAATTACTGCTAGCTTTTGTTCTTTCTGGCAATAACTACCTATATCTCCTAGGGGTTGAGATCAGAAACCAGTTTGTCTGCTGTTTTGCCTTGTCCTAAAAAAAGCAATTTCCACATATTGCAGTGCAGGTTGAACTGAAATATATTCAAAAGGCTACACATACACATACATGAGCAGACAAATTCAATATAACCACAATAGCTCTGCAGTACGTCCTCCTAAAAGCGCAGCTGAGCTTGGTGTGCGATTATTGCTGGGCACAGAATGAGACGCGGGTGGGCTGGGGTAATGGTCTTGTAGAAAGATTGGTCATTGATTCCTAATTGCAGGGTGCGATCGGTCTGGCAGAGCCGCGCGCTTCGCCCCTTAATTGCGGCCTCGTTTCTCAGGCAGAGTAGGTGAGAAGCTTTTATCCCAAACAGCAGAATTAAAGCCTCCGCTTCTGAGGCCAGACTCCAACGCCCTGCTGTCAGGAGATGCTTTAGAGGGTGAATGAGGAGCTCATGGGTCAGGGAGGATCTCTGCTATTCAGAATCAATGTGATCCTGCTGCCACGCTGTTGGCGAATGAATCCGCAGAGTTGTCCCTTGCCCGGCTATGACCTTACATGTCCTGTAAGGCTCTAGTAAACTGGCTTTGGTTCATGGCCTTGCATGTCATTGTGGCAGTGGTAGACTATAGTGTAATATTTGGACAAGTGCAGGCTGTAGCTCACCCTTACAGTCCTTTATCCTTTCTTCTCATGGGCAAAATTGTTCATAATTCAGAGACTATCCCAATTCATTTCATTTCTAGTCACGTCAGCACTAAGATGTAAGGCAATATAATCCCAAAGGAAAACATAGTTTTAAGATTTACATAGTTTACCATCATCATCATTACTTATAAAAACTCATGTGTAAGTTTACTGGTGGTTTTGGTGAGCCCTGGTTCCCATCAACACTACTGTAGA
>CM067490.1:8677580-8697580 GCA_034552555.1 Semaprochilodus insignis | reverse complement strand
CTTGTTTCCATGATTTAATAAGTCATGGCTACTAAATAATTACAGACTTAACGATCTAAACTATCTCACCATAACGTTATGTAATCAGGCATAAAACTATGGGAAAGCTTTAGAGGAGCAGGGTTCTGAGAAGCCATTAGAACTTTACTTAAGCCGCTTTTCCACTGCTTGGTACTGACTCAACTTGGCTTGACTGTAATCACCTTTTTGGTTTTCCATTAGCTCAAACCTGGTGAGCTGAGCTGAGCCAAAATCAAAAGTGACTAGTGATTGGTCGGAGAGAATCACAGAGTGAGAAGTCATTTTTCCACTTACACTAACACTAGCTAAACTGATATTAGCTTACCCTCTAGTGTTGCCAGAAGAACCTCATTGTCTAAACTCTAATGTAGTATTTCCTAAACCGTCCTTTTGTCTTGCTGCAATCATTCACTCTTTCACAACATGAAAGGTTCCTACTGTGTCACTATAGCTGCTATCAGGTCAACCTACCCGCTTGGGCTTTGAGCAACCAGAATCATCTTGTCATCTGAACTTTGATGTAGTATTCCTAAACACTGCTGTTTCTCAGCGGTCTTCTGAACAAAATCTGTCTCCTTCATGACATTGACGGGGTACTAATCAGCAGCTGATACCAAAAGCAGATAGAACTGAGTCGAGTTGAGCTGTACCATGTAGTGGAAAACCAACTTTAGGTGCCTTGATAATTTGTGCCCACAACTTATTACATAGTCATAGTCATAGTCACAACTTATCTTCCTCCCAAGCATGAATAATTCTTGGTCACAACTCAACACAGCCTTGTCTTGTTCCCATGCCTTAATAATTTGTGGCCACAAATTACCTATCTTGTTACCACATCTTACTAAGTCTTTGACTACAAATTGACCGTCTCGATCCCATAACCTTAATAAATCGTGACCATGACATAACTGTCTCATTCCCACTGCTTACCTATTTGTGGTCATAACTACACGTTGTTGTTCCCACACCTTACTGACCCATGACCTACTTATCTTGTTTGCATGCCTTACTAAGATGTGACCACTAATTAAATGTTCAATTTAATTTCTTACTAATTCATGTGCATGACTTAACTGTTTTGTGCCCTCACCTTACCATGTTGTGGCTTAGACTTTACTATCTCATTCACATGCCTTACTAAGTTGTGTCTACAAATGAACTGTCTCATTCCAATGCCTTACTAAATTGTGACCCCAATGTGACCGTCTCGTTCACGCTGCTTTGTGGTCACGATTTCACTATATTGTTGCCACACTTTACTATTTTGTGGTCATGACTAAACTTGTTCCCACTGTTTACTAAACCATGCCAACGACTTCTATCTGTCTCATTCCAACGTCTTACTAATACGTGATCACAACTTAAATATCTTGACCCCACACCTTTCTGAATCACAGCCATGACTTAACTGTCTTGTTCCCAATGCATTACCAACTTGTGACCAAGATTCCAAATTTTACTAATCATTGCTACAACTTAACTATCTTGTTCTCTCACCTTAGTCATTGCGTTCTGTCCTCATGCTTTACTAAGTTGTGGCTGTCATTTTTTTAAACCTTTGTTTAAGTAATGTGGACACAAGTGAGCCCTGGCCAAGAAGGCAAAACACATCTGGTTTCCATGTCATACTAAGGTGTGGCCATGACTTAACAAGCTTGTTTGTGGCCATAATGTTGCTAATATGTTCCTATACCTTATCAAGAAGGCTTGGCCTTATTAGAACTATCCAATGACCAATAAAACTCACTTGTATTAAGATTCTGTGGATTCATTGGCACCATTGAAAGTCTGGCTGATGATTCTCTCTGATGCTGTTGAAAGTTGCTTGTTAGTGACCCAAAACCTCTAGTGAAAGAGAAAAACAGGAAAGTTGAGAGAGGGAAAGTTTTCCTAGGGCTGTCATTTTTCTTATACTTGGACACAATTGGCACAAATTCAAATTGTGCTTGTCCCAATTTGTCCCTGTCTAGAGCCTCATGCCTACAGTTTTCAAGCATGCAGGAAGACATTGCGAACGTGTGTTTCTCCCTCTCTGCGTTTCGCTCCGCTGGAGTGAGTTAAAAGGGTAGCGAATCCCTCAGACATTTCTACTCCATCCGATAGCATCGCAATTTCCTTGAGTGCTGGGGAATTTTCTGCAGGTCTTTTTGTGCAAACATCAGAAGTGAGCGAAGGCTTTTAATTATTGCTCAGGCTTAATGGAATCGGAGCTCGATGCGAATGATGACTCTGCCTGTCTCCGCGGGGATCCAGAGGCAAGACGCTGCAAACTAACAGCACTTTACTTTTTTAATTGCACAACGAGCTTTTCTCTCACTCCATATTTGTATTTTCCTCATAGTGACAGCAATTATGCTAAATAGGTATAAGGGTGTTATTGCACTGTTCTCTATGGAAATGTTTGTAGGCTGGGTCTTTTATAGCAACACAGCGCCAGTGTATGTGCCCCATGTGTGTCTGTGTAAGCAGGGATTGGGTCTGATTATGAATTTATCGTGCTCACCTGCATTTATCAGTAACCTGCAGTAGAATTAGCACAAAATGATTGACATGCAAAGAGAGAAATAAATTATATAGGATCCACTCAAATCCTCTTCTCCATGTACAATATAATTAAGCATTCACTGTGTAATTATAGACATTTTACTTGGAAATAGTTTAATCTATTGGGGCTTCGCTATCGGCACATTAATGAGTGCAATCATTTTTTTTATTAGCATACAGCATACAGTTAGCTCCTTGTGTATCTCTCTTTCTATTTCAGGGTTGCCAAACAGATTTTTGCCATCAGCCATGAGGTTTCAGCTGCTGTTTGTGCACAGTGGACACATATCAGGTTGTCTTGGAGCTGTGGGTTTACCACCAATAACAACACTCTGTCAGTAGCTCATATTACAGCTTAATGTGAGTCCAAAAGTACAGTCCAAACCCAAATATAGTGTGATGAATTTTTTTCCAAGTCTGACCCAAAGCCTCTTGTTGTTAAACTGAGCCAGAATATAGCCAGACATCTATCCGAGCCTGACCTGAAACCGACAGTGCAGTTTATGCATGCCCAAACCCCAATGTGAAAAAAATTCTGTTCAAACCTCACCTAAAAAGCGCTATCTTAATGTAACCTAAGAAAATTCTGTGCAACTTTAACTCAAATCTGAAAACATTTTATCCACATTTATTATGAAAAAAATTTATCGGAATGTAACTGAAACTGAAAAACATCCAATCCGAATGTAACCTGAGCAAATTCAATGGAAATTGAAATCAAACCTAAAAAAAATTTAATCTGACCTGAATATTTTATGTTAATCTAAAACAACCCTGAAGTGATCCGGCTAAATCTAAGCCTAACCTGAAAAAAAAAATCTATTTGAAATTAACCTAAGAAAATGCTATGTGAATTTAAACCGGTCCATAAACAACTCTATTCGTATCTGGCCTGTGAAAATTTGACTCAACTGTAAAAAAAAAAAAAAAAAACCCAATATGAATCTAACCCAAAGCTGAAATTCCATATATGCTAAGATAACCTAAGATAATTGTATCCTAGTCTAACCTTGACCTAAAAAATATACCTAAATCTAACTGGAGAAATTCCTATCCAAATCTCACCCAAATCTGGTAAGTATTCTTTCCTGATGTAACCCAAACCAAGAAAATCCTATAAAATCTCAATAACCAAATAACACATAATTACAATTACCACCCTTGCCAGATCACTTACATGCACAATTAAAAAATGAATATTCATTGACTTGCAAGTTTGAAATGCTACATTAATGAGCTGGACTATTTGTATGACCATAACAGATTTGCCACCATGCTAATGATAGCTTGATTATGCAGCCAAAAAAAGTACACCTGATCTGTTTTAACACACATACAAAATAAATATTATTCAAAATGGCATTCTGCATTATGACAAAGAGTGTGTAATAAGCTGAACTTGATTTTTACCAGTTCTGCCAAGCTTGTCCAACCTCGCAACAGTGTTGTTGATGGAGCTTGGAGAGGCAGAGTGAGGAAACCGCATGTTGGGATTGGTTGCTGATCCCAGCTGGCTGCTATATTTCTGTATTTCATTCATCCTTGTGTAATCTGAAACATGCTGAGTGGAGAGTGCGGGAGTGTGGAGAGTAAATCTCAGGAAAGCCCAAACATACAAGACTAAGTCATCCAGACACTCGGTGTGTTTACAGACAAGGCCAAGCAAATAAACAATCATGGTCAGACAGCCAAGACAGATTCTACAGACCTTTCTATGATTGTAGTGAATCCTTGTCTATAGCCCTCAATTCAGACCATATTGTTACTCAGATCCAGTTATAACCACTAGAACAGCTACAACTATGAAATCTAATGTTACTGTAATAATGTCTCACTTGCAGCTCACTGATACCAATGCAAACTGAACTCTAGCTGCTACAATAAAAGATGTCATATGTATAAATGCAGGTTTAACATTGCTCACTATGTATTTTGTTATGTAATTACACTTATTGTACAGGTAATTATGTCACATAAATTAAGTGTAACAAAATGACAAATTATGGCAAGCTTTAAATCATAGCAACAACAGGCATTAACTTCATCAGTCTTTTTTTTAAATTATTTCTCTTCAGTCCTACACTTTTTTTGCATTTTTTTGCCATATGGCAACGGCATGCAACAATTCTTCAAACTCAGTGAAGAAATTCAACAGTGTTCATCGTCAACCTGCATACTGCTATCCAAACTTGACTCAAATTCAATAGAAAGGTATTCAAATTTGTATTCAAAATCTAACAAGAGTATACAAGGCTTCAATTCACCAACTTTCCATTTACCTAAATACAAACTTTTGTTTTGGAAATTAGGCAAAAATTAAAAGAAACTATTTGTTACCTTATGGCAACACCAGAGGTGGACGAAGTACACAAACCATGTACTTGAGTTAAAGTAGAGACAGCCAAGGTAAAATATTCTTCCAGTAAAAGTAATAAATGTTCCTCCCTTTAGACCTCCACTTGAGTAAAAGTACAGAAGTTTGGGAAGTAAAAGTACATGATTTATTATGGCTCTAATGTCCTATTACCATTTCTGTAACAAGTAGTCAAGTAAGTAGTCAAGTCAAGTCAAGTCAAGACTCTTAATTTGCGTAATCAACTTATTGTAGGTGACGAGACTCTAGTGTCACTCTCAGTCCATCAATCTTTTAATAGAAGGTCATTAATTAGTCTGAAACTGATGTATATTAAAATCATCATAAGCACAAAACACTGAGAGAGAACAGTTTCCATTAGCTAGGACCAAGCTCTGTCCAACAGCTCAAAACAAGCTCAGAACAAAGTGACTGCTGTACCCTGACTGGTGGGCTCACTTCACGCTTCTTTCATTACGGCCACAAGGAAGGACAGATTTGGCCATATTGTAGTGGAGTAAACAGTAAGATATTAGACTTTGAAATATAGTGGAGTTAAAGTTAAAAGACCCCCAGATACAGATACACCAACACACCAACAACCCAAGTACAGTAACCAATTACAGTTGCTTCCTTACTGTCCACCACTGGGAAACAGCATGCAGCAAAGAGTTAAATGCGTCTCTGAGGGAGAAGCAGAAACACTAGTGCTTCAATGAGAATGAAACTTTTTCCTACTACAGTCAAATATAACCAGCCTATATTTGAACAACATATTCATCATAGTCTCACTGTAGCGCAAGAGCAAGAGTTTGATCATTAGCTAGCTGGAGAAATGAGCAGAACATCCCTCCATAACTTCCACATGAATGACTCACATAAAGGAGTCCAGCCAACTTCAATTATTTTTCACCTTCCCAATGCTGCGCTATAGGTTCTACTTCTTTAAACGATAAGAGAAATTGCATTGCAAAAAAGAAAAAGACAGTGCAGGTCTATGGGCAGCTGCTTATGCAACAGAGTTTTTCTCCTCCTCAGAGAGTGACAGTCAAATTTCAGCCTGATAGTTTATCTATAAATCCTCTCTGTGTTTAGAATGGAATGCAAATGCGCACGCATTCAGTAATTCCTTCAAGAAAAGGCACAGTAAGGTGAATTCTCGCCTCCTGCTTGGAGAATAAGCACTTATGTAGAATTCAGCAGTAAAAAAGATACACAGAATTTCTTCTGTTTTGCTTTTACTGCTTTCACTGACGACTCCCTGCGGCCTTGCACATAAAATACTTCAAAGATCAGCAGCAGCACATAAGGCACACTGGAATGAATGTTTGACTAACATGTCTGAAGGTTAATCAGACTGAATTTCTCTATTCTGCTGTATAGAAAAACATTTCATTTTACATATTGGAATATGATATTGTTTGATTGTCAGAAATGATTATTCCACCTGTTCTGGCTTTTCATATATTGTGCTGTTGTCGTATAGATATGTTTCTGTATGAACACAAAATCACTTTTATGACAAAAGTCAAGTGATTTGCCCCTTTAAATACAGATGTGTGTTCTGCTTCATCTTATAACTTCAATTACCTTCTGATGAAAAAGTTCTTCATGGCTTTCAAACACCTCCCCGTACATTGTACACATCTATATCATATCACACTGTCATCTTATACATCTTACACTCGTATCTAGTTGACCATCCACCTATATATATATATATATATATATATATATATATATATATATATATATAAGATAATATATATATATGTTATTGCAGGAAAGGGGGACTAACTCTGTTTTCACATCAAAGTCAAAAGGCAGCAATGTTAACTTTTAGAAGTCTCCCGTCATTGTTGTTTACCTATACACTTGTTTCTCACATAATTATTAAAAATAATAATTTTAAATTTAAAATAACTTAATTTTACTCACATACTGAATTTCACTCATGTTTAAAAACAATTTGTACAAACATGTTTCACTTTTGATGTGTTTTTTTTTATGTTAAAAAGGTAACAAAAAGGAAACTTCCCTATTTCAGGTTACCAGCATGCACTCAGTTTTCCCTGTAAATTAAGCATTCGTTTTACATAGATTAGTCTTGTATTGAGCAGCTGATGGAGTGGCAGAACTTGATTATTCTCAGTCTGCATTAAATGTGATCACACGTGTATTGTTTATGTCTCACAACACAGCAAGCATATTTGCATTTTGATGAGGAAGCAAGCTGTGGCTGCTCAGAGAACTGACAGACTTCTGCAGATCATCCAGTTCATAGTAGATACAGCATTAATCATCCTGACTGGACCTTCACTGCAGCAAGAAAATAAGCAGCACTGTTCTACTTCGTTATCTTCATACAGTCCGAATGCACTGTTATAATGCACTGCTGGACCCCAATGGAAAGCAATAGTAATGCCAATGAATCAGCCCGCAGTAGCATTATTCTCAATGAATCAGCATTCAGTAGCAGTAATCCTGACCAATCAGCATGCCGTAGCAGTAATGCTAACCAATCAGCACTCAGTAACAGTAATCCTGACCAATCTGAACCCCGTAGCATTAATGCTAACCAATCAGCACTCTGTAGCAGTAATGCTAACCAATCAGCACTCCGTAGCAGTAATGCTAACCAATCAGCACTCAGTAACAGTAATCCTGACCAATCAGCACTCAGTAGCAGTAATCCTGACCAATCAGAACTCCGTAGCATTAATGCTAACCAATCAGCACTCTGTAGCAGTAATGCTAACCAATCAGCACTCAGTAGCAGTAATGCTGACCAATCAGCACTCGACAGCAGTAATGCTAACCAATCAGCACTAAGTACCATTAATCTCAACCAGTCAGTGCTTAGTGGCAGTAATGCCAACCAATCAGTGGTTGTAAGGGGTGTTAGAAAATATTGAAAATATCATATATTGTGACATTATGTTTTGTGATACTGTATCGATTCTCATTAACACTGTATTGATTTCTAATCAACAGTTAACAAGCAAAAATTTATGACAGCAGTGTTTTTCATCCATTAGTTTCTTCCACTCCAGCATAAACAATTAGCGTAAGGGATCCCTGTTCTCTCTTGATGTCATCTTCTACTGCCCAGTTTGCCTTCCAACACTCGAGAAAGCACGTACCAAGAACGGTTAAGGCACCTGGATGTTGTTTTAACTCCGCCCTGAAAACCAAAGATTCAGTCACAGCTAATGAAGTTTGGCTTTACATAAACATTAATATAAAATTCCCAGTCTAATATAATATCCTCCATGTATCAGCTACTAAATTGGCCTCTTAACACTGGTGAAATTAGCTGGACTATAAAAGGCTTACAGTGGCTCTTGCACAGTAGCAAGTACACGGCACATCTCAAACTCCTGGGCCTGCGTTCTGCGTCCTCTTGTTCTTTCGATTTTGCTCTTGCACGGTAACCTGTCAAGACCGTTCTTCTTAGGAACACAAATACGTTTTATGCATTCTCTAACACCCATGTTATACACTCACAGCCTACCTGAGTATTGTTGCTGACCATGCACATCCCTTTATGAGCACAGTCTACCCATTTTCTGATGGTTACTTACAGCAGGATAATGCACCATGTCACGCAACTCAAATCATCTCAAACTGGTGTCTTGGCCATGGCAATAAGTTTACTCAAATGTACTTAAACGGCCTACACAGTCACTGGATCTTAGTTTAATAGAGCACTTTTGGGATGTGATGGAACGGGAGATTCACATGCTATCATGCCAGTAGGGACCAATACCTCTGAGGAATGTTTGCCGCACCTTATTAAATATATGCCACAGAGAGTTAAAGCAGTTCTGAGGGCTAGAGGGGGTATAACCCAATACTAGCAAGGTGTACCTAATGAACTGGCACTGTGAAAGACCGGGAGAACTGCTAAATTAACATTTTACAGTCGTGTCTTTTGAATTGCAGGCAAAAATAGGAAGTGGCTGAGGCCCCCTAAAAACTGGCTCTGACAGCACAAGCTACAAACAGCAGCAGCGACTGAAACTAGCAAAGTTTCGCTAGGAATGGATTGTTAGGAATGGGAAACTTTGATGGGAGCTATGCCAAGATTCTTTACTGACAGAATCACTGTAAAGCTGATGCATACAAGCTGAACAAGCTGAATATATGTTAATGGCTGTTACAAACTGTCTTTTTTGATCAAGAATGGCCACAAACCATCACATAAAACAGTGTTAATTTAGTGCAAATGTACTATGAGAAGTCTAATAGAGCAGAACTTTGCCTTATTGTTCTTTACTCTTCTTTCTTGTTTTTGACGAGACATTTGATCAGGTGCCCCTGGTTGTCTGCCTTTTAGATCAGTTTGAAGCCACACCTTCATGCCATTTAGTCTCCTGATGATACAGCTGCCTGCAGAGATGCAAGGTATTCAGTCATGGACTTTGTGTCACCTGCCCCACAACACACTGAGCTGTTCTCATATGCATGCTTCTCATGCTAATCATTAATGTTCATGGTTTTTATGGCAGGCTGGTTTCTTTTTTTCTGTATTCAGTGTTTTATATTAACAGTAAATAATAATCATATCCTCATGCTACTCTTGTGTTTTTGATTTGCTGTCTGGTGTTGACCACAGGAGGATGGGTTCTCCTTCTGAGTCTTGTTCCACTTATGGTTTCTTCCTCTTGATCTTAGGGGGATGTTCTTTGGCGATGTTCATGGGGGCTTGGACTTGGAATTTCTGTAAAGCTGCTTCGTGACAACACCTGTAAAAAACACTATATAAACTAGAAAAGTGAATTTCCTAAAGACAATGCAGAGTGATTGCACAGCTTAAGCAGCTCCACAGTTAAGCACCCCACATGGTTAATAGACTCTTGCTATTGGACTTTTGACATGAGCAGCATATCCAGGGTTTTAGGTCTTCACTCTTGACGATAGCTAAGGGTGTACCTCAAGGATCAATCTTGGGGCCTCTGCTTTTTACTGTTTATATTAATAGTCTTAGTCATAATGTGCCAAATGCAAATTTGCTAATCAAAACCAAGCTTTGTGTCATTTACAAGATGCTTCTCATATTATACAACATAGACCTTTTAGTATCTTGTTTTAAATGTTGACAAAACCAAAATTATGTAATTCACAAATTCAAGGAAAACACTGTTAAACCTTTAGTCAGTCTAAACTTTAAATAGAACAGTGGTTAAAAATGTACCTTGGTTTAGTGTTAGATAGTTCCTCAATATACAAGTCTCATATTATGCAGCTGGTAAAGAAATTGAGGATGACCTTGGGATTTTATCATTAAGTCATTATCGCTTATCATTATTAAGTCATGTTTATCCTTTGAGGCTAAAATGTTTCTTTTCTTGTTTCTACTACTTTTTTTTTTTATACCAGTAATTGATTATGGAGATGTCATTTGTATGCATGCACCTTAGCATTGTTTATACTCATTAGACACTGTTTATCATGATGCCTTAAGATTTATTAATAACTGACGCTTGTTTATTCACCGCTGTGTTCTTAATGAAAGCTTTGTCCCCATTGACTACACATTTATTGGTATACTTTAATTCATAATTTATCTACACTAGACTTATTACCTTTTTATCTTTGTAATTTTATATATGTAAAAGGACCTGGAAATTATGGTCTGTGTTCTCAAAATATGTATTTTTGGTTACAATGCACCGTCAGACCGGAATTTGCCGCAGAAAGTCTTAAAACTGCAGAAACTTGTGCCATTGAATCATTTTAAAAACATTCTTTGAATGGTGGACGTAGGCAAAATGATTTGTCGTTGTTTTAAATGATTTGTCAAGGTTTTATTATTGTATTTTTGTAATGTTTCTGTGTTTGTTTTAAATCTGGAAACATTTGTATGTACTGCTGCCTATCTTGGAGATTTTTGTCCTTGTTAAATAAAAAAAAATAAAAAAAAAACCTTCCTTTTGAAAATTCACCGATTATACTTTTTCATTGTTTCTCTTTGCTTTCAGGTGTTATATAGTGTTGTAGTGCATGTAAACAGTCTGCAAAGTTAAAAGTTATAAGTACACTCCAGAGGGAGAAACCTGTAACACAGTCCTTACTGCCCACCTACCAGCAAGCTTGGCACACCCTCTCACAAAACACAGAGAGCTAAAACACAAAAAACCTATCACTAGTTCGTGAAGGTGGATCTACTAACTTGTTCTACCTGACCTTCAAGATGGGACTCTGGCTCAGACCAATACTACAGAATCGACACCATCATAAAAATAGCCACAGCGTTTGTGGAGGCGGGATGCCGCTGTGGTGGTTGGCCATTCAGAGTGGCCGAGCTGACCAATCAAAACACATTGGGCTAATTGGGAGGCGGGGCTTAAAAACACAATGTGGTAAAATTGGCAAATGAAAACCTCTATTATCTCTGTTATAGTAGATTAGATATAGTAGATCTATTGTAGTAGACACAAATAAAATTCTGGATGCTGAAAATGAGCATAATAGGTCCCTTTTAAAGATGACTGTACAAAAAACTTAACTAAAACGCTGTTTACAAGAGCATCATTCCAGATCAGATCCAACATTCTGGAGTTGGAACAGTGTTGACATCTTGAAAACTGTGGGATAAGCTAGCAGATAAGAATCCAACAGAAGAAGAATATATCATCAGATAATAATAGTGTTGCAAACCAATCACTAATAATAATAATAATAATAATAATAATAATAATAATAATAAATGTTTGTTTATAGAGCACATTTCATACCATTGGCAGCTCAAAGTGCTTTACAGACAGTTGACATCAGTAATGGGGAGGAATACTACTGCTACATACACACACACACACATGCATACACACACACACACACGCACACACACACATGCATACACACACACACACACACACACACACACACGCACACACACACATATATATATATATATATATATATTACACAGAAGGTATTAGCTGAAGGCCAGCATCTGTAGATCTAAGATCGCGAGCTGGAACATAAACAGAGAGACGTTCAGTGATGTAAGCAGGTGCTAGATTATTTAGAGCCTTATAGACCAGCAGCAGAACTTTAAAGTCTATTCTAATAGATACAGGTAGCCAGTGCAGCTCTTCAGAACAGGAGTGATATGAGCTCTCTTTTTAGTTTTTGTTAGGATCCGAGCTGCTACGTTCTGTATCAGTTGCGGGGGATAGACAGTTTTCTTAGGAACCCCAGTAAGAAGAGCATTACAGTAATCAATTCAGATTTTATATTAGTAGCTAAAGAACCGAGTTTGTCATAAAGCATTGTTCTCTGAGTTTTAGTTCCGAGAATCAATATTTCAGTTTTTTCTTCATTTAGTTGCAGAAAATTCTGTTGTAGAAAATTCTGTCAACTTTGATTTGTCTTGAAACTTTGACGTTTATGTCCTGAAATGAAGGCCTAACATTATAGGAGCGGGTCACTACTGAGTACAGTCCACAGCACACACATTATACTTCAGTATGTCTATATATCTGCAAATGTTGCACTTACTGCAGGAAAGCACCTGTCTATTCAGCCTACTGGAGGCTCACGCACACACCTGTGTTCCCTCTGAATTCCGCTGCAGTGCCCCTGAAATCAAGGCTGTTTAAAAGCACACAGCAGTTTACGTAAAAACCAGTGGAGCACTGACACTTCATGGCAAAAATAATTCCCAAACATGCCGCTCATCTGGGTCAAGCATGCTCACAATTATAACGGTGTCTATTGCGCCGCTTTTCACGAAAAACAAAATAACTTTTGGAGCATGTCGTCATGGTAACGCCATCCGGTGGAGAGGTCACCTCTGTAAGGGCACAGTTTTATTAGAGTGGAAAAAAATGTAATGCCACTGTAGACGATCTGTAATGGTCCTTGACTATTAAGTCGAATCACTCCAATAATAGACAGGTAAGTGCAGTGTTATTTCGCGCTGTTGGTGGCCTCCCCATCTGCACCTGCACACAGGAAAAAGAGAGAACATTTGAGTCTCTCAGTGAAAAAAAAACTTACTTGTGACTCA
The DNA here is from genome assembly GCA_034552555.1 of Semaprochilodus insignis. NCBI lineage: Eukaryota > Metazoa > Chordata > Actinopteri > Characiformes > Prochilodontidae > Semaprochilodus > Semaprochilodus insignis. Next base: position 8,684,642 of record CM067490.1, on the reverse strand, counting down.
CTTCAACGCAAGTTCCCATTTCTGAGCTCCTGGTGTGAAGCTTCACTCAAAATACAGATTCAGATTCAGTACTGCACACTCGCTGGCCACTTTATTACCGAGCCTGTACCCTTATACATACACCGAAACACGATCAGTGAACCCGAATGGCCCATCGCGTACTATTATCATGTATTTTTAGTTCGTCCTCTTAGTTCTTCGTTGATCTACTAAAAGCTGTCAGATTCTAATAGCTAACAGGCTGTTTTTGTTACTATGCCTTTAATGGCGGCATATAATGCATTTATTTGCATTTGAAATTGTTCTCTGACGTTCTACATAGAAGGTATCTGACTTTGGTCTGGGTTAAAAAAGCCCACATGCGGTTTGACACGCCCATTTACACGCTGTGATTTGGCCCCGGAATTAAATTAAATGAACTGTTTACCCTTTTTTGGTGAGCTCATAAATATTTTAATGAACTCTGCTCTGATTGGCTGGTTTATGGTGAGACACATATAAAGAAGTAACATACACAGAAAGTATATAGAAGTAATAGACACAGACAATAAAATAAAATAAACCTCCCTGTGAAAAAGCAATATCATCATACTATACAGTAAGCAATGCTAGTTAGTTGGATTGCTAGTAGCTAATGTTACATGTACTAGCTACCTATTTAGCTACCTGTTTAAGATTATCTACTTCAACACGCAAACAGCAATACGATCACAAAGCAAATGCTGTCCAAAGTCTGGACATTGTCCAGGTTTGAGTAACTGTCCAGAGTGAAATGTGCAGAGTGAACTAACTGCTCTTCATTTAAGTTACAAAACGGCTTGTTTTGTAAATTGTCCGTCCCGCTTTAATTGGTGCTGCAGTTACGTTCTACTGCCTATATAAGCTGTAGCATTTAAGGTGGAACGGAACATTCGATTAAGAAGCAAGTGGGAAGCCAACTTCAGCCTTGTTTAAAGATGAACATCAGCCATGATCGTGGAAAGTTTGTTGGGAAGGTAAATGCCAGCAAATGCAGGCTTTGTTTTTGAAATAGGAGACAACAGTGTTTGATGTTTACAGTATGTCTATCCATATTGGACTGTGTCCATTCTACGACACCTTTACGACTGAAATACGCAAATGAGCTTTGTTGTGATTGGTTTTATCATTCAAAAAGCAGTTGAAACACAGTTTTATAAGTTTGGCGAGTGGGCAGGACTAAATAAAAGTTCAAGTTCCAGTAAAAGTAGAAGTCCCCCTTTTAGACCCCCACAGTACAAAAGTATTTACCTTCAATGGAACTTAAGTATGGAGAGTACATGACTTCTTCTTTTATTAGAAGGTCATTAATTAGTCTGACACTGATGTCTATTCAAATCATCATAAGCACGGAACACCGAAGGAGAACAGTTTCCTTTAGCTAGAACTATGAAATAACTTTTAATAATAACAAGTAAAGTTTCGGGTTACGATTTATTTGCAACTTAGTCACAAGTTTAATAAAAACTTGCTTTAAACAGGTTCACAAATGAGTTTTTCCTTTACTATACTGCATCTGTAGGTCTCTGTTCATAAACATAAACTAGCCCAAACAAATTTATTATAAAAGGAAAAAGTGTTCATATGAATGCGGAAAAAGACCCTCGCCAGTCACAAGTGCATGTGTACATATTTCTATATTGTGCTCTATTTACCCACAAAGTCAGGAATAATATGTTTGATCTGTTCACTGATGCTTTGATGTGTGATTGTAAGTCAGTGTTTGCATTAACCCTATACCGCTTTACCTGTCTTCCTCCAGGGGGTCCCGGATGTAGTCCAGGCCTGAAATGGACATTTCCATGGATGCCAAGAATCCATGAATAAGCTTGTTTCGTTTTGACATGTTATGTTTTCACATGCACATAAGCCGAAAGGAACTACAAATTTTGCATGATGTAATGGAGTAAAAAGTAAGTAAGTAAGATATTTGAGTTTGAAATATAGTGGAGTTAAAGTACAAAGTCATCCAAAATGAACATACTTCAGTAAAGTACAGACACATGGAAAAACTACATGTACAGTACAGTAACGGATTACATTTACTTATTTACTGTCCACCACTGGATATAGGCCCTTTAATTGACAGCTGAGTGACCTGGTTGGTGTGTAACAGACGGTGTAGAGGAATGTTACAGTGGGAGGTAAATCCATGTGAGAAATACAGATGTATAGATTAGAAGTGTACAGTGAGAGTGGGAACTAGCCGTTGGTGGAATAATGCATTTCTCTGACCTCCAGTGTAGGGGCTGCTATTGCATCAGTGAGTAATCTGATTGAGGCTGGTATCTGGGTGAATCCTGAGTGGATTTATCCCTGACAGTGTGGAGGGGTCATGTTTGGAAAAGGCTGCAAACACATCAATCTCCCAGGCACTGTCGAGGCATCGCTCACTTTGCTCGTTGCATGTCGATATTAGGTTTTTGGGAAAGTGAAAAATGGCTTTTTTCATTGCTCTCTAATCTACTTTTATTTTCCCTCTGGAACAAGACAGAATTGACTCATAACTTTTAAATTAGAGCAATAGATGTGAAGTTGTTTCATGCGTTTGGCTAAGCCTCTGGATAAGCAAAATATTCTATCTGCATCTCAGTTAAAGGGCCCATATTCTCATTTTTTTTTATTGCATTTTATTGTAATTTGTAGATAGATTTACCGTATCTGTGCATACATATTGGCAACCACCTGGCATGCCATAGCAGCAATCCAACAGCGCTTAAGCAACCACCTGAGATTTCACAGCAAAGGCCAAACTTTTACTTCTAGTTGGTACTGTGTCTGTCACACTTCTGGGTTTCCCTGACTCCACCGATCTCCCGAACTCCACTTCCCAGAGCGCATCACCCGATGACGTCACATTCACATGTCCCCAGTCAACCAATCACTTACAGTCTAGCTCGCCTGAGTACTGATTAGTTCCACCTGCCGCTCATCACACAGCCTGTTTATAAACCCCCCCCACACACCTACACACTTGTTTATCCACTACCTCTTTTGCCTTATCCCTTGTACAGGTTACTCGTTTGCTCTACTTTCTGTCTTTCGACCTCCTTCCGTTCACCTGACTACTCTCTTTGTCTGCTCCTTTTATTTTGGTTGCCTCGTTGCCTGACTCCCCTGGTTCTGACCTTTGCCCGTCTCTTGACTCTGATCTCGCGTTCTCCCTTAGTTTTATTTGGTCGTGTTTTGGTGCTGTGGTTAACTACCTGATTGTTAAATAGAGCTCATCTGACTTTTAGCTCTGCGTGCGTCGAGACAAGTTCTTTGTTCCTGACAGTGTCTTAAAAACTAGCCGTATTTAGCCCTATGCAAGTTTGAATGCCCTAAATTATGTTTTGGTAGTTTTCTAAAAAAAAGTAAAAATTATGGAATAAACATAAACCATAAAATACCTTTTGCATGGTCTTGATTTTATGTTTTCTTCAGCTTCATTTCTTCAGTATGTATCACCAATATGTTAAAGGAGCAGTTTGTAAGATGACACAAGCTGTCAAATTCATACTCCAAACAATAGAGGGCAGCATATCGCCAGAAAATGCACAGTTCTTCCCCCTCCCCTCCGTTATTTCCAGTATAGAAGAGAAGTTGCGAGTTTAGCATCCGTTTACTCACAAAGAGCGCCTTCAGCAGTGGAATGCAGCGCCAATGTCCGCTTTTATTTATATCTCTTCTTTTGTTGCCAAACATGGTTTCTTGCCAAAAGCGGCCTGCAGCATTCATTATGATGCTAGCTTACCAAGAGCTGCAGTCACCCTTCCATTTATTCTTCCTTTTATTGACAAGAGGTTAGAATACGCTGTCGGGGTAGTGTTACTCGCTTTTCTTGTCGGACTTGACGCTACAGTCACTCACTATCACCTCTTGAGGTACAATGTGGTCTTGCGACACAGGAGGAGCCAGGGCTTCAGTAGATATCTCTGCAACATGATACAAAGACACTCTGGCACACCGTCACAACTGTTATTCTTTATATTATATTGATAATTTTGTACATATAGCTTTTTACATATATTGCATACATGTGTTCTCTGAAACTTATTTTTGCTTAGAAAATCAACAAAACAGTAGCGCCAAAACTTTTGCATGTGACTGAAATACGTCACTCTGTTCTGATTATCCCTGTATTGTGAATTGTTCAAAAAGCAGTCTGGGCTGAATTGCACCTTATTACCTCAGCCTGAATAGGTGGAGCTAAACTGCTGTAAAAACTCAAAATGGGATGCTTTTGCAGGTTTTGTAGTGCATATATGGCCTATATACTGTACATGTATGAATGTAGGCAGTGTTCATATTCTACATGAAATTATTATTTAGGGGTAAAAAGTGAGGAAAATTCATGGACTCTTTAAGCAAACATTATTAGTTGTTCCCCCTGATTAGCAAGGTGTTATTTGGCACAACTGCCACATGTTTGGGGATTTCTCTTTCTGTAAGGTTATCTGAGACATCACGAACAGAGGCTGCTCGCATGGACTGAAAAGCAAAGTGCATCACTCAAATGGTGTTGAAGTCTTTTAATTCATCCCAGAAAGAAAAATCGTGAAATTATTCATCAAATCATTAATCTTTCATAAATAAACCTCTTTTCCTACTGTTTATGCCTGGAGGCGACTCTGTGTTTTCACTTGCGGCATGTGAATGAGGCCTTAACCCAGTTCTACTGGAGAACAATACCACACCTCAGCCTACAAAATACCCTGCACATTCCCAACGTGCAGTGGGCGAAGGTAGGTGTTGGCACTTCCCTTCGACATCAGCTCTTTTCTGCCTATTTGGTGGAATATACATTGTGTACAATATAGAACAAAATTTTACCATTAGAAATTGTGGCTTAACAAAAGCATGCTGTATATGAATTATTTCTCACACATAGCTCATTAAAACAAGTGGAGAAATTGTGTGGAAAGTGCAGATTCTAAAGTTTTGACCCTTACTATTACTTCTATTAGCAAGTATTTTATTGTGATTTGAATTTGATGGTATGTTATTGCTGTGTGTCTGTACATTTTTGCCATGTTTTTGTCATTTTTGGAAATAAAGGTAATTCACTCTGTTATTATTGATATAATCAAACTGTAAAGTAAAATGTGCAACATGCTCAAGCCCAACTGCATGTGTTCTGCTGATTTGCAAATCACAAATTTTGCTGCTAATTAGTAGTTCTACTTGAGAATTCACATCAACAAATCGGCAAGAGCTTCAGAACACCATCCTGCCTATCACTGCCGCATCTTCACTAACATGGGACCCTACCACTAGCTTTCATATTGCTACCAACAATGCTGTTAACTCAGTTTGTCTTACAGCTGGTGTTTGTAACACCTCTATTACATGTGCATTAAGTGCCTAACCTACATCTGAGGGCCTTATTTTCCAAGGGTCATTTTGTCCATGGGGTCCAATATTCCAAGAACCCTATACACCAAGTATCATATTTTCTGATAGGCCTTTTTTCCAACATTAAGGGTTCCAATGATCAAGGGCCCTATTTTCACAGGGCCCTATCTAGCAAAGAGAGTGTACATTTAAACAGTCTTATATAAACATTCTTATATGAGGCGTAATATTCCCAGGACCTTATATTTCAAGTATCCTATGTTCCTTGGTCACTGGGTTGCAAGTATTCAGTATCCCCTAGGCTCCCATGGTATTTAGCGCCCCCTGGTTATATATCCCCAGTGCTCTGTATTCCCAGGGACCTATGTTCTAAGAACAACATATCAAAGGGCCCTGTATTCCTACAGTCCTGTGTTCTAGGGATCCCATATTCCCAGGGCCCTATGTTGAAACCTGGCCCTGTATTCCCAGGCCCCTACATTCCACTTGTCCTCTTCCCGGGCCCCTATAATCTTATTTCCTCTGCTAGCATTGCTGGAAATACACACAGGTTGTGTTGTAGCTTAACAGTACTTTCCCAGCACTGGTACCAAGTAATGCTTTAGACTTTAGTTCTGCTCAGAAAAGATTCCATATTGATTACAGTGTACCAGAGCTTTTTAATCTACTGTACCCTTTAGGAGACAATCATCAGCTCAAAACAAACACTCAGAGGGAGCTCTTAGCACCTTATCTAAGATTACTTCACAGTCACATTCACACTTTGGTCTATGTTAAGCTGTCTTTTTTCCATGGCAGTAATTGTTTTTTAGATGGCAGCTTTGCTCTTAAAGAGCGACACTTTCACGTCGTCTGGTCCCTTTTGACTTCTCTGAATGTCACTTGCTTTTTACAGCCAGAGTATGAGCAGCAATAAGACTTTTGCTTGCAACGATAAAGACTTTGCATCAAATTGACTTTTCAAACACGTTTTTTAAAAGCTTTTTGATGACAGGTAAATAGCAGCAAATTGCTTTTTGAATGATTGTTTGTCTTTGTTTTGAATTCTGGGCAGAATAATGCGCATCTCAGTGAATGGCAAGAAAATTGCTTTAAAATATGCTTGTGGGTATATCGCATGTCTCTCAAGAAAGCCAGTCAATATTTATCACCATTACCATTTTTCACCAAAATGTCATTCGGCTAAATGACCGGGTTGGGGAAAAAAACCTAGCAGAATAATGATGATAATGTTCTCAAAACATTGGGAGCCTACCAACTGGCTTTAGAAGGAAAACAGACCATATGTTGTGTAGGCCTACAGTTCATATTTTCGAAGCAGCATTTCATCACCAGCATCCACTTAATTCACAAATTGTGGTGAGAAGCAGTGTAGCAAGTTTCTCCTCTGGAAGTAGCAAGGCCACGTGGGTGTTAACTACTCAAATCTGTTATTTTCATGTCTGTGAAACAGCGTTAATACCAGTGCTCATCTCCACGGTGATTAAACCTGCTTTGTGCTGGCGGATTAAAAACGCTGACGATGCCGTAAGAGAAAAATCACAATATCCGCCCACATCTCAGAGCGAGCGCCCAGGCTGAGAGACACCCACTCACAATGGAGGCTCTTTCAGCTTTACGCAACAGTTCAACAAAAACATGAATTTCATCCTTTTTACCCCAAATGTAGTCAGTCAGCCAAGACAGGTTTGGTGTGTGAGGTTTGCT
>CM067490.1:8637294-8677505 GCA_034552555.1 Semaprochilodus insignis | reverse complement strand
AAGACAGGTTTGGTGTGTGAGGTTTGCTTCTTTAGTTTTAGCTCTGGAGCTAACGAGTCAACAAATGTAGCTAACAAGCCTTGAAAGCTTTGTGTGCCACTGCGTGCCTCTACTACACCTTATGATGCACTGTTATGTAGATATGCAGTTGTACTTTTGTAGTCAACTCTAATTCAGATTCCAAGTGACTGAAGTTGATTCCAAGACTCAGTTCCGCAAACTGTACAGTCCTGGTTGTGGCTTCAGTAAAATTAATTCTGCCAGAAAGACACAAAAGGCAAGAAGTTCTGAAGAAGTATAAAGTCTTTGGCGTAGGCTCCATCCTGGGACCAGGTCTTGAAGCAATTGGACCCTCGCAGATCCTGCCTGATATGGAAGGCAGTGGCAGAGTCTACTCCCTGGACAACAGGACGTAGAAACGTCGGCATCTGAAAGCAGCAAACAGGAGTCAAAGTTGAATCCTTTTAAAGACATGTGACGGACTGCTATTGGCCAGAGTAATGAATGAATGAATGAATGAGTGACATAGCATTGTAGTCTTCCTGGCAGAACTCTTGAACTTGTTTTAGGACGTATGCTCAGTGAGACTAAGGACTACATTTAATCTTCTCAGGTTGTCAATGTTGTAAATGACATTAAAGGATGTTTACATGAAAGAATGCATATCGGGAACGCTGCATGCTAGAGAGTTTCTTTAATTTGGTTTCTCAAAAAGGTAGCGTTGCTCCATTTCAATTCCAGTGTGAGGGCTCCACCTTTCAGAAGTTTAGTAATCTGGCCTTAAACTGCAATGTCTTTTCAGAGACATCCATAATGATAAATCCAGCACTGAATCTCTTTTGAGATTACTTCTCCATTTCTTCATGTTGAACAGAGTTTTTGGTGTTGTTAGCATGGCTGTTGCTATTGCGTCAGTCAAGCACTCAAAGGCTGTGTTTCTGACCTGTTGCTGTATTCACCCTTTTGAAGTTCCTTTAAATTCCCCGTAAGCCCAGTGTGCTCTGATGGGTCAGGTCGCCCACTCTGTTTCCTCCTGACCAGCGATAAACACCGCTGTGGCCATTCTTACAATGCCATCTTCTGACCATGGCTTAAAAAAAGCTGAACCAGCTCTGCCCACCCTTCTGTGGTTGCTGTGTGTTGTGTGAGGGCATGCCAAGTTTGCTGGTAGCTGGCCTTGTAATGAAGCCATCATAGATAGCCTCTCTGGGCAAAAACCAAAAGTGAATGTCAGTGCAAGTGACCTTCAGCCTCTCACATAGCACTGCATCAAAACCTGGCATGTTTCTCTGATGGATATCAGCACATGGGCTCCAGAACTGTTGTCAATAAACACTGTCCATCGCTGCATCCACAAATGCAAGTTAAGACTGTACTATATACAGTGGAAGACAAGAACTGAACTGCTGTAAAGTTCTAAAGCCACGATCTGTCATAGTATGGGGATTAGTAGATAGCTTGCACATATGTAAAGGCATAACTAACAGATGTGCACATTGTGGAGCCTTCTAGACACGCAACCTTGACCTTCTCTGAGTCCACAGCATTTTTCATCTATGAAAATACATGTAAAAGTGTAAGCTATATAGCTAAAACCAGTATCAGCAGCCATCCTGAAGCCTGGATTTTGAGTGTACCTTTCTGAATTTTGTCCAGGTGTGTGATAATTTGGGCATACAGTCACTGTTCTAACTTCCATATGCCTTTATTACTTGTTAGTTACATTAAACCTCATACTTTGCCACTGCTATGTCTAAAGGAGCAAACTTTGGACTCCAGAAATGTCTATACTGATCAACTATGTTTGAGGTTAGGGGACAAAATTAGATTCACCCAGCTTTTGCTTAACATGTATCTGTATGTCAACACTGCACCTTTAAGTTTGAAAACAGTCTGTAGAAAATGCACACACCACATATTTAACCTGGCGCAGTGCATGCCTTAATTCCATCTGAATGACTTGCATATCTAGAGCTTTGGCTCCAAGTCACAGTCACCCCATGCATGGCATGTTTTCCCCGCTCTAATGCACCTGACTCAGCTCAGCTTACTAAGTACCTGATGATTTGAACCAGGTGTACACAGCAATATAAACAGTGACATCTGGAGTGAATTTGCATACTGCATGATGGCATGTCTCATAGGAATTAGCTAAATACGTAGTGCATGTAGTAAAGCTGCTTTAACCCTGTCTTAAATACCGCATGGTGAGTGATCCATATGCCATGTTTGTGTCCTCTTTAACTAATCAAATCTGTCCCCAGTGTAGTTGGTGAGGGCACATGTCCATGTTGGTAAGTAAAACTGGGATTGGAGCCTTCTGTGAGCTACTTGTTACTGTATAAAATAAATTCAGTTAATTAGATGGGTAATAAAAGCACACTAAGGAGTGAAGTATATTTATAATCATCTTCATATTGCTATTAGCAGTTTTGCTTTATGAATTGTGTCACTAAGTTCAATTTAGCAATGCTTAGCAACTAGCCAACATTTTTGCTAATTATATTTAGCTTTGAAAATAGAATGAACAGAACTAGAGTGGATTAGCACATAGATCTACAATCAGTACATTTTTCTTTGCACTACATGTTTAATAGCAGTATGAATGATATTAAACGGACTTTGGATTACTGCGCAGGTCATCTGCAAGACCAGTGTGTTTAGAATCAGTATCCTGGTTGGTTCTGTTGGCTTGTGTGACTATACTGAATTTGTGTGAATGTGAAAAACTGTGTGAATGCACCTAATGACTAGAATTAGAGAATTATACACCAAATGAACAGTTCACTTTAAAGCAGCATTATGCAAGAATCGGTATGTTTTGCTCTTGGGGCCCCCCTACAGGAGGGACTGTTGCAGACAGTTATTCATTTTTACACCAAATGCAACTCGCACTTTGAGCTCCTCTCATGGACATGTGCATTTGTTGATAAGCTGAGGGTACAAAACCTGGCTCTCCTTCACGTGCACATGCCTTCATGATTACACTTATGATTTCAGTTGTTTTTGGCCAAGCTGAAATTGGTACTGTAACCTGTGACATTCATATGACTGCATGGCGCATGTGCACATGAAGAGGAGTTGCATTCTGTCGGGCAATTGGAATTTTTGAGCACCAGCAAAGACCAGCAAAGACAACATCAGAAGACAAAGAACCTTGATGACTTACAAGGCAGAATATTATGGAGTATTACAATTTTAGTACAGGAGGGTCAAAGCAAGGCTTGAGGACTGACCAAACCTTTTGGCATGAGATGAATGCCAACTGGCACTGAGGTTAGATGACATTCAGAAAAAACACTCTATGATATTTCATAAATAACATTGGCGGGAATGTACACTGTGCTGTCAGATTCTTTAGTTTTCCTATCATCTGTGAGACTGCCTTGCATCCTTTTTATCTCTTTTTGCTCTCACCAATGAGTAAAAGCCTGTCCAAGGTCCCAGCTACTCTGGTCTGTTGCTTGTCCACTCTTTTTCTCTACCTCGCTTCCTCCGACAATGTCATTTTCAGTCTCTTCACAGCTATTGCCATGATGGAAATACCAAGCTACCTTCTTTTTATAGCTAGCTGAAAACCTATACTTGTGGTTGTTGTGTGACATGTTGTCGTTTATACAGTTCTGACAAGAGGTCACTTTTCCCTCCTTTAAAGTTAGAGAGCCCAGTTAGTTCCGGGCCCAGAGTCACAGTGACGGAGGCACAATTCTCCCTATTATAACTCCATATATCATCAACGTGAATTTGAAGCTGTTTTTTCAATGTTGCTTTAAAGCCAGCGACACTCAAAATATATTATATTCTGTCATGACACATATCAATTATATTTTGCATCTAAACATGGATGCATAGTGTTGTTTTAACCCAAAACCCGAGTTTCTCATCATACTTCACTATTTCTTGTAGACACAGTGTATTCCAAGTTCCACACACAAGGTATTTTCTGGCCCACAACGTACTTATGTCTGGCCAGTGCAGCCATAATGGGTAAACCTCCAAAGGTGTTTTAATGGGTAAAACACCTTTGCTATTGGGTGCTGACACCATCTATTTGAATACTTGGTGTGTCTTTCGCCCTCACTCACCATCAGGGTATAGTCATTCCTCCCAGGCTACCTTCCCCTATGTGTTCAACTGTACCTTTGTGCTGATGCATTTGCCAGGATTTATTACGGAGGGTTGTTAGGGCAAGTGAACACTTTCTTTGCAGCTGAGCGTGGCATTATGCTTGCTGGATACTACAGTGACCACACATATGCTGTTCAGGGAGTTACATTGAGATACTTCGAAGAAATGTAATTTAGGCAAACATTACAGCTTTGAGCTGGACTGACTAAATTTAGTTGTGTTTGTGTTTCACAAGGGTTTTATGTAGCTCCATCCAGACATCTTCATGTGAAAAAACACATTCCAGTTGTGTGGAACCACTGTCCATGATTAAATTGAGTTTGTTTAAAGAATGTTTTTGTTTTTAAGGGAAGAATACAATAATCCTTTCTAGTACAAGCTAATACACTTTACTAAATGTCCTTAATGATGAGTATGACTAGACTGAATTTGTGCTCTGAATACACCTTCTGTGATAAGTAGAGATCATCAAATCAACAGTACCAATTTGCATTAAGCGATAAAATGCATAATACTTAGTAAATTTATTACATTTGCCTTGTTCTGTGTTGATTCACCTTCTGTGATGGGTAGACATCAGACTTTATAGGAAATGGCTTGTCTCCAGGTTTGACATGTAATTTGCTGCTGAATGTTTTCGTATGCTGCCGGCTATGGACAGTGGTTGGGCATATGAGCAATTAGAAAGCCCATTACCAAGGAGTGAAGGCTATAGTTTGAAGTGGACTCAGAATCAGTGGTGTGTGGAGGTGTCTGTGCAAGTCTGCTGCTTTGACACGGTACATGCTGTAAAGTAACTTGTAAATATCAGTAATAGACTGGGCTGCCGTCCAGCAGCAGAATGTCAGAGAGGACAGGCTAGCTATATAAGGATTTAGCCTTTCAGACTGAAGATAGAGCTGAACTTTTATCCCCAACATGCAGCTGCACTGTCCCTTCGCTGTCTTTAGAGGATTAGTTCAGCAACAAATCAAATTTACACAATTCTCTGCTGGAAAAAACAGCACAGCCGGTCTGAGCTGGTCTAAGCTGGTTCATGCTGGTCAAGTGCTGGCCTGGTGCTGGTTTAGTTGGTCACCCAGTGTGGTTATGCTGGTTGGTCAGCATTCAAAACACAACAGTCTTCCTAATGACCTGTCATGCTTATTGATTGATTGATTGATTGATTAATTGACTGGCAGGATTTTCCCCATTCCCAAATATAGTCAGCCAAGACATGTTTAGACCTTGTAAAGGTTTGATCTTTATAAAGTACTAGCTTATGTTTGCTGATTAACATGGTGCAAACTACATGCCTAAATCATAACAAGCTTGGCTCAAACCATGTGGAGATGTTCAGCAGTCTCTAATAGACTTGATTATGTGGTTTCTGACACTGTATGCTTTATGACACAATGTTATCCGTTAACATGGAAACAATCAGGCTTTGTATCTTCGTCACATTCTTTTTCATATCATTTTAACAGATTTGTACATTTAAATGATTTTCATTTTCTTCTGTCATAAAAACCCTTGTAAAATTGTAACAAATAATGTATCTGTAATAATAACCTATCACTTGTTACAGCAAAAGTAGGCCTAATGATTTCCGTGAAAAACAAGTAATATTTATATCTGTAATTTTAATTCATTTAATTCAAAACTGATACATGCAAGCTGAAATATATGTTAATATACGTGACAATCTTCAAATAACACACTGTAAAACGTCTTTTACGAGCTTTATATATCTGTGTTTAATCTAAAATAGTCAGAAATGTTCATGTGAATCCCCTTTCATGTGGCACTAACCTACCAAAATCCCACAAAGATGTCAGCAGAATGACATTATATAGTGCTAATAACATGATAGTGTAGTTATATCAAGAGCCAAGTACAAAAGAAGCAGAAATGATCACTAGAGCTGGTATTAAAGTGTACAGAAGCTGCTTATAAAGCAAATATTACAGCTACAAATGGTGATAAGGAAGCGCAAGTTATTTAATACAACATATACTGTATATATACATATACATATTTTCTGCATGATTCAGTGCTTGAGATGTAAACAGAGGAATTCAGAGTGATATGGTAGGAAATGGTCAACTGTAGATTGTTGTAAATGGTTGATTCAGACTCCTTTACAGTTGTGGTGAGGAAACAGAAGGTGGGGTTGTAGTTGTTGGGGGGCATGTAAACACTCATCCCACAGCCAATGACAGGACTAAAATTTTGGGGTGGCATTTTTTAGGTGTCCAGTGAGTTTGAAGTATGAGTTGGGGAAGGATCCTTTAGAATTGCAGGTGCATGTATTGTCTGAGTTTTTATATGCTATTTTAATGATGGTAAAATAGTGGAAAATCTGAAACAGTCAGTTGTTGTTTGAGTCTATTTTGCCTCTCAATGCCCTCCATGTACCTCACTGTCATTAATGGATTTTTCCAAGTATGATTCAGTCCAAAACTTTCCCAAGAACTATCATAAAACAGTGTCTCAGACATCTCAGACGTCCATAACCATGTCATGTGATAATTTTCAATGAAGGAGTTTTTAAAGGTGGATATCTGGTTCCTATCACCACCACTGTGAACACCTCACACCAAATCACTCTGAATGATCTAAATCTTTATGAACATGCAGACATTTTGGTTCAACTCCCCTTTAAAAGTGTTACCACTTTACTAAATCAGGTAGAATATGTAATCAGCCACACATGTAACATCTCCACACAGCCCCACCTCAAATTCACACACACGGCTAAGACAAGCACCTGACTACATACTATGCAGAATTTATGCCCAAAACTTGCACAAAAGGGTCAGTACATCAGACCCTCTGTCTCCCCCTTTTACAAGACTCTCCAGCTATAGTTTACAGCCTACCGCAGTCCATATACTGATTTACTGAAGGGGGTTTTCAAAGTCAGGCTGCTCACTGTTGTATTTTTTGTTCCTTTTGTACGGCACAAACTGTGCGTAATGCATTTGGAAGTGAGGGTGTAGCCATTAGCTTGCTATAACACTAATTCCCTATCGTCATTCGACTTTTTGCTCCTGATTATGCCATTAAATGAAACAAACCAAGGGGAAAACAGAAGTATAATCAGAGTAATTACTAAGAAATTTATGTAAACAAAGCACTAGGGGGGTTAGCCACGGAAGCTAGCACAAATTACCGCTAGCGTCCCACAGACGTAAACACATCTGTAGTGCTGCACCTGTCGCCGTTCGCTAACCAGTGCTAATGGAGGTGGCTTAACCTTAGCGTGCGTTTAAGAATTAGCCAAGCAGACGGAGAAGTCCTTCTGCTGCATTATGCTCATGTGCGCTCCTCCTGTTAGCGCTAATCAATGGGCCATCACACTAAGTGAGTCTTTTAACCCAGTCTTGATCTGTTATCCTCTCGACTTAATCAGATGGCCTGGCTATCTCAGCCCTTCCTTGTCAGCTGGAATGGCAGAGTTTGTCATCTGCTCTGCTAATTAATAGTCAACACTGCTCTCATTAAGAGGTACGGGTTAATTGATTTAATCGCGTGAAAGGCTTACAGTGCACAGCAGGAAATAGCTGAGGTGAGCGGCCTCGGTTCGGAAAAACACAAACAGTTTTCCCCTGCAAATGTAGCCGATTTATGGTAGTGTATTCCTAACAAGAAAATAATCACTTATGATCAAATTTTGACTCATCTCAAAATAATTATTCACTCAAAAACTTGAATTAAATGAACACATATGCTACAGAGAACATGCTTCTGTATACACAATACTATTAATGTGCTTATTTTCAGAACATATTCCGAAACAGGTTAACAGGAACAATAAATGATGATAAATGTAGACTGATATGGACAATGTTTATTCAGCTACACATACAGAAGAAGTGTCTCCCCATATGGCATTGGACCACCATGTTTGTTAACGTTACATGCCAGACGTCTCGGCATGGAGTTGTAGAGATTCCTAATGGTGTCCTGGGATAATCCATCCCATGCAGCTTGAATATTCTCACACAATTCCATGCAGATTTTGCAGTAGGCGTGGAGGTAGAGTGACTCCAGCCCTTCTGGACGCAAGACACATGACCACAAACCATTCATCTTGGTGCTGACTATGGTGCCTCCACACACATATTCTTTGGGGGTCTCCACTAAGACAAAAGCCGGACTTGTCACTGAAGATGATGCACTGTCATTCTGAGTCACTCCATGACAATCTGGCATGACACCATTGCAGTCTTTGGTGATGACAATCAGAGGCAGTCATTGTAACAGTCTGAGTGCAATGTAGTCCTGCATCGTGCAGCCGCTCGCCGTCCTACCCAACAACTTTCATTCTTGTCTGTTGATTTGTTTTGGGAATTCCAGTTCAAAACCAGCTACTCTTTAGATTATGAGTGTATATGTTTAGTTCCTTTGGACTAATGGAATGAAGTTTGATGCTGAACTTGCAATGTTTCTTCTAGACTGGTAAGGAGCAATGAGGGAGGAGGAGGGACTGTGCATTTCTATTACTTATGACAGAGATGGACACTTCAGCTTTCTGGTGATATGTTATCCCCCCAATTAATTTAAAGCATGAATTCAACAAGTTGTGTCTTCTTGCACATTGCTTTGTCTGCTGGAGTTTTGAGGCTAACGTAGGTAACACATAATGGAGCTTTATGCTATGAACTGGCATCAAGCAAACTGCAGGCCTAAATTATCAACGCTTGCCTCAAATTGCATCAGACTGTTAATTAATCTTAAGAAATGGAAGAAAGCACAGACAAACTTCAGGCTTGAAGATAGCTGCTAATGTTTTACATACTTTCGTCCAGGTTTATAGATAACAGTGTGTCATACAGTTTCAGAAACCATGTAATTAAGTATATCAGAAATCATTTAATTATAGAGGTGAAAAGCAGCAAAAGACTCTACATTTTGATGAAAAATAATAGAAAGTTTAAAAAAATGTAGTTTAAATGATGAATCATGTCTAATATGATCTGGAACATGAATTAACAAGCTAATAAAGCAGGTAAGCAGCACCGTGGTTTCTGTGTTGTTGGGATTGTGAAGGTTGTGCATGTTTATATGTTGAATATGTTTCCAGAGGTGTGGATTAATATGCTAATCTTACCAGCCCTCCCCCAAAAAAGTCACTGGTGATAACAAAATCATGCTGTAATTTTATATTAGTTATTAGGATAAAATCAAAATCTGGTGAATGAATTGCACTGATTTTGGAATATTGGAATGAACCATAATCAGTGATGACAATACTGATATGACACCACTAGTGAACCTACATAAGGATTTATATATAATGTTGATGATGGTCACAACTCACAACTCCCTGCATGTATCCCTCCATTATGAACGGATTTGAAGGCCAAAATCCAGTGGACAAAGTACACAAACCATGTACTTGTGGAGATACCCAAAGTAAAATATCACTCCAGTAAAAGTAGAAGCTCTTCCCTTTGGACCTACACTTGAGTAAAAGTACTAAAGTATTTTAATATTTATGATTTATTATGGCTCTAATGTCCTATTATCATTTCTGAAACAAGACTCTTAATCAACTCATTTTAGGTGGAAAGATTCTAGTGTCACTCTCAATCCACCAATCTTGTAATAGAAGGTCATTAATTAGTCTGACACTGATGTCTGTTAAAATGATCATAAGCACAGAACACTGAAGGAGAACAGGTTCCAGGAACCAAGCTCTGTCCAACAGGTCAAAACAAGCTCAATACAAAGTGTTTGCTGTATCCTGATTGCTGGGCTTGCTTCTTTTGTTTTGAAATGTTTTAATGCACACATAAGCCAAAAGGAAGGACAGATTTGGCCATAATGTGGTGGAGTAAAAGTAAGATATTTGACTTTGAAATGTAGCAGAGTTAAAGTAAAAACTCACCCAAAATGGAAATACTTCAGTAAAATAAAGATACATGAAAGTATAGTGACCAACTACATTTACTTTGTTACTGTCCACCACTGATCAAAATCTTTTCAAAACGATCATAAACAATCATAAAACATGTCTGACATTAGGCAGAGCATAAGTATTTATGTAATGGCATGTAATTTCATATAATAGCTTTCTGTGAGGGAGCGTTTACAGGGAGGACATCTGGTTCCTATCACCACCACTGTGAAGAATTCTCGTTAGGTTTCTCTATAAGTGAGCATTTCACACCAAACCTCTCTGAATGAGCTTGTTTACATCATCGCTGTTTAATTATGCAGAAAAGTCTTTGGAATTCCAATTTAATAGTTTCTGTCTTGTAGCTCATTTAAATGATCAGAGAAATTGTAAACTGCTATGCCGTACATTTCTATTTATATGCAGAAGATGAAATTGTGTATAGTATTATGATATTATCGTTTCCTTTCCTATCTTGAATAATGAATTATGCATTTGCAGTCAAAGAGTAATGACTAATCAGTCTGCTGTAACCTGTAAGCTTTTCTCCATATATATATGTGTGTGTGTGTGTGTGTGTGTGTGTATATATATATATATATATATATGTGTATGTATATATATTCTGTATGTACATGATTATGCCAACTTGTTATCGCTGAAACTGTGCGAGTGAGGTCAGTGCGGGTGTGAATTCTTTTTTACGGTGTTGGAGAGTGGGAGCCTGATGGGTATCCGATTGGTGGAAAAAGCTCTGGAGATGAAATTCAGAGTGAGCCAGGGTTAGCACTGACCTCAAGAGCCAAAAGCATGAACTTTATCTCTCCATCCTTCTCTCCTACTCCAAATCCCTCACTCCTCTTCAGAAGTGAGTAGCCGTTGCATTGACTCATTTTTAACCTAATCTCTATCTGCTGTATCTGTACTGTACAGTTGATTACCACGGGCAATAACTTCAAAACGTTTCCCGGATTGCAGAAAAGAGCAGAACATCCTTTGATTTAAAACTTACTTATAATAAAGGTCAGAGGTTTAAGTCCATATTACCCGTGCAGGTAGGCAGACTGTAGAGGCATATTCTACTGCATTTTTAAGACACTGACAGCAGTATACACAAAAAGGAACAGTTAAACAGTTAAGTTATTCAAAAAACACAAACATCTTTCAAATGCTAGCAGGCTAACAGGTTAGTACAAGCCCACCCACAAGCTCTAAAAATGTTTAAGACAGGATGTTAAACACAATGTGGGAAAACTGACATACAGGACTGTTAGCGTAACATCCTGCCTAGTCCTGACCCAGTCTGTCTTTGTTTTTCTCTGTTTCTGTCTTTGTTTTCCCTCCTGTTTCTTCCATGTGCCTTTGTTGTTCTGTGCCATGTGCTTCTGTTTATTTTGGTTCTAGCTTCCCTTGTCTCCACCTTCTTGTCACGGCCTTCACCTCTTCTTTATTTATGGCCCCTCCTCTTCCCAGGTGTTCTTCGTCAGCCCTTACTTATTTAGACCCCTAGATGGTCACCTTGGGTTTGCTTGGTGTTTTGTCTCCATGTTGGTTTTCACAGTTAGCTGAAATTAGCATTATCATTACAGTGTTAAATGCTAAAAGAGAAAAATCATCCTTATGAAGTTTCTAGATTAAAGTTGGCTATGATATATAAACGGGCATACAAAACGTGAAAAGGCCCATGGACTGACTTGAATATTACGCCTAATTTTATATTGTGTCAGACAGCTTTGCTAGGTTAATGTTAACCATCACCAGAGGTGGGTAGTAACTAGTTACATTTGCTCATGTACATGTACCTAACTATTGATGGATTTGTACTCTGCTGAGTATTTTCTAATCATTATACTTTTATTTCTACTTTTTACTCAGTTACAGTTTTAGTCATTCATATTTAGTTAATAATAACCTTTTTTTGTGTTGAATTTCATTCTGCTTTGTTGTTGACAGCATCTGTACTGCCTTGTAATTGGTCACATTTCTGACATTCTTTTATGAAAAGTTGTTCTTTTACTTAAGTTGTTTTATTTGAAGATGTATTATTTAACCTGAGTATCAATACTTTTTTATTTAAATATTGATTTAGGTTACTCAACTATCACTAGTTAAATACCGTATAATGTTTCACATATTAATGCAGCTCAGCAGCTCTGTAGCATTTAAAAATTGGAAAACTGAACAACAACATGAAATTGCACAAAATTAGAGTTTTACAAAGTCTAAGGTTTTCACTAAATTTGCAGGTGAGGACAGGTGTTCTTCCAGGTCATGTCAACATCATAATTCCCTGAAGCTACATTTCCCACCAGCAGTTAACAACTTCAGTTAAGACGAGCTGGCTTCATATTTAAACAGTGTCTGGTGTTTGGCTATATAATGTACAGGGGTTGGACAATGAAACTGAAACACCTGGTTTTAGACCACAATCATTTATTAGTATGGTGTAGGGCCTCCTTTTGCGGCCAATACAGCGTCAGTTCGTCTTGGGAATGACATATACAAGTCCTGCACAGTGGTCAGAGGGATTTTAAGCCATTCTTCTTGCAGGATAATGGTCAGGTCACTACGTGATGCTGGTGGAGGAAAATGTCCTTCTTGGTGGTATGCTGACATTACCCTGCATACCGTGGCTCTTGATACATCACAAAGACTTGCTGTCTTGGTCACAGATGCGCCAGCAAGACGTGCACCAACAATGTGTCCTCTTTTGAACTCTGGTATGTCACCCATAATGTTGTGTGCATTGCAATATTTTGAGCAAAACTGTGCTCTTACCTGCTAATTGAACCTTCACACTCTGCTCTTACTGGTGCAATGTGCAATTAATGAAGATTGGCCACCAGGCTGGTCCAATTTAGCCATGAAACCTCCCACACTAAAATGACAGGTGTTTCAGTTTCATTGTCCAACCCCTGTAGATGCGGTGTTTTGCTAATAGAAGGTGTTTGATACAGTGTAATCTGTATGTACTGTAAATGTTTCCCAAAATTCAAGACTATATGCTGTAAAACAGGTGGCTCGTAGATTTGTCACAATGGCAAAATATAGATGATATATTCACTGGTTGTACTGTTGAATCGATACACATAAAAAACATCACAGAAACACAGAAAGTGTAAATACAGAGATATGTGTAGAGATGAGCAAAAAATGTTCTTCACCAGAGTTAATGTAGGTACAAAACTCTTGTTTCCGGTAGCACACATGCTAAAAATATTAGAATTAGCTACACTGTACAAATGATGTCATAAAAAAACCTTTTATGTCATAAAAACCTAGCTAAATTAAAATACTGTTCACTGGCCTTGTAATATTAAGTAAACAGATGGATAAATATGTATTTTACATTTGTTGATGTATTTTTTGCTGTTTAAGAAACTTCACATTAACTTAACCAATTAAACTAGCCTATTACTTGTTTAAACTGGCTTGTTTAAATGATCTTATTCATAATCCTTGATATTAAACATACTACTTGTGACTTATTTATGTATTTTTTTCAATTATACTGATTTAAGTGTTTATTTTAAATTTCTGCCACTTTTCTGGTGTTTTTTATCGTAAAACCCACAAGGATTCTTCAGGCCTGCCTTCTAAACATGCTAGAAGGTATGCAATGCAAAACATGCAATCACACTTGTAGATCACTTGTTTTTAAAAGCCCTTATGATGTTTCCATAAATGTGTTCACTGCTTCCTTTCATTTCCATTTATTTATTTTCACATTTAATGCAACTAAACATGAACGTGGAATTTAATGACTGTGGAAAATGATTGCATGACCTTAAATAACTGTTATGGTCTAAAATAACTCTGATTAAGCAAAAGGCTTAGCGGTTTGAACACAGAGCATTATTGTAGAAATTGCAGAAATTCTTTATGGTCAAGATTTGATATTACTGCCTCAAATCCGACCAGTATTGCCACCATTTGGTCTGTTCTGTTTGTGTTTACTCGCATTAAACATGAGTTGCTTCCATGCCAGCCAGACGTGAGTTATCCACCCCAAGGAATATTCAACCTTCATGTTTAGAAGTATTCAGATTTGGGCTGTGTGTAGGAACTAAATGTGGACTGCAGGCTGTTTAACTAAGAGTTGTTTAGCATTAGGCTGCTTTAAATCTTTCTTCTAATCATAATTTCATTGAAGTGTCAGTATTTTCACTGGAGGATGAATCCAGGCTCCTCTGCTCTGTCCTCCTTCACTCCGGAGCCACTGCTTTCTGGCCATCCGTCGCTCCAAAGGTTAAATAAACTGAATCACATGTGCATTTGTGTTGCCCTGCACGTGGCACTCAGCAGCTGGGCTGAGAACGCCATGTCACTTTCCTCCTTCATCTCCGCTGGATCCTCCACACCGCCTCAGTTGTTGACCTGAATTCTAAGAGAGTTTTATTTCTGCCTTTTTCACTCTGGCTCCTGTTAAGTCCCTCCGGAGGGGCTGCACTGCGGGGAAGTTTGACAGGAAAGGAAATTGAAATATTTGAGCTATGTGGTGCAGTTCTGATCAAATATTTTCTCACTTGTTCTTATGATGAAACAATATACGTTTATATGTTATAGTGTATTAAATATGTATAGTACATGTTCCATGTAAGAAAATGTACCCAACATTTCAATATTTCTTTGCAATTAAATTATAAGCAAATAGAGGCTATGGTAGGAAGCATATTCAATCAAGATAATGTGGTTTCAGACACTGTATGATACATTGCTATCTATAAACATGGACTGCAAAGCAGTGGTCACCAGCCCACTTCCTGGATATTTTCTGTTTCTGTATGGCTTTAGTTTCAACCTGCATCCCACATGCTGACCCCTCCCCATATTAAACGGGGAATTCCCTTGATTTATAAAATGTTCGGCTTGGTTAAATAATCAAGAGGGTAACAAAGTTGTTCCGAGTGGTTTGGGGTGAAATGGTCCGTTTTGGGGAAACTTACCGTGAATTCAGAATTGTTTGCCGTGATGGTAATAGGAACCAGACATCCACCACTTAAAGCTCCCCCACAGAAGGTTATTACATGAAATGGTTATGAATACACTAATATTTGATACATTGTTTTATGTATGGCCCTAAAATTCATTCATGATGGAGGGATGCATGCAGGGCATAGTGAGACAAAATAGTCCCTAGAGAAAACATTTTTGTCTATTGTAGATTTTCTATTATTTTACTATCATCAACATTACTTAACGTTGCTGACCAAAGAAAAACATGTAACGGTCCAAAATTGCTTGGAGAAAAGTCTGGTTCCATTGACTTAGATTCAAATTAAATGCAGATTTTGTCCTCTCCTGTAAAGTTGCCATTTAGAAGATACTTGTTTTTCTTTAGACAGTGACAACATACAAGACAAATACATGTGGTGATACTAACTTTCTATGATGGACCTTTTAGAGGTGGGCTTCTAGTTACTATTACCACCACTGTGAACTATTCTGACTTCAAACCTCACCAACATAGCTGAATTCCTCTTTAACACTATGCTTGGCTTCCTCTGAAGCCTCATTAGACTGCCTGTCTTTTAGTGGTAGGTCGTGCTGTACCATTCAGGATGCTGTACATCGATGTATTGCCATACCTCCTGTTTCGGCCAGTTACTCTCTGCACATTGAACAAGATGAACAGCATCAGCACACATCTGTTAGACCACCTGTTAACATCTTAATGAAATGTTTGCACCAACAGAATTAATCATGTCAAGTCCCATGCTGTTTAAGGTAATTGCCAGGCTTTTTTGCCAGAGAAAAGTCTTTGTTTGTGGAGGGAAGGCTCTGAATGGAGAGACAGTTGTCAGCGGAGCTGTTGTGGCTTCCAGTGCAGAGTCGCTTAATAATACAGTGGGGAATAACGGGGTGCCACTGCCAACACTCGCAGAGTGACTGAAGGGAAAAGAAGAACATGGAGAAAAGGCCAGTAAGAACACACACAGGTTTGTTTTTATACAATGTCAGGACGTGAAGTCACAGTCGTCTATCTCCCCTTACATATATGTAAGTACCTATATGTAATGTTGCCTGTATTCTATATGCTATGTAAAGGCTCATATGAAATAATGTGCCCCATATGTACAACATATGTGTAGCTAACTACCTATATGTAATTGTAATATCCCATATGTATTCTATATATCTGAGTACCTACATGTACAAACTCCATTTCCAAACAAGTTAAAGAGAATCCCTGCTCTGGTCCTGTGGGGGTCCTGACCCTTGAAGAAGAGGGTGAAAGGGGGCTAAGAAAGTATGTAGAGAAACAGACAGACAGGCTGTAATTGTACAACTACAAAGTGCACCTAGAGATGATAAAATTGCTAATGAGTGCAGATACAAGGAGGTGTACCTAATGAAGTGGCCGGTCAGTATATATACCTAATAATATGCCGTATATATGTATTCTGTATATGTAAGTGCCTGTTTGTAGTAATATTATGCCCTATACAGTATATTACGTATATACAAGTGGCACAAAATAAACAAGGGGCCGAGGGGAATATGTCATCACAAGATATCATCAGCATCCAAAAAGCCACCTGCATGACCCCACACACCCCTCACACAAACGGTTCTCTCTTCTGCCGTCTGAAAGGAGGTACTGTAGCATTTGGGCCCTCACAGCCAGACTGTCCAAAAGGTTATTTTCCTCCACCCTTCGGATTCCTTACCCCCTAGAGGCTGAACAACAGACGCCTTCATACAAACACACACATGCACGCACGCGCACACACACACACACACACACACACACACAGATAGATACATATATAGATACCAATAATACTATCTCGCTCCCTGCTTCTTGCAATTCCAGATTAATGTCTGAGATGCTGTATTTAAATATAATTATTGCATTTCACACTGAGATACTGCATTTGATATACACTCTTCATCAAAAGAATAGTTGCACACAGTATTAATCAAACCACAGGAATGAAACTTGGTGGGTAGGTTTTACATTGTGAGACATGCGAATCATTCAAGTTTCACGCTTGGCCTCGCATGTGACATAAACAAGGTCAGGCCTTATTGCTTTACCTGACTGACCCAACAGCCATGATTGCGGACATTTAACAAGCCTCCATTCATCCTGTTAGTGCCAGCACCTTTGGCAGCTGCACGACGCAGGGCTACATAAACGCAGACTATTGCGACGTCTCTAAGACCACGTAAACGTCGCCAAAGACTGCAATGGTGTCATGCCAGACTGTCATGGAGTGACTCAGAATGGCAATGCCGTCTTCCGAACAGCATTGCAATCCGATACTTCCTTCTGGATGCAACTATTCTTGTAAAGATGAGTGTAATTCATATATATTTACTTACTACCCCTCAACAGTATCTGCTGCTGGAATACAGTATCAACCAAACACTGACTTCTGTGTTTATATATGTTAGGCTATCCTTCTTTGCCCAACTACATATTCTCAGTAACATGTACTGTTTGACATGTATCCAAGTTTGTGTTTAATGTAAGTCTTTTGTAATTATTGCACTGTATTGAATGAACACTTGAGTATTCAAACGTTAAAAAGTCACTTCTTGAGTGATTGAAGCTTTTTTTTTTTTTTTTGGTTCTGTGAGAAAAATATCTTTTCTCCAGTTTTACAATGAAGTCCTGAAATGTACAAAAACAAACAGAGGCTGAGTGTGTGAGAGAGAGCGAGAGAGAGAGAGAGAGTGTAAGTGAGAGAGAGAGAAAGAAAGAGGGGGGTGCAGCAGGGCTAAGTTAAAGAGAGCAGACTTATTCACAGATGGTTGCCACAGAGACACAAATTAAAGAGTGAATAAGGCTGTTTAGCACAATGCAGCATCTGTCTGGTTTATTCTGTGCATCTCTGAGACTTCACTACAACAACAAACTGCAGCAGATTAAAAAGCAGAAGCAGAAAAGCGGTTTGTATTAGAGCTGTTTGTATTGTTGTATTTGTATGATTTGTCAGCGTAGAAAGCTTAACTGCCTCCGTTCTCCTGCTGTAACACCTTGAGGCGCTTAAATGCAGCTGATTGTAATTACAGCTGCAGCGGCACTGGGATATAGACGGTTAGTGTTTTCTACCTGCTGATTTTTTTTTCCTTAGTTCACATCCAGACAAAAAAGACGGCGCTGATCTGTACAATGATATAATTATTAATTCCTTTTCTATATGACTTTAGAAGACCAAAAAAAAAACCTTATCTTTATCAGGTTGCCAGGTACCTATTGGGTTGCCTGCAGGACTTACAGATGTTTCCGTACTTGCTAGGTTGCCAGCTATTCCTTTAACAGTTAGGTTGCCAGGTAATACAGCCCCCGTAGGGTGACCAGGTGTAACCATACCTGCAGGCTTGCTAAGTATTACCATATCTGTAGAGTTGCCAGGTTTATCATACCTGTAGGGTTAACAGGTTTTGCCATACCTGTAAGGTGGCTTGATATTACCATAATTGTAGAGTTGCCAAATATTGCCATACTTCTAGCACTTACAGGTACCTAGAAGGTGTTTTTGGTGTTTTGACGTAATTGTAGAGTTGGCAGATATTGCCATGCATGCAGAATTGTCAGATATAAACATGCATGGCTATAAAGTTATCAGATATTACTAACTGTAGAGTTACCAAATATTACCAAGCATACTGTACTTTTAGAGAGGCCAGATATTACAATATCTATAGAGCTGCAAGGTGTACCTACGTTCTCCTGCGCTAGTGAGTTTTCCAAGTATTACTGGGATTAAGTGTATTATCATTATGTACTGATTATGTACTGTAGAGCTTCTGGGCATTTCTGTACGTGTAGCGTTCCCAGGAATTACTATTCCTGTGGACTTGCCAGGTATTAATGTTGCCGGCTAGTCCTTTATCTAAATGGTTACAATGCTAACTTCTACAGTAGGGAGGTATTGCCATAATATTGTGTAACACGGCTTGCCGTTGTCAGTATTACTATAACTGTATGCAATTTTTACTGTAAGCAGAGGGTTGCCAGGTATTGCTGTAGTTATGTGGTTGTTGTCATGCTGGCATGATTCAAAGCACAATATACAACAATGTAGCATATCATCCTGTACATAGAACAACCTAATGTATATATAATAACAATACATGTCCTATTAATTCTATACATATTAGGTTCCCAGCTAGTATTTGATATGTGCAAAAATGGCTGTAATTTGCTGCTGTTGTATGCTGTGGTGATACAGGGTTGCCAGGTATTTTACGTGTTTGTGCCCTCTCACCTAAGAGTGGCAAACGTAAACAACGCAACTCAAGAGCATCTGAAGTGCTTCCCCATGCCTTGTCACCATAGGCTACCATATGCCCTTTCAAGTGCTTTTGTTCACAGAGGAAAAATATAGAAATAGAGGTCTTTTGTGAAGCGGTCAGGTGGGAGCATTAGACACCCGAGTCACGATTGGCCTTTAAAAAAAAAACAAGCATTTAATTGCCTGTGCGGATAATTGTGGTGCTCCTGCTGAACGTTGCTTTGAAATAATGGCCGGCTTCGTAAGAAAGGAGCTTAAAAGACAGAGCCAGGGGGCTCTACCAGTGGTTTCTTAAAGGGCCCCTGGCTCCTATCCGCGCACGCGCATCCCTAATGGAAAAGGCTGTACACAGCTGAGGGGGATTTGCCCGTGATGTTAGCGCGGAGTGTTTGAAATTATAAATGAAGACGAGCTGCGGGGTGTGAGTGTGCTTCAAAGCGGTCTGATGTCAGTAAAGTAGTTTTTCTGCTGGTGGGGGGCTGCGCGCGTCAATGCGTCGCTGCATTTAAAAGCATGACTGCAGGCCAACCTACCGCAGCAGCGGCACACTAAACCTGCTGCCCTCTGTGATTTTCAGCCTGTTTTGGAATTAAAAAGAAAAGAAAAGAAGAAAAAAGAGACTATTGTTGTCTCTTAAAGTAAATGACTCAAGCATTTTCCTCTTGTAGCAAATCTGGACACATCTGATCGTATGTCTTTGAATTAACCGAAGAACGTTTTGATGCTTAAGAGTTTCAATGTTGTTGCTTAGACAAATACAAATATTCATGTGTAAAATTATGTCCACAAGCCAGTGTTTCATCATGTAATTTAGCCCCTAGATTTGATCCATAATCACTATATCAACCTAATTATTATGTGTCTCTCATAAAAATTAATTAGTGGAATGTTTGATGGGTTTGATATGAAGGAAGCCATAGTTGTCTGTTTTATCTCAGCATGGCCATCTTTGTGAAGAGGTATGAATTGTTTAACACAGTAGGGATTCCCCCTCCCCTCTCCTTTCACCCCCATTACTCACTAGCAGCTCAAAAACGTTTCACTTTTTTCATAACACCTGCGTTTTCATAGTTCAGCTAACCACCAGAACTCTTCAGCTGTACAGTACATGCCGCAAATGCTACTCAGTAAAGCACATCAGCAAAGTAGGGAGTTCACTCTATAGTAGCTTGTAAAAAAAGCCCCATTACTACGCTACAATACACATAATTATTGTTTTGAGAGTAAACGTGAATAAAACAATATGTGTACATTTTATTTAATATTTTTATTACCAGTTTTTGAGAAGACCAGAAGTACCAAGTGAATGTATATCATTACTGTACTTAAGTAGTTTAGGTGTATATGTACTGATGTACACTGCTCAAAAAAAATGTAAGGAATACTTTTTAATCAGAGTATAGAATCAACTCTGTTCAACTTCTGGGATATTGATCTGGTTAGTTAAGTAGTAGGGGGGTTGTTAATCAGTTTCAGCTGCTTTGGTGTTAATGAAATTAACAACAGGTGCACTAGAGGAGCAACAATGAGACACCCCCCAAAACAGGAATGGTTTAAAAGGTGGAGGTCATTGACATTTTGTCCCTCCTCATCTTTTCTTACTGACTCTTCACTAGTTTTGCAGTTGGCTTGGGTCAGCATCACTACTAGTACCATGGTGCGGTACCTGGACCCTACAGAGGTTGCACAGGTAGTCCAACTCCTGAAGGATGGCACATCAATACGTGCCATTGCCAGAAGGTTTGCTGTGTCTCCCAGCACAGTCTTAAGAGTATGGTGGAGATTCCAGGAGACAGGCCGTTACTCTAGGAGAGCTGGACAAGGCCATAGAAGGTCCTTAACTGCTCAGCAGGACCGGTATCTGCTCCTTTGTGCAAGGAGGAACAGGATGAGCATTCCCAGAGCCCTACAAAAGAAACTCCAGCAGGCCACTGCTGTGAATGTGTCTGACCAAACAATCAGAAACAGGTTTCATGAGGGTGGCCTGAGGGCCCAACGTCCTGTAGTGGGCCTTGTGCTCACTGCCCAGCACCGTAGAGCTCGATTGGCATTTGCCATAGAACACCGGAATTGGCAGATCCGCTACTGGCGCCCTGTGCTTTACACAGATGAGAGCAGGTTTTACCTGAGCACATGTGACAGATGTGACAGGGTCTGGAGACGCTGTGGAGAACGTTATGCCGCCTGCAACATCATTCAGCATGACCGGTTTGGTGGTGGGTCAGTGATGGTCTGGGGAGGCATATCCCTAGAAGGACGCACAGACTTCTACAGGCTAGACAACGGCACCCTGACTGCTATTAGGCATCGGGATGAAATCCTTGGACCCATTGTCAGACCCTACGCTGGTGCAGTGGGTCCTGGGTTCCTCCTGGTGCACGACAATGCCTGACCTCATGTGGCGAGAGTATGCAGGCCGTTCTTGGAGGATGAAGGAATTGATACCATTGACTGGCCCCCCGCTCGCCTGACCTAAATCCAATAGAACACCTCTGGGACATTATGTTTCGGTCCATCCGACGCCGCCAGGTTGCACTTCAGACTGTCCAGGAGCTCAGTGATGCCCTGGTCCAGATCTGGGAGGAGATCCCCCAGGACACCACCCGTCGTCTCATTAGGAGCATGCCCCGACGTTGTCAGGCATGCATACAAGCACGTGGAGGCCATACAAACTACTGAGTACCATTTTGAGTTGCTGCGGTGGAATTTCGGTTAAATGGACTAACCTGCTGCATCATTTTTTCACTTTGATTTTCAGGGTGTCTTTGAATTCAACCCTCTGTAGGGTGATCATTTTCATTTCCATCAAACGATGTGGCATCCTTTCATTCAACACATTACCCAGTCCATATGAGGAAAGATTCTGCATGATTTTTTTCCCATTGAGATCTGATGTGTTTTCAAAGTGTTCCTTAAATTTTTTTGAGCAGTGTATTTCTATTTCAACTCCACTACAGTTCAAAGTCAAATATCTTACATTTTGCTCCACTACTTTATGCCAAATCGTCCTTCCTTTTGGCTTATGTGTACAGTGTGCACTTTGTTTTGAGCTTGTTTTGAGCTGTTGGACAGAGCTTGGTTAATGACCAGAGAGTAATTAATGACCTTCTATTAAACAATTGGTGGACCAAGTCGTTCCACCTAAAACAATGAAAATTCATTAAATAAGAGTCTTGTTCCAGAAATGGTAATAGGACACTAGAGCCATAATAAATCATGTACTTTTACATTTGAAGATCAACAGTTTAGTACTTTTACTCAAGTGGAGGTCTAAAGGGGAACTTCTACTTTTACTAGGGGATGTAATATTTTACCTTGCATTTCTCTACTTTAACTCAAGTATGTGGTCTGTGTACTTTGTCCACCACTGGAGCTAACATAGCTGCTTTCAGGTAACATCCAGTCATTTTAGCTCATGTTTTGACTCTAGAGGAACATTTTGAGACAAGTCGAAGTTCCAAAGCATGTCGATACTTATTATCGATTCCAGGGTTGTGGATCACCAAAGACTTTACTTAATTATATTAATCTTAACTATATTAATAAACATCCAGATTAATTTCATTCTGCTGACAGAAGGGGGCGCTGCCGAAAGAGGCTACAGGGTTGATGCATTACAGTCTACAGGTCTAAATAGCAGTATATGGTGGAAAGTCAATATTTCCTACCGGAGTGATTCCATATGAGCTATGATGTCCATATCCCTATATGGTAGAAAGTCAATATTTCCTATTGGAGTGACTCCATATGGACTACCATGTCCTAGCCATATATGGTAGAAAGTCAATATTCCCTATTGGAGTGATTCCATATGAACTATGATGTACATTTACCAGCCACTTCATGAAGTACACCTTCTTGTATATACACTTATCATCCATTTTCTCGGCTCCACTTACCAAATAGGTTCACTTTGTAGTTCCACAATTACAGAATGTAGTCCATCTGTTTCTCTGCATGCTTTATTGACCCCTTTCACCCTATTCTGTAACAGGTAGGACCACCACAGAGTAGGTATTATTAGGGTGGTGGTGTGTTAGTGTGTGTTGAGCTGGTGTGAGTGGATCAGACACAGCAGTGTTGCTGGAGTGTTTAAACACCTCAGTGTCATTGCTGGACTAAGAATAGCCCACCAAACAAAACTATCCAGTTGACTGCGTCCTGTGGGCAGCATCCTGGGACCACTGATGAAGGACTAGAGGATGACCAACACAAACTTAGTGAGCATCAGCTGAGCTACTGTCTTCAATTATCGACACCTACACTTCCTGTAGTGCACTACAATCTGATAGAATGTGTGGATCATAAAAGAAAGAGTGTGCTGTGTCAGTTGTTCAGCTCTGTATGCATGTGTTCAGTGTGTAGTGTCTATATTGTTATACCTCCACTCCTGAAGGTCTTAAAGCTTTACTGGTAGCACTTTACTTTACAGATCAGTAATAAGTAGGTAATGATATGGTAATTTTACAGTAACAAATTATATTTAATCATTAATTAAATGTCAATTTCCCAGTTGTTACTAAATAATAAATCAGAAATTGTAGTGAGTGTTAACAAGGCCATTATGAAATGGTAAAATAATAGCAACAAGTTGTTCTTACCTAAAAATGGCTTGCTTATTTTATAGTTCTTTTGGAATAATAACTGAGCAATTGTAGTGGTAACAAGGCAGACATATAATAGAAACACAATGGTGACAAGCACTTTCCTAAATATTATATGCACATCTTCAAGTCATTAATAAATAAAAAGATCAGATTGTATCAGTATTTAGTAATAAAATGATTACAATTTTATTTACCTAAAATGATCTGCTTATTTTATAGTTCTTAATGAACAAAACTAAAATTACCATATCGTTACCTACTTATTATTGATCTGTAAAGTAAAGTGCTACTTCTTTACTCTGGTCACTCGGAGCATTTCGAAATCTGAAAATATTTCACTCCACCAACTGATGGGGTTATTACAGTGGTCTTTGGGCACTGGCTTTTTCAGCCAAGCTTACAAAGAACAGCTTTAACACACATACAAAGAGTGTGGTGAGGAACACAGAGGGTTTTCTCTGTAATATCCTAATTACAGCCACCTGCTGCTGCGCTCACACGCACTTCTGCTGCTGCCGCAGGTCACATGGACAGGAATGTGCACGCACGCCTCTCCAGACAGAAAATGACAGAATGTACAAACTACACAGCCATCAATTCCAAATTCCAAAATATTAAACAATATATTTTTACTGTGTATTTAATATAATTCACTATATATTGTAAGCATTATATAATTTGTAATATATATGCCCAGAAGGAAGTGTCAGATTGTATTGTTATAGGGAAGGAAGATAAAGGTTACCAGAAACAATAAATGATGACCCCCTGACATTCTGGTCACTTCATCACAGTCTGACACGACACCACTGCAGTCTTTGGGGAGGGTGACGTGGTGTTAAGGGCAGTCGTTGTAACGGTCTGCATGCATGTAGTCCTTGGTCGTGCAGCTGTCTGCCAATGGGGCTGGCACTAACAGGATGACTCATGGAGGGCATCGCTGCTCGCTGAATGTCTGCAGTCGTAGATGTTGGGTCAGTCAGGTACCACAATAAGGTATGTCCATGCTTATATCACATGCTTATATCACATGCTTATATCACATGAAACTTGAATCATTCGCATGTCTCAATGTCAAACCAACCCACCAAGTTTCATTTCTGTTGGTTGATTCCTTCTGGGTGCAACTATTTGTGCTATTATATTAAGGATGAGTGTATATATTGACTGGTCACTTCTTTAAGTACCCCCTTATATCTACTATCATTGTCCATTTTATCAGTTCATGAACTAGTCGTTTGGATGTGTGCAAAACTTTACCATTCCATATCAGGACTTCCTACAGAATACTTCCACTTTCTGTAGATTCTTGGCTTGTTTTGCATGCACAGCATGCTTAAGATCTACTCAATGATGCTGAAATGTCCTGTTATCAAAATCTGCTCCTTTTTTTCAGCGAATATATGCTTGGTGATTGCAGCCAACGATTTCCATGTTTATTTCATTAGTCAATAGCACTTGTTTTTTAAATGGCCCTGGCTTATCTTAATGTTGTTTAGCATACTTCAGACATTTGTGATGAGGTTGCAAGTAACTTTTCTTCCGTATGACTGCATAAAGATTAGGTTTGTGCAACAATGCTGCATAGAGGCTGCCGCTCCTGTGTCACCTAAACCTTCCTGCTGGGTTTTTTGTTGTCATATGGGGGGTTTGCTTTGCCTTTCAGCACACGAGCAGTTCTAAGACTTTTCTTGTCTTTCAGATCTTGCCTTGACTTCCATAGTTCCCCCTAGTTCTGCCATTGCTTAATGACATTTCAGACTGTGGAAACTGTGCACTGAAAGTGCTTTGATATGCTTTCATAGCCTTCTCCTGTTTTGTAGCCATCAATCAGCTTCATTTTCAGATCCTTAGCCAGCTGATTAGAGGAGCTCTTGGTGTTAGCACAAGGTTTGAAGAGTCAGAGAACTTATTAATTCCTACTGACAATTCTTGACCTGAATAACCAGTTCTAATGAGTTATTAGCAAGTTAATCAAGTTCTGAGACTTTAGAGGTTTTGCCCAAATTGCTCTTTTATATTAATCAAATATTAAATAACGGCATTAATATTTGCAGAAAAAAATATTTGCAGCAGAAGTTGTTTACTTCTTTTCACTCCAACTTTTCAAATCAATTTGATTTGGCAAGGGGTGCATATAATATATCCACACACACATACATACATAAAATGTATACCTCCTTGTATTACCACTATATATATATATATATATATATATATATATATATATATATATATATATATATATATATATAGTGGAGCTGATAAAATGCACAATTAGTGTTTATATATATATATATGAGTGTGTGTGTGTGTGTGTGTATGTGTGTGTGGGCGCATGTGCGTGCGTGTGTGTGTGTGTCTATACACCCACTGGTTATACACTAGGTATACCTCCCTGTATCAACACTCATTGTTCCTTTTATCAGCTGTACTTACCATAAAAGTACAGTGCTGCAATTACATACTGTAGTTCATCTGTTTCTCAACATAGTATGCTAGCCCCTTTCACTCTGCTTTCTTAATCAACACCACAGAGCAGGTTTTATTTGGGTCGTAGCTCATTCCCAGCACTCCAGTGACATGGCGGAGGTATGTTAGTGTGTTGCTGCAAACTGTGCAAGCTATCATCTCTGACTTTACACATGATGGACCCACAAGGCAGGAATGTCTAATAAAGTGGACAGTGCGTGGACACAGTTCCATACGTACCAGCCCACCACCACCGCAGCCATGTCTCTGCAGTGCTGAGAATGATTCACCACTCAAATCATACCTGCTCTGTGGGGGTCCTGTGGGGGCCCTGACGATTGAATAACAGGGTAAAAAGGGGATAACAAAGTAATCCGATGGACTACAGTCTGTAATTGTAGGACTACAAAGTGCTTTTATGATTTGGTGGTGGAAAGTGAATTCATTCCTCCTCTCATCTCTCTGAAATGGAAAGATCGATTCCAGACTGGTGAAAGATGAACTACAACATGTAACAACATATTATATAATGCAATCATTAAAACATCATGTACACGCCAGCAGTGTTTTTTAGCAGTTTTCCAGCTTCATTAGTATTCTCTGCTGATCCCTTAAGCACACCTGGGGGAAATTAGTCTATTGTCTATTAGTCTATTATTCTATTGATATGACATAAACTGATTGTAATTAACTTGGTCTCTTTTTAAAAGACACAACAATATCTCCATTCTTACAGACTGATATAGCTTAATGTAACATTGATCTCTGCAAGTGACACTTGATATCAGCTCTCAAAGCAGCATTACAGTACAAAATGTACAAACTGCATGTGTTCTTCAATCACATACCAATGACTGATGACAGTAAATTGAAACTAATCACAGTAAATGGCAATAAATTCAAAACTAATATGGAGTGTTTGGTAGTTGGCCCCTTTAGTTTTAAACTGTAGCTATGAGGCTAATGTAGCTAACAAGTAGGGGAAAACAGTAGGGCCATCCAAAACTGCATTTCACAGACTTTCAAATAGTTGTTGGCATATCTGAGTACTCATTCTCAAAAATCACACTTAAACACAGTAATATTCAATTCATATTTCTATATTTTACAATAATTAACCCTAATATGAAGTATGTTTGTTACTGGAGTATATGTCTTGTAGTTGGCAGCTGTAGATTACTAGCTGTTTGTTGCAGGATTATAGCCCCCTCGTTCACATACAGCTTTTATAATTTAATTACATTCTAGTTTCTTGTTTTTGTTTATGCAATAGAGAGTTTTTTGCCTTTTGGAGCTGAAGACCTGTCTAAACACAAGGAAGACCACCTTAGAAGTGTGGTATCACACTCAGTAGTTGTTAGTGAACACCACACTGCAAGAAAATGAGATTTAGGCAAGTAAAATGATCTTATATCTCTTTCTTATATCTTACATTTCTTCATTTGAGACTGTTGTAAGCTAATTTTAAGATTATTTCCCTCATTTCCAGGCCTTTTTACTTGTTTTAAGTTTAGGAAGCTGAATTTCCTCACTATATTGGCAGAGAGTTTGGTTTGTTTCAAGCACATTTCTGAAAAGAAGTTAAATTATCTGCCAGTATAGTAAGAAAATTGAGAATCAGTAAGAAAATTTAAATCACTTAAAACAAGTAAATGCCTTGTCCTGTTTCCCTCCCTGCCGGTTTCTGTCTTTGTTTACCTTGCCTCATGTCATCTGTCAGTTTCCATGTGCTTTTGTTTATTATGGTTTCTAACTCCTCCTTGTCTCCACCCTCACGTCACACCCCTCACCTGTTCCCAGTTTCTGCCTCCTCCTGTTCCCAGGTGTTCATCGTCAGTCCTTGTGTATTTAGATTCCCAGTTGCTCCCTTGTGTTTGCTTGGTATTTTGTTACGCTGTTCGTTTTCTCAGTAGTCTTTCATTTTGTTTATTTCTGCTGTCTTTGTTTTCTGTTTCTAGTTATATTGGTCCTTATTAAATCAGTTATACTTGTGTCCTGTCTTCTCGTCACAATCCATGTTCCAGTAAAATGAGTGGAAATAAGTGAAATAATCTAATAATAAGTCTGCAACAATCTTAAAATGAGAAATATAAGATATTTTAACTAGATATAAAACAATTTTACTTGCCAAGATTTTTAAAAAAAGATTTTTCTTTTCTTTGTTTCTTTTCATTTGTTAGTTACAGCTAGGTAGCAGGCGCCACAGTCTGTAAAAACTGTCAAACTAACATAGAAAGTAATATTGTTTGGATATATTAAGCTTCAAAACCTGCGTTTAAGCAAATCTGTGAAAGTAAACCACCGTTTGTGGCACTGGGTGAGTAACAAAGGCTACAACGGTGAAAGTTTGTACATCAAACCTTCATAAGTGTTATTAACAAAAATGTAAAAGGCCCATGCTTTAGTTTATGTTAATGTGTTATCAGGGCACATTCCATGTTCATTAATAAAAATATTAATTATCAATACATATAAGATATTTAAATATTGCTCATTTAAAACTGTGGATCCTTGAATCGCAAAAACAGTTCAAATGCACTCGCAGGTATTGATAAATGGCTAATTTCTTTGTGTCCTTTGAGAGTTTCTCTCCTTTTGTGGCAGTTCAACATGCTCAATCTGCCACTGAGGGGACCGACTAATGTTGTGGGACACACTGCACAAATCATGAGCAACCGTTGGTGGCCACCAATGCTCAGCAGCATGCAACAGCATTAAGTCAGCTTGGTGTGTCAGGGCACTAAAGGATGCTGGCTAGAGTGAACTCACACCAGATTCATCTGCCAGGCTTTAGTGTGACCATCATCATGTGACCATCATTAAGGACTATGACATTTGGAAAAGGTGCTCCCAGGGTTCTTTCAGAGGCATCTCTAGTCTTTAACCTTCAGTGGTGGTTTGACAAATGCTGACATTCAAATCAAAGTTTTTTTGATAGTCATACACGGTACAACTAACATTGAAATGCCTTGACAACTGCCCGCTCATGAGAAACAATAAAACAATCTAAAGATAGAACGCCTAACATATAAAAATGATACAGAGCAAGATATTGCATAAACATCAAATAAGATTAATATACTCATATAATATACCAGCATAGCAAGCAAATATTTGAGTATTCAAATTATGCAGGCCAGTTCTGCTCAACACAGTTAAAGGCAAACGTGTGATGGCTCAGGCATGCGGTTAGCTTGATGCATAAGCTGCCATCACTTGTTAGCTACATCAGCAGTGTCAGTCCAGTGATAAAACTAAAGAAGCAAACTTCTGACAGCAGAAATGTCTCGGCTGATTGACTATACTTGGGTTAAGAGGGGAAAACTGGCTAGACAAAGCACATTTTTCCATCCACATCATTCACCATCTTGTTCACGAAGCCTCTGCAAAGTGCAGCCCATAATTTGATTTCGGTGCAATAACAGCCGCCCGGGATGATGCTGTGTGATTGGGGAAGGGAGTGGGGCAGGGTAATTAAAATGCATCTGCTGTGTCTTCTCTTTGAGCATTATTAAATGAGGAAGGTCAATTGGCAGCTCATTCCGTTCGCTGATGGCGAGGAGGGAGGGAAGCAGGGCCACAGTACAAGCGAGTGCAAGAGGAAAACGCAACCAATCAGCTTCCAGAAGAGCAAAAATTTGCAGCCCCATCAGCAGCCCGTTTATAATTACGCTGTAAGAGGTGAGAACAATTATGAGCGTCAGGAAACGTTTGGAAATTCTAGTGCAGGCCGAGCACAGGCTAATTGTCTGAAGGACATTTGCTTTGCGTCTGCTTGGCCGCAATCCACCTTTAATTAGGACGGTCTCAAGGGCCCACTGTCCCGCTCGAATCGATCATACGCTTCACAGCGTCGTATCCAAGGGATAACGTTAGTCTGGATTGTTATGCCAAGTCTACTAGTTACATGCTAATGTTACAAATGCATCCGTCCATGGAGGTGGCAACCTTTCTCTTCAGTGAAACAGTCCAAACGGCCTTCACCGAGCTGTGGCTAAAAGTGCAAAGAAATCAATGTGGAGTTGTTACATATCAATGCATGTCATGTCTCCAATGCCGAATCTGTATTGCCGATGGTCAGAGATGTAACCTAGCAACCATACTGTACAGAAAGCAGGCTGAATAGATGGAGGTCCATTGTACGGTGGAGCTGCGCAAATTGCTTTAATGGTTAGCGCTTAGACGGTCTGACCACAGTATAAAAGCCACTCTTCAGCTTTAGATTGCTGGTGCAGGAGAGAGGGGGAGAGAGAGGGGTAGAGGAGAGTGAGTGAGAGAGAGTTATGCAAGGCCAAAGATAAAAGCTCAAGAAGCGGAGATTGTCTAAGCTCTTGCAGGTCTAATAAGTAAGCTCTCAAGTTTAATGGAACGGAACGAAAACATTTGCTCTGTATCCTAAAACCATGATGAAAACACTTTTTTTTTGTTGGAGAAATGCTATTTCTCGTCTGAGAACAGGTAACAAGTTATTCAATGTCATCCAGACAAAAGTCGTTGTTTTCACCGAATCTCTTTTCATTGGCCTTGCTTTTCAGTCACAGTCTAAACGCTGAAGTCTGGGAAATTAAATATCTTCACGTACAGTTTGGTCTTATCCACTCTGGGGCCTACTTTGATGCTGGGCCTTCCTGTGAATGTCCTTTAGGATGGTTATTTTTTTGTCTGCATCATTAAAGGTATAGAGTATATCATTTTTGTTGCAACAAGACTGGCAAAAAGTCACACAGCGTGAAATAACTATTGCTTGTGAGTTGCCTGTTAAACTTAAGCGTTCGCCTCTTAGACTTATTATTCAGTAACTGCTATGAATTAGACTTAGTGTGTACTATTAAGCTAGGTGTAGAAGTTTTTTAAGGTGGTTTAAGGTGGAGTTTGTGCCTTTAATGTGCAGTTGCTGTAATACCTCTGGGACCAAAGATGACACAGTTGCACCAAAGTGATACATTTTGTCCCACCAACATGGCATGCCTTAAAATAGACCAGTATCAGAACAGCACAGCTTAAAGTCCACCAGTAGGAGAACAGCATATCTATAAAACCTCCAATAGGAGAACCGCACAGTAAAAATACACCAATAGGAGAACAGCATGGCTAAAAGTCCATTAACAGGAGAAAGGCATGGTTAAAAATCCAGCAATACAGATAAGCATGGCTGAAAGTCCACCAATTAGTAGTTTTCAGGCATGTGACTGGCACTCCATAGGACAGCAGCACAGGCCTGTTCATTTTCCATCTGTTCCAAGCTTGAAAAACACAGATATGAGAACACAGATACGGGCACTTCTGATCCCGGTTCAGCACCGGTTGCAGTATTTCAGTTGCTAAAAATAGTGAAGCCCCTGCCAGAGCTCCACATTGATGAGGTCTAACCATGTATATCTTGTGGAGAATCCCTCCCCTTACACTGCCGCCAAGATGAAAGCATGCAAAAGTACAGACATGTATTTTTGATGTGGATGGGTCAATAACACTGCCATTTGAGAGGTAAAGGACAAGAAAGTCAAAGTAAATGCAAGCGCTAATTATCTAAAGTTAACTAACTACGATCCACGGACTGTAGTTTCTGTGTAGCTTTCTAGGGCAGCAGCGACCAGGCAGTAATATTCAGGGTGATACAATATCCTAACATCATTTTTTAGCAGCACACCCCAGACTTCTCTTCTTGTTGGTTAGTACGTCTAAATGAACATTCGCCATCCACTATTTTGGCTGAACAAACCTGGTAAAAATAAGTTGTGGACAGAGGACAAAGCATTGTTTTGACCTCCAGGTGGACAGTCCTAAAAGCATGTCATCAAGTGAAACCTATGAATAAGACAAGGGCGTAGGTTTGGTCTCAACATCAGTAGGGGCTTTAACGCTGATGCCTCCCTATAATTCAAAACTAACAGCCACAATTGCCGACATTCAGCAAGCAGTGATGCCCTCCATGAGTCATCCTGTTAGTGCCGGCACAAATGGCAGACGGCTGCACAACACAGGACTACATACGCATAGACCATCACGACAACTGTCCTGAACACCACATCAAGGTCACCAAAGACTGCAAATTTGTCGTGCCACAATGTCATGGAGTGACTCAGAATGGCAGCAGGTCAGTGATGAGTCCCGCTGTGGTCTTGGTTCAGACAACCAATGAATCTGTGTGTGAAGGCACCGTGGTCAGCGCCAAGATGACCGGTTTGTCATTCCACCTCCACTCCTACCGCAAAATCTGCAGGAACGGTGTGAGAATATTCAAGCTGCACGGGATGGATTATTACAGGACACCATTAGGAATCTTGACAACTCCATGCCAAAATGGGTGGCATGTTGTTTTAGCAAACATGGCGGCCTGACGTCATACTGAGAGACACTACTTCTGTATGTGTAGCTAAATAAATATTGCCCATATCAGTCTAAATTGATCATTATTTTTTGTTCCTTGTAACCTTTATCTTCCTTCCCAATAGCACTGCAATCCGACACGTCCTTCTGGGTGCAACTATTCTTTTGAAGATGACTGTATTTTTCACTGTGGAAAGGCTAGTGACATTAGGTAGAAAGCAGATTTTTCAGTTTAAATCAACATGGCTACTGGCTACTCAATCTGGGTGCTGAAAAAGCAAAAAGCTCCTGATGTCTCCTCTCTTTTTTTGGTAGCATGATATCTACACAGTACAAAATGTGTTGGCCTGGACACAATTACACTATGTGTGATGAGCAGTGTAGGTTGTAGAGGAACGGGGAGTGATTCAACTGAAAGACTACATTTTTGCTTGTGCTTGAAGTAGGTGGACTGACAGCCCTGATAACCATTAGCACACTGATCAGCTCTTGCCTCCTCTGTATCTGACAGCAGATAGGTCCCTCTGTTTCAGCCAGTAAGGTGCAAGCATGCCTAAACGTCATCTTGGAGACATAGCCTCTGAAGCTTGGTTTATGTAAAACTAGGTTTATAATTGACGTATTACAGATGGCGCAATGGTGCACGCACCGAAAATGACGCAATCGCCGCACCTCCTACCCCACATGCATGTGCAAATAGTTGTAACTTGGTGCTCTCTGCATCTGGAGCTTCATTTAAAATGCATGAGTTTGAAGGTAGATTTTCTGAGCAGCGATGCAAGAGCTAACTATAAGCACTAACGTGTTTGCTTCAGGTCCACACGCTGTCTGCTTATCTTGTGCAACACTCTGCTGTGATAAGTGTAACTCAGACTTAATATGACTTCACTCCAAAATTGTGAACACGTTTGTTCCAATACTGGTAGAGAGAATTCTATCTTCCCACAATATTGGTACCGTGTTGATGGACAAACAGATTGTGACGAGCGCTGAGCTAAAATCAAGGCGAGGTTTATTTAACAGATTTGTAATCAAACACAGCAGCAACAAGAGCAAGGCGGACATAACAAAAGGGCAAGGCAGA
This sequence comes from Semaprochilodus insignis, assembly GCA_034552555.1. NCBI lineage: Eukaryota > Metazoa > Chordata > Actinopteri > Characiformes > Prochilodontidae > Semaprochilodus > Semaprochilodus insignis. The sequence continues at coordinate 8,643,755 of CM067490.1, read as the reverse complement.
GTCAGAGTGAAAAAAACAGGTGGGCAATGAAACCAGGCAAACAATCAGACCAGCAAAAGTACCAAACAGGACAAAAGAGTAAATCAGCGAATCAGAATAAAGTCAAAACCAGAGTAGCAAACAAGTGTAATCACAGAGAGGACCACTCGGTACACACAGAGTGGCAATACTTCGCAATGAGCAGTGTGAGAGAGGAGTATTTGTACAAACAGACTAGATTAACAACAGGTGTGTGATCAATACTTGGGAGACTCGGATCTAGAAAACGGAACGGGATTGGGAGTTGGCAGACATGTGACAGTGACGTCATCGGGTGGTGGATTATGGGAAATGGAGTCTGGGAGATCAGGGGTGAGAAGAGAGCCAGCAGGCGTGACAGGTAGGGACATGTCCCTACTGTTCTTGTGCAAAACTACACCTATGGAAAAAGAGAAAGGTATGAATAAGACTCCCTCTATCACTGACTCTCACCTCCATCACTGACTCTCCCTCCATCACTGACCCTGCCTGAAGCACAGACTCACCCTCTATCACTGACTCTCCCTATGTGGTAATGGCAATGTTTGCTGGTCTGTTTGCTGTATCAGGATTTGTGTGTGGGAATGCTATAATACTAGTTACATTCAACACTGACTTGGAAGGTCAACAGCTAAATGTCTTCAATAAAACGTGTCTTTGTACTAATCTGTGTAAATCTCCACCTACATTCTGAAGCTCTGGTCTCTTTTACTTAGTGAGGATCTGAATGATGTGATATACACTCATCGTACACTCATCAAAGAATAGTTTCACCCAGAAGGAAGTGTCAGATTGCAATGCGATTAAGAAGCTAAATGATGATAAATTGAGACTGATATGGGCAATATTGAGCTACACATACAGAAGTAGTGTCTCTCAGTATGGCGTTGAGCCGCCATGTTTGCTAACGCAACATGCCAGACATCTCAGCATGGAGCTGTAGAGGTTCCTAATAGTGTCCTGCGATAATCCATCCCATTCAGCTTGAATATTTTCACACAGATTTTGTGGTAGGGGTGGAGGTGGAGTGACACCAGGCCTTCTGGACATGTGACAAATGACAACAAAGCGTTCATCTTGGCACTGACCACGGTGTCTCCCCAAACGGATTTGTTGGCTGTTTTCACCAAGACAAAAGCGGGACTCGTCACTGGAGACGACACACTACCAATCTAAGTCACTCCATTATAGTCTGGCACAACACCATTCCAGTTCTGGTGAGGTTGATGTGGTGTTAAGGGCAGTTGTTGTAATGGTCTGCGCGCGTGTAGTCCTTGGTCGTGCAGCCGTCTGCCAGTGGTGCTGGCTGTAACTGGATGACTCATGGAGGACATCACTGCTCGCTGAATGTCTGCAATCGTGACTGTTGGCTCAGTCAGGTACAGTGATAAGGCCTGTCTTTGCCTACATCACCTGCTCGACTGAGCGTGAAACTGGAATCATTCGCATGTCTCATGATGTCAAACCTACCCACCAAGTTGATTCCTCTTGGTTGCATCTATTTGTGCAACTGTTCTTTTGATGATGAGTCTACATCACTGATCATGATCTTTGTCAGATACTCCTTCAGGAGTCTATAAGAAGTCTGTTATGTGCAGACTTCTTATAGTGGAAGTTACACTGCACCATCTTGTGCAAGTAGCCAGTTCTGGTGGTATTAGACTTTGGGAAGATTTTTTTTACATGTACTGTATATTGTAGCCCAAGAGGAACAAGATGAACTTAATTAGAAAGATAACTCAGATTTAGGTTCTGAGGGGTTTTAAATAGTGTTTATCTGATGGGGCAGTTTTGGTGGTCTTTACACAATAATGTAAACAAGAGCTACTCGTAGATTTGGGCTAATAAGGTATGAAATTGCTTTGCAGCACTGACAGCGTTATAGTATTGATACATTAGTACATTAATGTGTTACTCTGCATATTCATAAGAGCGGATAATTCCAAGCACTTAACAGCTGTTTTTTTCTCTCGTTAATACGCCATAATACCTCATTATTTATTTACAAGCTCCGAATTTGGGAATTACAGGGATTTGTTGGAGCTCGGCCATGTTTTCTAGGGTCAAGGTGTACAGTGTTCATTTAAATATTTGTTTTTGTCGTGTGTTGTTACGTTAGAGAAATGAACATGCCCTCTTTTTTGTTTGGAAGCAGCAGTGCATACAGTGGCCTTTAGGACTGAACCTGCAACCCCTTCTATTCAGAAGCAACAGTGCATGTTCTGACCCATGCGTACAAGCTCCAGAGGTTTCCGCTGCATCGTTTGAATACGAATTAGTGCAGCGTCTTAAACGGCCGGACTTGTTTGTTTGAAGCTTTCTTCACGATTACCCATTCACCTCAGGTTAATGAGAAATGTAAGCTGTTTGTGCTGTGCCGTTTGCGATTAAATCCGAGCAGAGTGGCGCCGAGCTTACCTCCTGCTTGTACCTGCCAGGGCTCAGATAAGCACACAGCTGGGAGACAATTATGAAATCTCGTCAAACAGAGGTTTGATCGCTAGAGAATCTTCTTTTGTGATCGGTTTTCTCTGCACTCTATTGAAAGGGCGCCTGATAAATTGTCATTGTAATGCTTGTTAATGTGAATGGGTGGTCTTCTGGGAGATGCCAAGGTAACAACTCAGAGGAAGGTGAGAGGAACAAGGTTGATGAAGAAATGTGTATAACTTAAGTGTAACTTAAGAATACACTGTTACTGATTTTAAAGAGCTAAAATTTCATTTTGATCAATACAGTGTCAAGTCAAGTCAACATTTATTTATATAGCGCTTTTTACAACAGATGTTGTCACAAAGCAGCTTTACAAAGACTCTGGTGTCCGAGCCCCCAGTGAGCAAGCCCAGGGCGACAGAGGCAAGGAAAAACTCCCTCAGTTAAAAGGAAGAAACCTCGAGAGGAACCGAGACTCAAAAGGGGAACACATCCTCCTCGGGTCAACACCAGATAACAAGACAAGCACTATGCACTATGATCTTAACACAAGGGCCCATAAGAGATGATCACAAAATCAACATTATAGTGATGAAGATATGATAACAATAGTAGATAATTCTCTCACATCCTCAGAACACACATCCTTTATCAAGTTCTAACGAGCTCTCTTTGAATTTTCTTTCAATTACCAGATTCACCAATTTAGAGAAGGGAGGCAAAGCAAAACCCAAGTTATAAAACCACCTCTACACATTGTGTGCAGTTACACATTTCCACCAGAGAGGTCTCCATATCCCCAACATCTACATAGTGTAGCTTTAATTTAACTCTTTGCTACATAAACACAGATAAAAAAAAAATTCAAGGATATGGGCCCTTTAAATGGATGCGTAATAACTAACATTCATTATTATTATTAATATATATTATATTTGACATATTTGTTGTTAATTTGATCACATTTTAATCTCATTGCAATGGCAGATAGTTTGGCTTATTTGCTTTATAAGGTGATTTCACCACATCAAAGTAAATAATGTTAATAAAATATGAGAATCCTTTAGGCTCCTTTTTTCCCAAAAGTGTACAGCAAAATATGATAATAAGGGTTTCAGGGAGATTTTTACTTCCCTCTGAGAGATCTCTTAAATATTTGCTTTCCTGAGCTCAGCGAATGTGTACCAACATGAAGGCTTCCCTGGGTGGACTGCAATATGAATACCAGGCTAACTCTGGGAAGCTGTGCTTATTAATATATTTATTTGTTTTTTCATTTATTTTATTTTTCAAACAGTCCAAATGATCAAAAAACACTAGATTTCCTCTCTTTAAAAATAAAATTTTAAAGGTCTCAATTTTTAATTCCCCACTCCATGCAGTCCACAAATGGAACCTTAACTATATAAACAGCCTGTTTTGAACTTGAATTTCTGTAAAGTTGCAAAAACAAAAACAAAGCGTTTGCATACGCCTGCCTATCTGCCTGCAGCAGTTTAGCACTGCTCACTTATGCTGAAGTTATAAGGAGTGTTTCATCCTGGACTGTTTTTTTGACTGAGACAGTCGATCGGAGCAGGGCTGTTAAAGGGACACTAACACAAACATCATTAATTCTAAGGGATACAGAGAGGTTGGAAAATGGTCATGTAAAAATGATTTATGGCTTTTTTGGTACATAAAACCACACAACATCTTAAGTGGACAGTGTATGATAAAGGCTCTTTAAAGAGAGCTGTGTTTTGTGAGAGATTAATTTCCTTTTCCCTTTCTACATGTTCAGATTTATTTAAATTGGTTGGCAATAAAAACAGTAAACAAGCCTTGGCTGTGAAGACAATTAGCTTTGAACAGCTCTCAGATGTTCATTATTACAGCAAAACCACTGCTTTTCTACTTTACTGCTACTAACTTCAGGTTTTGCACTGCTGCCACATTAACATTGAATGATGGCGCATGTGCAGTGAAAAAAACACACACAGTTCCGAACTCAGCGTTCTCATTAAGGCTGCATGGCCATGAATCAGATACATGTCTGATCCAGGGCCACATATGAAAGGCCTTGTTCAGACTGCCAGCCCAAGCCAAATTTTTTGCATATCCAGATCAAGATTGATTTTTGACAGCCTGGACAGAAAAACACCAGATGAAATACGATTTTTGCTCTTCGGATCCAGACCGCATTTGGATGCGGTTTGAAATGCGATTTGACTTGTCTGCATGCTTAAATTGGATTTCAAAGTGTCTTTTGTGTAAAATCCAGTGTGATGTAGGTGCTGGGATTTACTACACAGTTACTGATGCCTGTGGACGAATAAGGTACGCTTTTTACAGCGAGCTCAAACACGGTCTCTATGATAAGCCAAGCTGTCAAGCACTGGAACTTCATGATTGCTACTGTGATGCTGGTAAAGATCAAACTGAAACCTCTGGGAGCAAACCCACATCCATTGGCAATGGCTCTATATGTGTGTATTGATCTATCTAGGTATCAGCACTGGCCCCCTGTTTGGGCAGTGTCTGAGCTCAGGGTGAGTTTTAGGCTCTGAACTTCCTGTACTAGCTGGAATATTATCCAACGGAACATTAAGCACGGTTGTAAGTCGCTCTGGATAAGAGCGTCTGCTAAATGCCGTAAATGTAAATGTAAATGATTGTTTACCCTTGAAATGAGTGTGGCACATGAAGCATTGTAGTTTTACACATGTGGGTCAGTTTAAGAGCGTGATCTGATACCATTGTCAGATATAGCGCACTTTAAAGTATTTTGTGAACAGCCTAACAAGAAGATCGGATTATGTGGGACATCAGATTTGTGTCACATTAAGGGAAAACAGAACACACAGATTTCTTTGGACTGTCGTAATGTCTGATAATTATAAGAGGCGATAATCAGGGTACAAACACTACACATGTTATGGAGCCACAGGAACACAAATTATGGCCCTGGTTTTCGGAGTAGGATCTTCAAAGGAGCTCAACATTTATCATAAACAGAAATTTTGAGCTCTTTTGAAACAGTAAGGAACTGATTTTTGACAAAATGCCTAGAAAACAGCACAATATTTGAAAGAGGCCCAGCCAGTTAGGGCAGATCTTATTTACATATGTTATATAGGCACAGTTATAAACAGCTTTTTAATAAAGTGAGCTCAGAAAATGATTATGTTAAAATTAGGGCTGGGTACAGAACTTGGGTACTGACAAGAATTGCGTCAGTACTACCGAGTACTGATTCAGGTTAAATCCATCAGGCCAAATTTTGGTACAAGCCCAATACATAATCAAGGTAATGGTGAGCTGAAACTCAACTGTGACTCAGACTCAAGTGTGGTTACACTTTTTATAACCTGACAGACACGATGCTCTGCAATATTTGTGCAAATTGCAAAGCTGGCCATGGCAACACATCCAACCTGAGGAAACAGCTGATCAAATAAAATATCTCAGAACTGAGGAGTGTATTGTTTTTGATAGCCTAAGGCCAAGTCCCCCGCAGCAGCTGCAGCTGAGGTTAGCAGCACGCCTACAGCCAGCAGTGAAGAAGTTGAAACCTCCATGGACGACGAAACTTTAAGTGAGGCACTCACAACTTCATCAATATACTCAGGTACTAAATTAGCTAGGTACAGAAGTTGTTGTCGGAGAAACTGGGCTTTTTTCACTGTGTTAGTTGATGCTGAGTGAATCAATACTGAGCCACTGGCTGCATCGAAATTCCTTACCAGCCTGCTCTTTACTGTAAACAAACAGTAATATTACATGAGACTTTAAAGTATGTCTGAAACCCCATTTCTCTCCTAATCCAACTAAACTATCCTGACTGCTATGACCCCTAGAATTTGGGAAGGACATCACATGTATTTCCTCCGATATATAAATGACAGTGTGTCCATGCTATGCCCTAGTGACAGACAGTGTAGGGACATTTTTGGGAGGGGACAGGGAAATAGAGAGGGGTATTATTTTACCTATATATGCAAAATAATATATATATATATATATATATA
>CM067490.1:8606284-8627336 GCA_034552555.1 Semaprochilodus insignis | reverse complement strand
ATATATATATATATATAGTTAGTCTAGTATATAGTCTAGTTTTCTAAATTACTGTTTATTGCCTCCACTAAAGGCTCTCTTTACAGTCACCAGTCTATTATCGCTTGAATGCCATGGCCTATTTATTATTACTTTTTATTAGTATTATTTATTATTAATATTATTATTATTATTATTATTTATTAGTATTGTTGCTTACCATGAGCATCCCTTCATGCCCACAATTTACTATCCTCTAATGGCTACTTCCAGCATGATAATGCATGATAATGTCGCAAAGCCGTCTTAAACTGGTTTCATGAACATGACGATGACTTCAGTGTTCTTCAGTGGCCTTCTCAGTCACCGGATCTGAATCCAACGGCCAGAATCTCAACATCTCAACAGCTTATGGAATCTATGCCACAAAAAAATTAGGTTTTTGAGGGCCCATTCCATTATTAATATAATGATCCATTACGGTATTAATACATACTTATTTTACTTCACATGTACTAATAAAACTTTGTTGACTTAATCAGTGCTTGAGCTACAAGGCCAGTGTAGCTAACAAGCAATGGAAGCTTATACTCCACCAAATAGCATAATAGCAGAGCTAAATTGTCAAACTGTGTGGAGATGTTTAGTAATCCCTAATAAACTTGTTTATATGGTTTCTGGCACTGTATGACTGTTAGACTATTATCTATAAACATGGGTTGAAGTATATTAGCATAGCTAAAAACAGCAGTTTGCCATTATTTATTAGCTACATTAGCCTTAAACATGACTCGGGTGATTAACTACATACTGTATTTAGGTAAAAGTGGAAAAACAGCATAAATTTGATTTCGAAACTATTTAAAGTCTAATACCATGCTATAGATACTATGATGTTCTTGTTGCTCCCTGAAGCTGAAAGTCCAGCCGGTTTGACGTCTGGAGCCTCATTTGACATGTAGCACATCACACAGAGCAGGAACATCCAGTGGAGTATATTCATCTCATGCCTTTCAGATGGCAGCAGAATGATGAAACTGCAGTGAGAGCATTCTGAGGTCTGCTTATTCACATCACTGTCAAAATGTCCACACGCCCATAAAAGCAGCGATGGAGGGGGCGGGGGGCGGGTGAAGGGTGAATGTTTTCATGACTTGCAGTCAGTGATTCTCTATATGCATCATCTGTTCTATTACAATCAGCTTGGCTTTGACATATTAATCAATTCCACTATCAACTGTACGCCACTCACACCCGCAGCCTCTGGTTTCCATACAGGTCATGAAAGTAGGAGTTTGGCGCGAGCTCTCTGAAGTTAGTTATTCATTATTTTGGGCAGCATGATGGTGAGCTCCAATACATTGTAACTGGATTACTTTGAAATTCACAACAAGTTGTTGTGTTAAAGATGCGCACCAGCACTATATGGCGAAAAGTGATGTGGACGTCACTCTAATTAGTCAAGCTACACCAGTTGCTAACACGTGTATGTATACAATCAAGCTCATAGCCATGCAATGTCCATAGACAAACAATGGCAGTAGGATGGATCATACTAAGGAGCTCAGCTGCACATGGCACTGTCATGACACTGTCATACCACCCACAAGTCAATTCATGGAATTTTTTCCCTGGTCAACTACAAATGCTATTATTGTAATGTGAAAGCATCTAGAAGCAACAACAGCTCCGCTATGCAGTGGTAGACCTCACAAACCTACAGTATGGCTGTTGAGCATGTAGTCTGCAAAAATCTTCTTGCATCATTCACTAGAAGTTCAAAATTGCCTCTGGAACCAATATCAGCAGAAGAACTGTGCTGCCATAGCTTCATGAAACAGGTTCGTATGGCAGAACAGCTGCTTACTAGCCTAAGTTCACATGTGCATGCGTTGTGTTGACTATAGCATAAAGTATGCTGCCGCAGACTGGACTCTGGAGCAGTGGAAAAGTCTTCTCTGGAGTGGCAGATATGGGTTTGGCGAATACCAAACAGTAAAGTTGGTTGTGGTGATAATGGTCTGGATTAGGCCCTTTAGTTTCAGTGGGTAATGTTAATACTACAGCATACTGAGACTATATATATATTCAGGTAAGACCATTTCCTGTTCCAGCAGGACTGTGCCACTGTGTACTAAGTGAGTTCCATAAAGACATGGTATGATGAGTTTGGTGTTGATCAACTCCAGTGGCCTGTACATAGCCCTGACCTTAACCCCACTAAACATCTTTGAAATGAAGTGGAACATCGATTCTAAGGCTGTTACAGTCGCAAAGGCAGGGGGACTCCATATATTAAGGCCCATGGTTTTGGAATGGGATGTCCTACATGTTCATATAGGTGTGATGGTCCATATACATTTGGCCATATTTATCTAGCGATACAAAAATATATTTAAAATGTTGAATTGGGATTAATTGGATCAGCATTACAGAGAGGTATAACATTAACAGTATTTCTGTAGGGTTACAAATGCAGTAGATTGAACCCACTGCCACCTAAACACTCGTCTGGAGTTCAGTAACTGCACTTTCAAACATCAGCTGATACGATTCCAACATTGTAATGTGTCTTAATGTAATATTCTGTGTTCCTACATTAGCTGTAGCTCTAAACTCTGAAACAGAGGGAGATACACTACAGAATCAGTTTTCAAAACTACAGGGCCTGACACTTTTGTAATTTGCTGAACAAACAAGAAATAATGGCCAATCTAAATGGCCTCAGGTCAGGTAATTGCGATGCTTTGTGATGGCCATTGATTTTTCGCCCCACCTCCGAGCGGATGGGCCAGGGAAAGGTCTGCGGCTGATTCGCAGTGGGAGTGATGGGCCGATATATGATCTGCTCCTCACGCGCCCACGCCCAATCGATGATTTTAGTGTGGAGGTCAAACTGCTGAGTGATTGCTTCCCACCCGAGCCAGCCCGGCCCCCTTATCTCTCCCAGCCAAACCCAGGAGGTGAATATAGGTAGTAAAAAATAATTTAGCAACATAAAATTTAGCAACCAAATCTATAATGATGTAGAGTAAGTGAAAATATATATGTATGTCAATGGTTAGTTTAGCGTTCCAACTGTCTGCTGTGAGCCAGAGGAGTACGGATTCTGTTAGCATCTTAGCTACATTAGCCACATAGCACCAGTGCTAAAGCCAAAGAAGCAGACTTCAGACAGTCTTAGTCAGGGCAGGAGGGGGGTCTGTTTTCAGATTGGGAGTTATAAGAGACCACTTTAAACTCTATTTCTCTCTCTCACACACACAGCAATATAACTTTATGCAGTCTAACTTTCTGTAATATGTTTACATTTTTATAGCTTTATAATATTATTGTTCTTTTCTTTTCTTTTATTATTATTATTATTATTATTATTATTATTATTTATATGCTAAAGTGGCAAAATGAAAAGTGATGAAATGAAAAGTGACGAGTTTTTGTCTTAAGTGACAGTCATGACAGTCAGTATGCTACAGATGATGCTAACTTAACATCCTGTCAGCAGTTCTCTCTTTCCACCCGCTCAGACATCTCCCCATCTTCTCACATGGTTTTGCTACTGTTCATCTTCACATAATTCACGCATGAGAACCGTGAAAACTCTGTGGAGCGCTGCCTATTAGTCAGTACCACATTATCACTCTAGATTATGATAACCTCTCAAGCCTGATTTATGGAATTCCTCTTCCACCTTAAATAGTGTGGCACCTACACGCTAGTGTCCGAATACGTGCCTGAATGTAAGTGCTGCATCATTTAAGGTGGAACAGGAAATTAGAAGCTAACTTCAGCTGCATCTAATCTTTATCCACTGTAAGAGTTACAGTCAGCGAAGCAGGACTGTGGCCCTACAGGTGGTGTATTTTAGGAAATGTGTGACTATACTAGGGGCAGTCCAATACTCAGAGTCCTTATAACAAGCAGGGGTCAAAACACAAGCAGGCAACACCATAGGCAGTTCAGTATTCAAAAAAACAGGAGACAATGCAGGGGCCACAAACACTGGCATCAAACAAAGTTAAAGGAGTGGGTGGAAAACAAAAGCACATGGGAGATAGTTTGTGAGGGGGTTGCCGGCTTAACCTCTACATTAACCTCTACAGATACACACTTGGATGTACCATCTGAGCATCATTGTGCTCATATGCATGCATATATACACTGTATATTACTGTAAGCAGTCCAAAAAGCTGCTGGCCCGCCAGGAATTCTTCTCTTATAATTACCCACTCTAGCATTTTGACTTCATTAATCTTTATGGGGGATTAAGGAGGAAAACTGCATACACCTGATTTTCCACCAAACTGTCCCTTTAGATCAGTCTGGAAAGCTGTTGTGAAAACACCTATAAATGACGTGAGCATCAATCTAATATCTGCTTTAAAGGGGAACTCCACCAGTTCTTCAAAACTTCTACATGATCAAATGGTCAGGATGTAAACAGAGTCATTCAGAGTGGTTTGGTGTGAAATGCTCCATTCTAGAGAAACGTACCGCTTAGAATTGTTCACAGTGGTGGTGATAGGAACCAGACATCCACCTCTAGGTTCATAACCATTACCAATTTAATTACACTGCCTGATATCTGAGATATGATTTTATGATAGTTTTGAGAGGATTTATATGAAATGGTTATGAATATGCTATCTCCATTTTATGATAGTTTTGAGAAGGTTTCAGTCTAAAAATCCATTCATGGTGGAGGGATACATGCATGGCATTTTGGGGCAAAACAGATCCGAGGAAAAACTGCTATTTCATATTTTCCACTATTTTACCATCATATAAAACCTTAGAAGACATGTGTAGGTTGGCTGGTGGTTTTGGATAGTAAATAAAATGGCTATATTTGTGTTGTAGACATGGTGACCCCTTGTTCCATCACTACCACTGTAAGTCAGTATGTCAAAAAAATATCTTAATTTTATGATATTTCAGTTTTCACATAATGAGAAACATATACCCTGAGTAGATCAGTTGGCGAGATTACAAGATATGTTGCAGTAGCTCCATGCCCTTAACAGCAATGACATGAATTTTTGACCCTTACAGTGCTGTCAGAAAGCGCTCTCAGATGTATATTTCTGACCGTGGTGATGCAGTAGAGGTTAAATAAAGTGCTTTCATTTCTCTGGAGGCCGTCCACATGGACAGAAACACCACTATTTCCATGGTGATTCAGCGAAGGCTGTTATTTTGGCCTGCCATGTGTTTATTCATAGTCTTCACCATCAGCATTTACGTCACGCCGTTTATTCCTAACAGCCGCTGTGTATCTCACACATACAGAGTGGACCCGGGCTGAATGTGCTCCTTTCAGGACCTGTATAGAAAGCCCTGGCGAGGACAGTGCATGCTGAGTCAAAGCGAATGGCCGAAAGCTGATCTGTGGTTGTGGGTAAATATAGCAGCACTCAGCCTATATCTACTGGACCGAGCGCTGTCCAGACGGCAGTGAGTTTCAATAGGCAGAGAAAAGCACACATACAGAGTCAGGAAGGGGCAAGAGCTTCATGTTTTTCATGTCACGATTTGTTGAGGTCATGTCCAGGTTTGGGTTTATGTTTTTGACGATGCTGTATATCACTGCTGTCATAGCAAAAGCTTTTTTTTAAAGCCCTAAAATCTTTCAGATTTAACTTACTTTTATTTAACAGGCTCGTCATGTTGGTTGTTGGTCAATTCTGTAAAAGTAGTATTGCAGCACAGTGGTGCAGTGGGTAGTGCTGTCACCCCACAGAAGGGCCTGAGTTTAATTTCCCAGCAAGGCAACTTGTGCGGAATTTGCATGATCTGCGTAGGTTTCCTCCAGCTGCTCCAGTTTCCTCACACAGTTCAAAAACATTCAGTCAGGCGAGTTGGAGGTAATAAATTGCCCCAGAGTGTGTGTTTGAATGTGTGTGTGCCCTGTAATGAACTGGCACCCTGTCCTGAACTATTAGCGTTGGGATAGGTTCCAGCACCCCCATGAACTAGGAAGATAAGCGGTATAGATGATGAATGCATGAAATATTGTAGTAAGTTGTTGTTTCATTGTTAAGGTTTGTTTTTGGTTTTTTATTTTTGTTTTTTTTTTTTTTTTTTGGAATCAGAAGAATTAAATTAAATTCTTAAAAATAGGCAGACACAGTTAAATCAGACCCCATACCAAGACAGACCCTGGCTTTTGGACTTGTTGCCGATCACAGTCTGCATGCTCCTTTTCTTCTTTGGTCTGGAGCACAAGGTGTCCATTTCTTCCATAAGAGATCTGGAATACTAATTCATCAGGCCACAATATCCACTGTGTGAGGGTCCATCCCAGATGCTTCCAAGCCCAGAGAAGTCGATGACGCTTCTGGACCTGGCTAACATAAGGCTTCTGTTTGGACAGTAAAGTTGTAAGTGGTTTTTGTAAATGTCACTCTGTACTGTTGTGCTTGATAAAGGTTTGCCAAAGTAATCCCCAGCTCATGTGGTTATACCAGCTATTGTTGAATGATGCTTATTGATGCAGTACTGTCTGAGAGGACTGAGAACATGGGTGTTCAGCTTAGGCGTGCGCCCTTTACACACTAAGATTCTTCCTGATTTCTTGCATTGTTTAGTAATATGCACTGTAAAGGGAGAAATATGCTAATCCTGCCCTATCTTTGAGGAACATTGTTTTAAACATTTCAATCATTTTCTTACACATTTGTTGACAAACCAGAGATCCTCTGACTAACTTTGCTCCCCAAAGACTCAGCATTTCCTGGATACTGATTTTGTACCAAATTATGATTACACTCACCTGTACTGTTATATAGGACAGGCAGACATAGTTAAACCAACTGTCCCATTGGTTAGGACGATAGATAGATAGATAGATAGATAGATAGATAGATAGATAGATAGATAGATAGATAGATAGATACTTTATTGATCCCGAAGGTGATTTAGCAATTTAGCCGGAGGACTGAAGGCCTTACATGTTTGATTAAAGGGCCCAAAAACAGCCTGCATTTTTGTGAGGTCATATGCATTTATTTGATTTATGCTTTAGTACATTTAAACTGCATTTTAGTTGCAACATAACTCAAGCTAATTAGCATTCATATATAAGTGTCACATGTGAGTACACTGTGTTTATGTATTCCTTAAAACAAACTTAATTACGTTTTATACACATACCCAAATACATGATTTATTTGCTGAATGTATTTTGGTGTTTTAGTAGCAGGGAAATATAATGTAAATGCATTTCAACTGCATTTTACTTGCAGTATAACTCAATAAGCTGATATATATTTTATATACATTTAATCATGCCATGTTTACTGATGTATTTCACCACCTTTCCTTTTTTCTCCATTTTATAAACATTCAGGAACACAAACACAAAATTCAGTTTTCAAAGCAGGATTTGTGCAATATTAATCAGTCGATGAGATAAATTAGTCTTAGCATTATTTTAACACAAAGCAGAGTTTTAAATAATTACTAAAGAAAGAAGATCATTTTGATCATTTTGTCACTAAGATAACCCTCAGATTTGTTATGCAGGTGAAATAAAGGTCACAAATTACATTACAAAAATGAAGAACAGCCTGTAGTCAGGAAGAGGTCACGACCTGAACAAGAAGGAGCTCATTTGAGCTGTGACTCAGGAAGATAAGACGAAATCACCTCCAAAATTGCCCGTAATGCTTCTCATCAAACACACCAGAGCTGTTTCCGCTGTTCTCTGAGATCTGTGAGCATGTTATTTATCACACAGTGATGTTCAAAAGTTCACATGCCCCAGTGAAATTCCATGCTGGGTTTCTAAGTGTACATAAGTTCATCCCCTACAGAAAACACACTTCTGCACATTTATGAACAATTTATGGAAACTGAAAAACACGTGTCTTATGAATTTTTAAGCTATTTTATTCAATAGACTCATGCTTATATTTACACTCTACAAGCGTTACAGTTATTTAACCAATCAGGACGGTTTTCTCTGTAGTATCTATCTCGATATAGCTAAGTGGCCTCTCCCATTGATCAGGATTTCAGAAGCTGAAGAGAATTTCTAACGTGCTAGATTAAACATCAGCGTAAACTGCAAAATGGTTATATCTTAATGCAATTTTACAAACAGAAAACATTCACAAGATAAAATTACCTTAAACATGTGAAACTTTCTGGTTAAATAGTAATTTGTAATATATAATACTGTAATAGTCTCATAATAAGAAATATTAGATATATTGACTGCAGCTTCAAATTAGTAAAAGTTGGTACAGTACTGAAAAATAGCAATGTTTGTTTTTCAGTGCAGACAGTATAAACCCTAGATATTTCATGTTTTGTCTTCATATCATTTCATTTGATAATATACATCCATTCCTGTATTTCGGGCCTGCAACAAAGTCCAAAGTGTTTCAGTTGTTATTTTGTCCTATTCTTCCTGCAAATACCCATACCCTATTCTTCCGCAGCCATGCCTTTGTAATGTGTGCAGCATGTGGTTTTCCATTGTCTTCTTGAAGGTAACATATGTAGCTGTAAGATCTAAATGTACTTTTCTACATTAATGCTCCATCACAGAAGTGTACCTTTACCTTAACCAAGGGCACTGACACACCGAACCCACACCATGACAGACCCTGGCTTTTGGACTTGTTGCCGATCACAGTCTGGATGGTCCTTTTTGTTCTTTGGTCTGGAGCACAAGGTGTCCATTTCTTCCATAAGAGATCTGGAATACTGATTCATCAGACCACAATACATGTTTCCAGTGTGTGAGGGTCCATCCCAGATGCCTCCAAGGCCAGACAAGTCGATGACGTTTCTGGACCTGGCTAACATAAGGCTACTGTTTGGACAGTAAAGTTGTAAGCGGTTTTTGTAAATGTCACTCTGTACTGTTGTGCTTGATAAAGGTTTGCCAAAGTAATCCCCAGCTCATGTGGTGCCAACTTTTTTGGAAGGTGTTGCAAGCCTGAAAAGCAGGAATGGATGTATATTAAGAAATTAAAGGATGCTGACCAGACAAAACATGTCAAAGTAAATGTAAAAAACACTGCATTATATTTTACATTGAATGCAAGCTTTTCTGATTTACAGTTGTAAATTTAAGTAGTTTTACTTGCTAAGATATTAATGCGTAAGATATCATTCAAGTGTTTTGGTTTACGTGTGTGGGATAAAAAAAACTTATTACATAAAATGTTGTCACTCATGAGACGTCACTCATCACATCCTGCACTACTAATAGTAGTGACTAATAATAATTATGACCTTTATGATAATGATAATGAATCTATTATTAGGAAAAGTGGTATGAGATGACATCTGTGTCTGCCAATATACTTCTCTCTATCAAATTATTATTGTGAGACTTGCACTTCACAGTTATTTCACCCTGTCTGCAGGCAGACGGTCACTGCACACGCTTAGAAGACACCAGACGGCCACACATCAACTTCCACAAATTCTCTTTCAAACTCTCCCCCACTTCTCTCTCTCTCTCTCTCTCTCTCTCTCTCTCTTAGTGGCTGCAATCGCTCCAGGTGAACTATCAGAGAATGCTGTAGTAATGAAAACAGTAAGATGAAAGGATGAAAGGTGTGAGTGAACGCTTCCGCATCCCACCTGTAAGTATCTTCAGTGAAAAATCCTAGATGTGCTCCGCTCCCCTGCTGCTCCTGAGGAAACTCCTTCACTGCTGCTCGATCTTTTTTCATTTCGACTATACAGAGACAAAAACCTCATCAGTTAGGTACCAGGTACCATTTAGCATAGCTGAGTAATTCCACAAATTCATAATCTCTCTCTCTGTACACAGGGAAAGATGTTACCCAAAGTACTTTACCAAAAACATATATACTATTTATATAAAATTCAGTTCATCTTTA
The DNA here is from genome assembly GCA_034552555.1 of Semaprochilodus insignis. NCBI lineage: Eukaryota > Metazoa > Chordata > Actinopteri > Characiformes > Prochilodontidae > Semaprochilodus > Semaprochilodus insignis. The sequence continues at coordinate 8,617,494 of CM067490.1, read as the reverse complement.
TTGTCATTATACCAATACAGGGTTGCACAGTATAACAAAACACTATCAGGCTACTTCTTCAGTGCAGTGATTAAAAATTAGATAAATAGTAAGTAATAGAGCAAAAACAAACAGAGAGAGACACAATGCAGAAAAAACAAGACTGTGCTGTTTTTTTCCTGCCTCCAGCTTTTTCTATCAGCACCATGAAGCTGTTCAGATGCGTAATAGAAATTTTGGCAGAATTTTATCACAATACGTCATATTTTAACAAATCCAAACTGCAGTGGGACTGTATATATGTGTATATGTATATTTACACACACATCATCATCAAAAGAATAGTTGCATATATTTTTGAACCCAGAAGGAATTAACCACCTGGAATGAAACTTGGTGGGTAGGTCTGACATTGTGAGCAAACATGGTAACCCAACACCATACTAAGAGACAGTACTTCTGTATGTGTACCTCAATAAATATTGCACATATACAGCTCTGGAAAAATTTAACCTCCTGAGTCCCTGCGTCCTCATATGAGGACATTAGATTTCTGTTTCTCTGCACCAAGATACTTAATTTTTTTAAATGTTGATGTAATGGTGGCAAGCCGGACACAGGGGTCGGATCCATAGTAGGATTTATTGTCAAACACAAAATAGCAGAAAAATGCAAAAAAGGGTCCAAAAGAAAGAAAAGCCCAGAAGTTCTCTAAAAAATAAAGCAAAAGGCTTCAAAAATTCAAAAGCTCAGAAGACGTGTCAAAAAAGTCACAACAGGAACCCACAAAGAAAACAAGAGCAAAAAGATGTCCAGAGTTCAAGAGTCCAGGGCAGAGGGGTTACTCTGAAAGGCAATGAGACAGAGGTTATACAAAGAGCAGAGGATGGGTTCAGTACCATCCATGCAAGCGGTACAATAGGTAATGCTCCACAAACACCTGGGGAGGGGAAGGCCATTTAAAGGGAAGGATGATTATTTGGGATGGGAAGCAGGTGAGAGAGGGCAGGTGCGGGAGGGGCTAGGTGAGAGGGAGCAGACGCGAAAACCCTAGAATTCCGGTGAGTTAGACCTCTGGTGGCTGGCATGAGAAGTGTCCCAGGAGTGCCTATCCTGGGATGACCTGACAGTTGACCCCTTGGCCTCATATGAGGACATTGTTTTTTGCCAAAACAACTTCCTGTACAAAGACAAAGTTTAGTTTTTATACTTGTTAGGTCCTACTAATTAAAAATATTAAAATTAAAAATGCACACCAAGCTAAAGTCCGGGTCTCAGGAGACCACTCCAGTGTCTTCTTAAATCAGCGTCTCCACATGTACAGCAGGTTCTTAGTGAGGAACAGAAGGTTCGGTTCTAGCTTTACTGGCAGATACAGTGAGCGTCTGGTTCATAAGAACAAGGTCAAGCAGCAAACGCACTGGACAACACAGCTACAGACTGGCAGAGGGCCAAAACCACTCTCTACTGACCGTGATGAGCACCACCTCATTCCAATGTCACTTAACCACTGTAAGATGACCTCAAGTGACCTACAGAAAGACTGGCGAGCGGCAGGTGGGGTGAAATGCACAGCGAGCATGGTTCAAAAAACAGGCTTCTGTAGGCGTCATTAGTCATTTTCTAAATAAACAGATCTAAAATACAATATTTGATTTGGAATTTGGGAGAACTGCTCATTTTGGTCAAACACAAACCCAGATACTGTACAACTAGAGAAACTGATCATTTTCAGGTGGTCTCTTAAATCTTCCCAGAGCTGTATGTACATATATAGTGCTATCTCTGTTTGGGTACTGGCTGGCACAGTTGAGTGTTATTACTGTTTTGTTAGTGGCAAAATTGAATGTTCAGTCATTACTATTAATAAATAGACATACTTACAGTGAAGGGTCAGTCAAACTAAATCATTTTAGTCTAAATTGTGAAATCTGTTAAAAGTTACAAATGTGACATTTGACTGATTCATATGTGAACACTTTGTGTGAAACTGTAAATTGTAAAGACGATCATCAAAGTAAACAAAACGTCATGCGCAATGAAGACGTCAGCAGCTGATGTAACAGAGATGAGATGAGCAGATGTCTCTGTCTTTTAAAGCTGTCTCAGGACTGCGTGTGATATCTCTGAGAAGGCGGCAGTGTCAGGGTACCCACAATCCTTTTCACTGCAGCTCCTGGCTCTGTCTCACGCTCTAATCCCACCGTGGCCCAGATAGACTGTTTTAACCCCTGCTGAATGATGCTTTTTCCTCAGAGCGACGTGGCCCGGTCAAAGCGCCAACAGAGTCCAGAGCCCACCTCAGACCCCAGACCGCTCAGGTTATCTCATCTAACACGACATGAGCACGGATCCCTCAGCACGTTCTCTCTATTCAGTGCCGACACAATTCCGAAAGGCAGCTTGATTTCACTCCAGCGGGCACCTCAATGTATCGGATGTGGCAGAGATTTAAGAGGATTAAAAACCTCTTTTAAAATTCATGGCAGTACAGGCAGCCGCTGATAAGTGCGCAGGAGTAAAGTTAGTCAACTTTTCAGCTTTAAAAACACCTGCCAAGGGTTTAATCCCCTTCCATCACGGATGTGGATTGCATCCTATTATTTGCCGGATCTCGGGGACTGGAAAAATCAGAGGGATTCTACAGCGCTGATGGATGGCGTGATGAAGTAGAAGAGTATGCAGTCAATAGGCTGATCATACTCGCTTCACAAGAGCTTATAGGAAAATCAGAATCTTTTTTCAGACGTCTGAAAAGGCTTCCTCTCGTTCCAGGTGTGTATGTAAATTCAAATCTGCATAAAAACAGTAATGAAATCAGTATACAATATTAACATGACAGTGACTGTATAATATTGTGTGCAAAAGTGCGAGTGAATCAGACATAGCAGTGATGCTGGAGTTGACACACTCATCACCAGTAGAATAGTTGCACAAATACTTGCACCCAGAAGGAGTCATCAGACAGGAATGAAACTTGGTGGGTAGGTTTGACATTGTGAGACATGCGAATGATTCAAGTTTCACGCTCAGCTGCGCATGTGACGTAAGCAAGGATGGGCCTTATCGCTGTACCTGACTGACCCAACAGCCACAATTACAGATCTCCAAGCAGTGATGCCCTCCATGAGTCATGTTAGTGCCAGCACCATTGGCAGACAAGCATGCAGGCCACTACAACACTGCCCTTAACATCACGTCAATCTCTCCAAAGACTGCAATGGTGTCGTGCCAGATTGTCATGGAGTGACTCAGAATGGCAGCGGGTCATCTTCAGTGACGAGCCCCGCTTTTGTCTTGGTGGAAGTGACCGATGAATCTGTGTGTGGAGGCAGCGTGGTCAGCACCCAGATGACTGGCTTGTTGTCATGTGTCACAGGCCCAGAAGACCTGGTGTCACTCCACCTCCAACCTTACCGCAAAATCTGCAGGAACCGTGTGAGAATATTGAAGCTGCATGCGATGGATTATCACAGGACACCATTAGGAACCTCTACAACTCCATGCCGAGTCTAAATTTATCATCATTTATTGTTCCTGGTAACCTTTATCTCTCTTTCAGAATAGCCTGGCAGTCCAACACTTCCTTCTGGGTACAAAAGTTCTTTTGATGATGAGTGTATATACTGTATATATATCTGTGTGTGTGAGAGTAGTATACCACCCATTGCTCATACTATCAATGTCCATTTTATCAGCTGCAATCACCATATAGAAACTCTTTATGCTGTAGTTCTACACTTACAGACTGTAGTCCATCTGTTTCTTTGCATACATAAAGGTGGGTGTTGTTCCACCTTTACCCTGTTCTTCAATGGTCAGGTCCCCTAGAGTGCTCCCACAAGGCAGGCAGAACAGGTGGTGGATGATTCTTAGCACTTCAGAGACACTAACATGGTGGTGGTGTGTTTGTGTGTGGTGAATTAATGTTAGAAACCAACTGGAAACTCCAGTTCAGTCCAGCTTTTATCCAGAAACTGCAGCATATTACTGGTGCAGAAATCCCATGTCTTGACCATAAAGGGATAAATCTGTTGTTTTTTACTGCTATCAGTGTAACGTATTACGGCTGCGGCATGTGAAAGTAAACACAGCGCTGTTTTGACCTTACAGTGAGTTTGTTCGTTGGCCGAGAGTGAAGCCCCAGAGCAGATGATTCACACTGACTCCATTAAGAGCTGCTCTCACTCACTTGCAGCCGCTCTGCAGAGGAGAGAGTGCAGCTTCTCCACAAAGCGCTGAACCCTGGGCTACTACAGTCAACAGCTGAGGTTAAAACATTTAATAGTTTGTTAGGACCTTTTCAGAAACCTTTTTATTGATAGCCCTGCAAGCGCTTTGTGTTCTCTCACAGCTGCTTCACTTCAGCGGAGGAAGAAAAGATGCATCCAGTCTGAAATCTCCCTTTATGTAACTTTACTTTATGTTTGTTTTTCCCTCTAAAGGGACCACAGCTTAACGCAGAACCGACTAATCGTAGGCAATTAGTTCCATGCTGGCCCAGATTGGGGCGGATAGTGTGATATAACTGTATTTATTTATTTATTTATTTATTTATTCACTGCTAATGCACAACATGCTAGAACAAAACAGCAGAGAATGAGGTTTTACTTCACTAAACACAGAATTACGTTTGGACAAAACAAATATATTTTGCCTCCAGTTCAGTGTTCCAGGTCTCTACACGTCTGCACTGTTTTCCAGGCTTAGTTTTAATTACACTATGTAACAGGATTTTTGTTCCTGGTTTCTATGTGTTATATTTCTATTGCTTATGTGTAAAGCGTAAACAAAAACAGCTACATTCATCACAAACTTGTTTCTGTGCCATGGATAAAAAAATCGGATTTATTTCACGCTACTTAGTAATGTGTAAGATATTAACACAGTGCATAAAACATATATTGTAATATAATACATATGTTGCTAGAACATCAAAAAATTCTTAATTACATCACTTTTAAACCTCAGTGAATCATCAAAACGTTACAGAATAAAATGAGGAGCAAACATCCACTGATACCCTTAAGAGCATTTTTTTATTTTGCAGTGCTCGCATGTGAAATGAGGTGCCCAAGGTTTGTCTTGATCCCTGACAGGCATGCCGAAGTATGCTTTGCAGGCCTCACACATCTTAGCAGATGCTTTCACTGAATACTTTTTCACTCTTGTCTTGATAAACTGGACACAGAAGTAGCGTCTGCCGGATGCAGCGACCTCTTGATGCCATCTAAATTAAATGTGGCTCTGTATCCACTGTCCACTTACTCAGTGGGAACATCAACTGAAATGGTTGATTTAAAGTACCTGTGTAAACTACTGGACAGTCCAGACACTTCTAGAAAGTTCTAAAAAATTCTCAAAAAAAAAGTTCCAGAGATTTCTCACAGTTCCAGAAGCTACTAGAAGTCTACTCACCACTGAATGTATTGCAAATGTTCTGTCAGAAAGACTCAAAAGGCAAAAGTGATGGAAAATGATATTTTAATCCTTGATATGGTGTACAATTTAAAGGATAATAATGCTTAAGCATTTAGAACCTCGCAGATCCTACTGGATATTACTGGTATGGGGCAGAGCATACTCCCTGGAAAACAGGACCGATACCAGCCTGGTGGTGGTGGTGGTGGAGGAAGGAGGAGAACATTGAAACGTTGGCACCTGAAAGCAGCAGACCAGGAACATAAGTTGAATCTCTTTAAAGCCAGATGGTAGACTGCGACTGGTCAGAGTAATGAATGAATGCGTGAAGTAGCATTAAAGTCTTCCTGGGACACCTTGTGCTAAAGCTTTCAATACTGGAAGACTGAGAACATTCATTGTCCTGTTCATTGAACATTCATTGAAACATCATTGTCCTGACCACAAAAGCAAAGTTTATGGGGACCAATAGCAATGATCTGTACATTTTAGACCTAAGGAATTATGAAAACAAACTCAGTACCCATGAACAAGAAACAAATAAACATTTGTAACCTGGTGTAAATAAAACACCAAGTCAACACTCGTCTACAATGGCCATCTAAACTTGCCTTCTAAAATTCCTTTCAAAAAGGGCTTTAAATGTTGGAGAGTCAGAATTCTTCAAAGGAACCAAGCGTCCCGCTCTAAAAGCTCCCTTACAGAAAGTTAGTACATGAAATGTTTATGATCTCTCTGCCTTTACATTGTGTTATTATAGTTTGGAGATGATTTTGGACTGAAATGTAATTATAAATCCAGTCATGGTGGAGGGCTAAACACAGAGTGTAGTGAGGCCCAAAAAAATTTATTCATTGACTTTTGTACCCTCATCAACATTACACATACAAACTCAGAAGATGTGTGTAGGTTCACTGTTGGTTTTGGAAAGCAATAAAATGGCTATATTTGTGTTGTAGACATGGCAACCCCTGGATCCTATAACTACTACCACTAAGAAAGAGTCTCCACAATCGACCATTTTTTATCAAACCACACTGAATGACTTTGTTTACATCTAATGTTTACAAATTGAATTATTTTGAAATTCTGAAAAACTGACGGACTTCTCCAGAAAAATCTCTCTGTAACGGTTTCGTTTATCGTAGAGCAGCTCTGTGCTGATGCTGTGTGCATATTTATCTTCGACACTCATGTCATGTTCATCAAAGTGTCTTCCTCCAGATTTTTCCTTAAATCAGGAGGCTGACTACCTGGGGGCTAATACCAGGTGGTCTTCTCCAATGGGGGCTGACAAAAATGCAGGGGGATAAAGGATGAATCTTTTACTACATTTTAATCTTTTAACTACATAAAAAAAAATACTCATCTTACTGGATATTTTTAGCAGTTCTCCTGTCAAGACTACTGCTGCTGCTGCTGCTGCTAATAATAATAATAATAATAATAATTCATACTCTTAATGTTATTTTTATTATTATTAGTAGTAGTAGTAGTAGTAGTAGTAGTAGTAGTAATAGAAGCAGTAGTAGTGTTAGAGATACATAAAGTGTTCAGTTAAATAAACTTATATTGAACAGTAGAATTATATTGGACACTTATTTGGAAAGCATTATCGTTCATGCTGAATTGAAGTCAAGTCATAGTAACCTCACACCAAAGATGTTATAGAGGAGGAGACCGGTCACTGGGTGGAAAATGAATGGGAAAGCTCGAAATGCTCAACACTGCATCTGGTTATGGAAAAAGTCCTGCCCTTTATAAGAAGAGTAAATTGGACGGCTGGTAAAGCCATGAGTGGAAAAAGCTCCCTATCATTTGTGGAGTTCTGCACAAGAGCTGTTTGCATGTTATTGTGCCAAACTCTGTAATGCACAATATACTGTATTAATGTATTAATGCTGTTTTGTGAGGTTTTATCATAGATGTTTTAGAAACTGTAATTTGACCTTCAGTTTCGTGTTTGTAGGGCTCTCACCGTTCAAATAGATAGGAGTCGCTTCTTGTATGATAGCTGCAAAACGAACAGACTTTCCTATAAGGACACACTTACCACCACCACTACATTGTTGACATAGCTCCAGTCAACATGGCTATGGCAGCCGTGAGAGTGTACTTGTAGAGGCAGTTTGGAGAAGGATGAATTCTGTCATTCAGGCAATTGTCTTATAATGAGAATTGTTCAAGATTGACTTTTACAGTCAACTATTTATGTTTAGGCCTCTTATGCTTTAGCTAGACAGGGTTACAGGACTCATGCAATGTAACCGATTAACTCCACCAAACATAAGTCATCTAGTCCATCTCTTCTTACTTACTTTTCCAATCACAATGAAGTTTGATGGTAGTTGACCGTACAAAAGAATATCAACAATAATCAACAGAATAAGACTCCAGTCTAGCAATATGACTCTAGTGATCTGTATGATTTTAGCTTCTGCAGTGTGTAAGCTGGTGGAGTATTTAAGGTAAATATTGATATCTGAATATATCATCATGGGCAATAATGCAGTACCGGGACTGAAAGATCATGTGTTAAATTGGTATTGATCAACACATCCAATCTAACCGACTTTGTCATGATACCTTGATTTGAAAACCGTATCCAGCCTTTACTGCCCGTACACATTAAGTTCACGGAATATCTATGGAGTGAAATTGTTGGCAAAGCAGTCAAATCTGCGCTGACAGTGAATTTTTCTGATAATTCTTTTAATTTCTTAATGGTGACATGCTGCATCCCCTCCTGTGTGTAAAACGAAGGCCACAAGGCACATTTAACTAAATGTCTGTGTAAATTAGATAGATAGTAAATTAGATGGACAAATAGTGGCTAATGCTGTGTTTCGGTGCTCATTGGAAGGTTGGATATACCAGACGGTTAACTTGGAAATATGACTTAATTCTATCTGTGTGCTTGTTCACAGATACACCCACCTGCTTTGTCTCTGATGTGTTAAAGAACACGTGGATTTAAGGCTGCGTTTAGATTGCAGGCAAATTGGATTTGTTTCTCAGATCAGATCTTCCAAGATCTTAGTCATTTGGAAGTGGTTAGATTGGATTAGTGTGTCTAGGCATCACTAATAAATCTCCATAGGTTGCTGTGGCAACGACATGGGCGTCAGTAATTACATAGTCACACTGGTGACGTGGCTTTCATACGCGGATGCAGGAGCGATGGTGGTGCGTCATTTCACCTTCCATACTCTGTCAAGTTTCACCTTCATTACTCTGTCAATTTACACTTCACAACTCTTTGGCGCTCTTTATGAATCCCAGTACTTTCGTCAGTCTGGATCTGACATCTTCCTGTTTTTCACTAAAGTAAAAGGTGAGTAATACGTCACATCTCGTAAACTTGTTTATCATCTTTACCAGTCTACCAGTTTACAAGTAGGAAAACTGGTATTTCCCAGTTTCTAACACCACTTGAATGCAGCATACATTACAGCCATGCACGCTCAGTGTCCAGGTTTTTGGCTTGGAAGGTTCCTCTGCATGCAGCAATCTAAGAAAATAAATAAATTATTAAATTATTTACAGACTGAATTTAAGGATAAATTGTCACTTGACCATTTTAAAATCTCTAACCACCTCCACTCAGCCAGCATCTGTTTTAGTTTACTTTTTAAGACCTTTTTTTAGTTGATTTAATGTTATTTTTGATTTAAATTCAGTCATTTACTAGGTTTATTTATTTTTGTAAATTTTCTCTTTTTTGTTTGTTTTCTATTTTATCATTTTTTTATTATTGTTTTTCTTTGCTTCTGCCATTTCCAGTTGTTTTACTTTCATTTACTTTTATTATTAATTAAAACAGATTTCATCTGTTATGTAGCTTTATTAGGTAACCCTGATTATCTCATTTGTTTTATTGTTTACTGGTTTTTAATTTTATGTACCACTTTATGATTTGTAAGTTTGTGGCCATATTTTAACTTCATTGCTAGACTTTATATTATGAATGTGTATTTATTGTTTTCAGTCCCTTCTTTTTTGTATAATGCTCGGGTACACTGTAAATGTGGGTCACCCTCAATGTACTGAGATTAAATCAAGGTTGATTTATTGAAATATGAGATGAGCCATATGAAGCTGTCTCGCAGGCCAGGATAGTTTTCTCTTGTTAAAAATGTGCATGGAAACTCGAAGGTGCCTTAAACAGCCGAAATGTTTGAGAGCTCATGAGTCCTGACATCACAACTAGGGGATAAATGGGTGTGGCCTTTGACTTTATTTCCAGAGCTGGACAGTTTCAGTTTTTACATGGACAAATGCTAAGATTGAAACAAAGTTATTGCAACTAGACAAGGAAAACATGTTCGTTATAGTACACACATTTTGAAAGGCTAGGTATTTTTGTACATGCTGACGTTTTTTCTACTCCTGAGGGAATGCTTACTAATATTTAATGTGTTTTTTTATTTAATTACTAATCAAACACTTTTTTGGAGTGTTTTCTGAGCTTTTATAAGAGGATAAATAATTTTCTAATATTTTATTCTACTTTCTCATCTCTTGATCAATTAAATATGATCACCGCCCCCCTTTAAAGTCTCGTTCTTAAGCTGGGCCTGAGGGCCTGAGCAGCGTTGCATAACGAGATAATTGCTGCTTTAAACTGTCCGGAATTTGTAGCTCCTCAAAGGTGCACTCTGCTTACTGTTGTTTGCATTTGACACGGCACGACCTTTAATTATTTGTTTACTGCAGTATTTAAGGGCATCAAGATGAAGCGCTAATTGTTCCAGGCCGTGTTGTGTTGAAGGTGGAAAACCACACAGTGACAGAGTAAATCAAGTGGAGTTAAACAAGGCCTTATCATTTAAACTGTATATTGTCTGCATCCTGTATGCTACCACTACAGTCTAAAGTCTGTTTTAAAGAATAAAATGGATTTAAAAAATATAATTATAAAATCTTACTGGAAGCTATAATAGACTAATGTGTCACGGTGTATTCATAACTGTTTCATGTAATTATTTTTCTGTTGAGGAGCTTTTAGAAGTAGATGCCTGGTTCCTGACACCACCGCTCGGTTCCAGTTCGAACCATTTTGAACCATTCGGCACATTTCCACCAAAAGTAAATACGTTCGGAACCCGAAAAAGTTTGTTCCCTGCTAGAACCAAAAAACAGTAGGTTCTTCAACACAAACCATAATGTCACCTGTGGGTGTGCCAGTTGTTGGAGAAAGAGAAGGCAACAGTGGCGACACACAGTGGTTTGCTGAAGACACTCTTCTACGTCTTCTTATCACCAGTAGTTGATCCGTGCTTGCTCTATGGATAAAAACAAACATCTGGAATAACTACTGGAATATACTCTTCTACACCTTAATACCACTTTTTACTATGACCGTGCAGCGCTGATGACGTATCCTTCAACGTTCCTTGGTTCCAATAAATACTTGTGCAAACACAGACTGGTTCACTGAATAGCATTAGGGTTTCTATGACGCATCAGTGGAACCAGTTCAGTTTTGGTTGAAATGGGCTATGTGAGGAATTCTGACTCTGCAAGTTTAGAACAGTACATTTCACACCAAACCACCCTGCCTTTGTTTACAACAACCATTTAATTATAGAAAAAGTGGTGAAAAAAAAATTATATATATGGTGTCATAACACCACTGCGAAGTTTTGCAAAACCTAGTTTGTGATTCTGAGTGTTTCTGCTTTGTGTATTCTGACTCTGGCTTTGACTCCCTTTGTTTTTTGACCTCCTCTTTTGCTTTTCCCTTGTTGGCTTTCTCTTTTCCCCTGCTTTTCCCCTGTTGGCTTTATGTGTATATATATATATATATA
>CM067490.1:8510118-8605884 GCA_034552555.1 Semaprochilodus insignis | reverse complement strand
AGATATATATATATATATATATATATACACACATACATACATACAGTCAAATTAACCCCTCTTGCGCAAATGTAATGAAATGAAAATGAATCAAATGAAAATGTTCCATGGTATCCAAAGTTTGCTTCATTCCCAGTAAACAATGGTCATCCATGGAGGTCTAAATGTGTTTAAATATAGTCAGATACATGATTTCAACGTTGTTTCAACAGTTCAAACCATACTAAATGTGTTTAAATATGTCTAAATGTGTTTAAATATAGTCAGATACATGATTTCAACGTTGTTTCAACAGTTCAAACGGTACTAACCAATACTTGGTTAGCTTTAGCACTGGAGCTACACAGCTAATGTGGCTAATAGCAAATAGCACTTAGCATTGTGTAAATATTCCTAAATCATCTCACACTCGCCTTAATGGTATTATGGTATTATGTTATTCCTGACACAGTATGACACACTGTTATCTAAAAAGATGCTCTGAAGCATAGCTTAAAACATTAGCAGACTGAATTCGGCCTGTCGTATACTTACCAAAATGTAAAGTTTAGTTTGAGTCTTTTAACTCCACACAGTAACTAGCAACACGGGTCACTTTTCCATGCCTTTCCCAAGAAGTGCTGCGGCTTTCTGCAAATCTCGTATGATCGTTTCTTGTGGATAAGTGGATAAATCACACTTTTAGCAAAGCAATGAGACCAATCTGCTTGACGTCAAAACTCATTTGCCTCCAGATACTTCAAATCTCTAATGCTAACACTTCCCGTAGCGGCGCTAACTGATGGTCCACGCTAATGTTATCATAGCGGCGGAATTGCCGCAGCATTACATCCTTAAGGGGGGAACTTTCCTGCAGCAGCCGCACGCTCGAGTAACTCCGTACATCCTTCCAACATCCGAATGGTGTCGTCTGCCATTAAGCTGCGTGGGTTTTATCCATAAATCTGAAATAACTCAGCAGATAAAAGCGCTAGCACGAGCCTAATGGCCTTATTGACTAGCCTCCATTTGCGTCTTATCGCTGTTTTCTCAAAGTCGTGCTCCAGATAACAGATAGTAGGCTCTTGTGGGGGCATGTGGAGGGATGTAGTTAGCACTCAGGGGGACAAACGCTGTGATGTTTTCACACCAGCACTGCTGGATCTAGACGGAGTATTGATTTCTGAGGAATAACAGCAGCCGGCTCCGTGTCATCTCCACACCGCCGGCTCTCCGCTGCCAGATTTTGCTGGGATGTGTTAGGTGGAGTGGTCGCGGGCTTTTTCGGATTGGGATAAATCCAGTGTTTGTCCCCGGCGGCTGTGTGTAGCAGCCGCAGACGCCCTGCGGCCATGCATTAGCTGATGCTATTACAGAAGAGCGCTCTTGTGTAGCAGGACCAGCCCACGTTCAGGCCCTTATAATGCATTTCCAGCCTGATCTGTATGGGGACAAAAATCATCTCAGAGGAGCGAAAGCAATGATAGCACATGTCTCTCTCTGTCTCTCTGTCTCTCTGTCTCTCTCTCTCTTGCTCTCATTTAGATCTAGATGGTGTTAAAACTGTAGGTGCTAATATGGTTCAATTCAGGTTTATTTTTATAGCGTTTAATGCTAGCTTTGCAGTAGTGCAGCTTTCTGTAAATGTGCTATACTTAGCAACCACGTAATAAAGATAAAACATTAAAAGGGGAATCCATACATTTTTCAGCATTTCTGCATAATTCAGTGGTTAAGATGTAAACAGAAACATTCAGAGTGGTTTAGTGTAAAATGGCTTATTGTAGAGAATCCGATTTCTTTACAGTGGTGATGATGGGAACCAGGGGTCGATATGTGTACAACACAAATATAGGAATTAAATTTATTATACAAAACCAACAGTGAACCTGCACGTCTTCTGAGCTTTATATGTAATTATGGTGTTTGGTAAAATCTGAGTGAAAAAGCTTCCTTGGGGACTATTTTGCCTCATAACACCCTGTATGTATCCCTCCACCATTAATGGATTTTGAGGCTGAAACCTTCTCAAAACTGTCAACAGTAAAACAGTGCCTCAGGCATCAGACACTCTTTTCACGTAATAACTTTCTGTGGCAGAGCTTTTAGAAGTGGACATCTGGTTCCCATCACCACCATTGTGAACAGTTCTGACTCTGTTTCTAGATAATCAAGAACAGCCAACCAGCCTGAATGACTTTTTGGAAATACAAAATTACGACTGTAACTTATTCATGTCTAATAATTACATTTAATATGATGAGGAAAATTGACACACAGAATTAGTTCTATTCTGAAATGTTGTATAGTTACAGCTTGTATAGTTAATCACAGTGTGTAAAACCCTCATGTGACTAAAATAATTAGTTTAACAATAAATTAGGTGATAAAAATGCATTTTTTACTAATATGGTTCATCAGTTTATTTGAATTTAATATTATTTCTTCAGGTTTGCGCTCAAAGCTCAGAAAACATGTACCAAACGACATGTAACGTTACAAACACCACAGACCAGACAACTTATCCTCCGTTAGGTTCCCTGCTACCCTTTAGAACTGGACTATGCTTATAGATGTTGTAAGCAGTCCTGGGATCAGTGGAGTTCATACTGAATGTACTGTATATTTTTACGTTTGTTTGTCATGTTGAGCACACAGCCGCCCCCATTCCGCTCCATCCAGCTGCTGACCGGTCCCTCCCTCATTTCCTGGCAGGCCCAAAATACCCATACTGTCGTTCTCTTCCATTATTCCCCTGTCAGCACAATGCTCCACGATACAATGTTTTAAAATTGTAATTATGCAGCAGATGATTGTAATTACAGAGAGCACAAAGTGAGAGGATTATTGTGGTGGAAATTAGCAAAGACATGCACATATTCAGAACAATCATGCAACACGAAGAGAACAGGTAATTTGCATAATGCATGGACACAATTGAGAAGAAAGTTATTTTAGTTTGTGCGTGCCACCCCCTTTTTTTTTTACAGCTCATGAGATATTTTGAAAATACTTGAGAAACACATCTTTTGTACATGAATACAGAACACACACACACACACACACACACACACACATATATATATATATATATATATATATATATATATATATATATACAAACAAGCGGACCCGTCAGTTGTAGCAGAGTGCAACGCACCATAAAACTGTTCTAGAGTTGCTGTAGAGAAGGTTTACAGAGAATGGTCTTCTCACACATTGAGTGCCTCCCAATGGCATATCAGTGGTGCCCCATTAATGCCAGAGGGCAGCAATGACTCCAGTGACTGGTACAGAGCAATAAAAACGTCACAGTGGACCAGTTAACCTCTATAATGAAAACAAGAGCACCAAGGAATGTGTCAGGAATCACCAGTGAGCAAACAGTTACGTCTGGGCCTGTGAAGCAGACGCATGGTTAACGAACCAATGTTAACCAAGGTTCATCGTCAGTTTGCTTGGGAATACCATAATTGGACACTGGAGGACTGGAAAATCAATGCCTTCTGAGATGAATCCAGGTTCATGCTGCTTAAAGTGGACGGACGGTGGTGTATATGTCACTAAAGACATGAGACAACTGTAAGCCAAAGGCATAGTGGTGGTGGCAGTGTACGTGTCTGAGGGATGTATCCCTGGCATGACCACTAATAGCACTGCATGAATCTCTGAATGCCAACCGGTGCTTGGCAATCCTAGTAGGTCATGTTCACCTGTACATGTTGACATTCTTCCCTGATAGTAATGGTACTACTAACACCCCACCTCACCATGTAAGGGTGGTACATGAGTGGTTTTAGGAGTCCCTCCATGACCTGCTAAGCCTCCTGATCTCAATCCATTTGAACACATCTGAGAACACCTGGATTGTAAAGTTCACCATGCTGACCCGCAACCACACAATCTGAGGGACCTCAGTGCTCTGCTGCAGTTGAAATGGGCACGAATGCCTCCAGATACCTTCCATCACCTAATGCAGCCCATGCCATGATGTCTAATTAGTGTCATCCTAGCCAAGGGAGGTTATTTCCAGTATTAGGTAGATGGTCATAATATTCTCATTATATTCTCTCTATGGTGTCATATGTTACCACTGCTGGTAACAGTCCACCAACCAAAACTATCTAGCCAACAGCACCCTGTGACCGCTGATGAAGGACTAGAGGATGACCAACACAAACTGTGCAGCAGCAGATTAATTATCTTCTCCGACTACATCTACAAGGTGGACCAGCGAGTTAGGAGTGGACAGTGTTTAAACACTCCAGCAGTACTGCTGTGTCTGATCCACACATATCAGTCCAACACACTCTAAACCACCACCACGTCAGTGTCACTGCAGTGCTGAAATAATACCTGCTCTGTGGGGGTCCTGTGGGGGGTCCTGACCAGTGAAGAACAGAGTGAAATGGTGATAACCCTGTATGCAGGGTAACAGATGAACTACAGTCTGTAATTGTAGAACTACAAGGTGCACTTATATGGTAAGTGGGAACATGAAATAGATAATGAGAGGGTTTGATATGTGATTACATATTACATTTAATGTATCTATACATTACAAAAGACACTTTAGAATAATTACAAATAAACACTATATATGCACAGTATCCAGTTTTTGAACGTGTTTTAGATGCAGTTTTGGATTAATGATTATATTTACACATTCAACTATTCACCCCACAGCAGTTTAGCTCCACCCATTCACGCAGTGGACAACATGGACTGCTTTTTGAACCAGGTACAGCCAATCAGAACAGAGCTGATTTAAACACATAAGTCTTAAAAGCACAGTAATAAAACAGTCCATTTAATAGTATCTGTAATAACACGGTGGCCCAACAAATTAACAACACCAAATGTGCTAATTATTTTCATTGTTCAAGTGCTCTACTTGTATTATTGTTTTAAGTCTTCTCTGTTAAATTGTGGAGAACTGTCAAAATAAAGGAAGACCCTTCATACGTACTCATACTTTCTTATGAATTCTTTAGGATATATATTTTATTCCTCTTAAAGATGCTAAAGAAGAAAGACGTCGCGCATCTATCTTGCTTTTCCAGATGGAGATGAATATCAGTGAGACCTCCTTGCTGCCGTAGATCACGTTTGAGGCTTATGCCACTGCCTGGCCAAGCTGCGTGTTCATGTTTGGATGGACTTCAGTGGACGTTCTCCGGTTCACTCACAGCTTCAGAAAGCTCAGAAACTACCGTCAGAGCTGTGTGCGATGCTGGCAGTTCTGCCCAGCCTGTTCTACATAATCTCACTCTCACTGTTTTATCTGTTGTCAGTGTAGAAGCTCAGAGAGAGAAATGCACACCATCCGCCAAGCTAGCTGCATTACATAAACTCCTCAAGGTTAGTCCACCCTTCATTTACTTATTCTCCAGTTAAAACAGCCATTAAGTGCAAATTATTCAGTTTTTCCAGGAGATATTTCTGAGGAGAAAAATGATTAAAAGCTACAGAGGCTCCTGACAACAACTTGGAGGAGCTGGTAGACCAGCATAACTCTCCCCATCAGATAAACAGCACTTACAGCTTTCATCTTTGAGAGAGAGGAGATGATCAAGCTCCATTCAGATCTAAAAACATCAACAGGTGCTTTTGTTCATTCTTCCAGACAACGTAAAATCTATGGGTCTGAAAGGACTCATAGCTGTCAAGACTGGGAATTATATGATTCAGAACAGCCCTTAAACTCTTAACTGTATTTCTCTGACATGTTGCCTATAAAATCTTTTTTTTTTTTTGTCTTTTCTTTCTTTCTCTTAGCTTATTTATTATGTATATCCTATACTGAGGTAAAGTGATAAAGTGAAAACTGATTTCTTTTAAATGTGACAACCATGACAGTCAACCAATGCTACAACTGATGCTATGTTACCAGTGATCCAGTACCAAGTAATACCAAGGTTAGTATCCCGATACCAATACAGATACTTTAAAGTATGTTATTTTCAACACTAACAAATGGTAAATGTAAAAAAAAAAAAATATATATATATATATATATATATATATATATATATATAAAATATATAAAAAAATATATTAATTCAGTTAAACTAATACTTTACATGTGAACTGTAAATTCAATAGTTATAAATGTGTGTTGATTAGATTAATATCTGAATAGTTACATTTAAAAGTACATTTAAATTTTTTTTATTTTATTATTATTTGACAGTTTTATTTGGGAGCAGGGCAAAACAGGCAGATGGGAAAAGTAGTTTCTATTCTATGTCTTCATTTCAAGCAGCAGTTTGCTTTTTTTTCTTCTTTCACTTAGAGACAGGACACACATCCACCCGGTAAATAAACAGACAAATGATATGGAGATATCAACACTGAACCAACTTCGGAATGTTCTGTCCAATTGGAAATGGTGGGCTTATGTACCCTTTTTTTTTTGGCTAAAAGTTTGCATACACATCTTATCACTATAATAAAAGTACACTACCAAACACCCTGGCATCTACCTGGAACAACATAGCAATCACCTAGCTATGTTCTAGAAACCACCTGGAATACTATAGTAACTCCCCAGCAACCATAATAAAGACCATAGCAACAGCATAGCAAATCCCTGGCATCTATCTGGAACAACATAGCAACCACCTAACAATGTCCTAGTAAACACCTGGAATACAACACCAACAACTTAGCAACACCCTAGGAGCCATCTGGGATGCCATTGCAACCTTTTAGAAACACAATGATGCCCACTTGGAACACAACAGCAACCACATAGCAACCCCAAGCAACCAATACAATAGTATTATTACCCTAGCAGCCACCTGGAACACCACAGCAACCAGCTAGCAGTGCCCTACGAACCACCTGCAAAACCGCAGCAACAACATTACAGCATTTTCCAGCATGAGCCTGACCTTCCTAACGTCCAGTGTAGAATGCTTGTTTGTCACTTCAGACAAAACAGAGACGCTCCTGCAAGAGCCGTGAGTAAAACATCATATCCTCAAAATCCCGCTCCAAATCCAGCCGAAACGCACGGAAACACACAGAGTCACTCCGAAACAAGCTGCCCTGGTGTAATTCCTAAACAGGAATCACTCACAGAGGGAAATTAATAGCCGTGTTATCCCCATGGCTAATGAAACCGTTAGCTTCTGGTTACTGATGGCTACAGCTCTGGCTATTGCACGCTACCGCACCGATATGATAGGGAGCAATCGCTCAAGATTACGGATAAACCACCGATGGAGGGAAGAATGAGCCTCTTACACACACTATAACTCACACACACATGTACGCCTGGATCGAACCACTTGTTCTAGACTGATAGTAACAAGCTCATGAAGTAAATAAAGCAGGCCGCTATCAGAGGGTTATAGGGGGCTATAGATTGGAGATGGCAGGGGATATGCTATTTTAGGCTAGTCTCTGCAGGTGGGTCATCAATAACAAATCATAAAGCTCACCTCCTGCTTTTTCTGTATCAAAATGTCTTGGTGGAGAAAAGGCACAACATGTCACATAAAATGACCCTTCTGGTCAGCTCTGGTAATGGGCTTTGACGGCTAAAACACCTTCAAGCACTATGGATAACTGCCCTTTTTGGGGGTTTAGGGGAAAAGGAAAAACACAGAGACCTGAAATGTGAATGAAATTTAAATCATAGCACAGACCTTTATTTAGCGAGACTAATCATGTTCCAGATGTAGTTTTAGGGGTCACCAAAAATCACACTGAAGAAGCTTCTCACTATAATGTATAGTATCAGTTACGGATATTCACAAAAGGTTTCTTTGTTTTTAGCGTAATGCTCTGCTTTAGAATAAAAGTGAAGACATTAAACTATAAAAAGCACTCACATAATTATGCAGTTATCTTAAAAACCTCCAAAATGGCACCTCCACAACTTTCTTATCTTGCAATCGAGGCTGATATTTTTTCCTAAGCAGTTTTAGACAACTTCTATTGGTCTATCCATCATGAATATCCACTGAAACACTGAAAGGGTAACTAGAGCAACTAGAGAAAAAGTTTTTTGCACAAAAATATATACACACATCTTTGAAAAGAATAGTTGCACCCAGAAGGAATTGTCGGATTGTGGTGCTACTGTGGAGGAAGATAAATGAACAATAAATGATGATAAATTTAGACTGATATGAGCAATATTTATTGAGCTACACATACAGAAGTAGTGTCTCTCAGTATGGTGTCAGGTCACCATGTTTGCTAACGCAACATGCCAGACGTCTCGGCATGGAGTTGTAGAGCTTCCTAATGGTTTCCTACGATAATCCATCCCATGCAGCTTGAATATCCTCACACAGTTCCTGCAGATTTTGTGGTAGAGGTGGAGGTGGAGTGACACCAGGCCATCTGGACGTGTGACGCGTGACAACAAACCATTCATCTTGGCGCTGACCACGATGCCTCCACGCACAGATTGGTTGGTTGTCTCCACCAAGACAAAAGCGGGACTCGTCCCTGAAGATGAAGTTTGGCCTTCTTCTATCCACTGCCGCCAACAGCGTGCTATGATAATATCCACACAATCAGTGTGTTGTGCAATACATTGATAAGGCCATCTCACTTCCTGGAGCCCTACGATGCGAACCCTCTCCAACTACTCGTATTGCTTTCGAACTCTGAGACATACTTCACTTGCAAAGGATGCTACCAACACAACAGCATGAGTCACAATGGAAAGCACGCGCCACAGGACAACCTTATATAGTCAGTCAGGTACAATGATGAGGCCCGTCCTTGCTTACGTTACATGCACGGCCAAGTGTGAAACTTGAATCATTCGCTTGTCTCATGATCTCAAAGCTACCCACCAAGTTTCATGACTGTCGGTTGATACAATATTGTGATACCTTAAGTGTATATGTAGTATATCAGGATATTTATGTTTCAGACATCTTATCAGTTGGAACTGTTGAGCATGAGCCTGTAGAGTCTTTCACATAACAAAAAACATCCATTTAGTTGAATGTGTCTAAACTTATGACTGGTACTGTACATTATCTCTCAATTAGCTTTTCTATAGCAGTCTATAGCACAGCTGAGTCATCCTAATATCATCCTGTCTAATCACTATATTCATAAATAACAGCTATTTTGATAACAGGCTATTTAACATCAACACATGCAGTACAATCTAATGTGTATTTTTATGGGACTCTTAGCTGGGGTTCCTAGGCGGCTGCCTACCTTTTAATAGTGCAAAAAACGACCCTACTAATGCTTAATAGGAAATTTGCTACTTCCATTATTCACATGCTCTATAGGGAATCATTAGAATTTTAAGTGATGTGTTAAATGGTAAACTCGACTGTCTGTCTCCCGTCTAATTTGAGCCCCAAGATACCACAGTACGCAGCTTAAATGGATAAGGGCCATTGCTAGGGCTTTAATGCTGAGATTTCCAGCCTCGTGGTAAAGTGTGCATCCACATCATGTCAAAGTTAGTGAAGTGCAGTCTCCACAGGTGGCGGGACTGCACAAGAGGGGGGCTTAAAAGCGATGAAGCTTTCCCGGGCCAAGACTGAGCCTCATCTCCCTGAAATATCTTGATCAATGGCCATAAAAAGCACAGTTATTATTGCAGGCACTTCTACAGTCTGAAGCCAAGAGGGCAGGAGCTTATGCCCACACTCTAAGGTCTATCTGTGCACATCAGATGTGCACAACAAAGTGATGCCAATAGCCAGTAACTGCAACTTTGAAGGTCTACCTAGAAATGAAGGTAACATGACCTGTTTCCTCAGGCGTCCACACCTGCAGTTATCCTAGATTCCTTTCAGGCAGCCGCTGTATGCAGGTTATAATCAGACTGTGAATCAGGGTGATGAGTCAGATCCGCTGCAGTCGGCTGTGTGGTGGATGAGGGTGAGGGGTCAGATCAGTTCATTAAAGCAAAATGTAGTTTTCACACATGAAAGCTCTGCTGCTCTGAGTCTTTAGCTCCTGTCCAGCCTATTAAAACAAGACACGATTCTAATACTTCAGACTACAGACATATCCTATACTGATTCCATACACTGGCAGAATGAAGGATTGCTGATGTCGATCTCTAAGGAACAAGCAGTGTAAATGGTTCTTTTGAACATTGCCAAAATAATGAAGAGCATTAGTTATGGGCTATTCGTGAGTCCGGTCAACTGGCTCAGCTCAGAAATGAGATCTGAGTCATTCAGCGCCTTCTACATTAAGTAGCATTGTTGTCTTTTTAGTCTGGTTACCAGAAAGCTACCTGGATAACTATACATCACAATTATGGATAAACATAATCAATCGAAACTAATAACGCACAAACAGCTGAACTGTTAAGCATCGGGCTTTTTTGTTGTATCTTTGTTGTAATATCTCAAATGTTTTGTCATTTTCTCTTCATCAAGTGTCGACCAGAGGAGGATGGGTTCCTCCCTTGGGCACGTCTATAGTCTGAGGGGAAGAGGGCAGGAGCTCATGCTCACACTGTGAGGTCTATCTGTGTGCACTAATTATTAATAAAAATTTGGTCTGACTATAAGTCACAATTATGGATAAACATAATCAAACGAAACTAATAACAGCTGACCAGTTTTTCTCAAGGTTTCTTTGTCTTACTCATTGGAAATTTTCCCTGCCACTGTTGCGTTTGGCTTGCTCATAGGGGGCTTTAACCTGGATTCCATTCCTTACATCTATCCATGGACTCCTTTTATATTTTTATTCTTTTATTTTTTCATGATCCGCTTTTGTGTAAAGCTGCTTTGAGACAACATTAGCTGTAAAAAGCTCTATATGAGTACATTTTGATTTGATTTACTTTTCCTGTTTGTTTGTTATTTTACTTTCACTTTGCTTGTGGATGAACTTGTATTTAATGGCTGATTTTGACTGGAAATGAAGTAAATGGATAGCGGTGTCTGACTGCACAGTACTGTATAAACCCCTGTAGAAACCCAGCCTTACCACCCAGACACCCTGTTTCGACAGCAGTCTGTGTTCTTGTTCTGGCATGTATGTATTGAAGAGCATCATGTGACATGAAGTCCATCATGTTCCTCTGTAATTGGACATGAGCTTTGATTGTCCGTCTGGCGGTGTGTGTTTGACCCCCGTTACCCTCACACACTAATTACACCTCCATCGTGATTGAGCGAATCACAGCCATAATTAAAGCACGTAAGCAGTGGATGAGAATACCCGGTGGACTGCACTACATCTGCTTTAAAGAGCATCCAGTGATGGATAACTGCTTCTTCCAGACAGTCAGCTCATATTATACCGCTGGGACGATTTAATGAAACACTCATACTCAAATGATCACTTTAAGCTCGTTGATGGCTGCATTATTACTACCTTGTCACAATAGATTTTAATCTCTATTTAAATCTCTTACCATATGCACGTTAGGCAAAGTATGCACCTCATTTAGAGGCCTTTCCAAAATACAGAGTTCAGTCTATTATAGGAAATAATACAAATACACTATATTCATAATATAGAGTTCTGTGCATTACAGTCCTTGAATGTGAAGAGCTATTAAATGTCATTATGTGGTACAGGATGGACATTATAGTCGCTCTGTATAGGATAAAATTACCAACACATCAATATTTCAATAATAACAGCGATGAGTAGGCGGGGGAACCTTGGTACCTGGTTTTTAATGTGTCTGCAGATCTTGCAGATAATTTATGTTTTGCTGATTTTTTCACATGAAAATAAGTTAATGCATCACATTTTAATGCACAGTTATGTTCAATAATGTTTATTTGCTGACTTTTATTATGCTGGGGAAAAGAACCCAGAAACATAAAATGTGACCTGTGCAAATGTTCCAGCACATTTTCTATACTTCTTCCCTCATTATCCATTTTATCAGCTCCACTTGCCACATGGGTGTACTTAGTGGTTCTACAATTGCAGACTGGAGTCCATGTGTTCATCTGCATAATTGATCACACCTTCACCCTGTTCTTCAGCGATCAGGACCCCCACAAGACCACCACAGAGCAGGTATTATGTGGTTGGTGGGTTATTCTGAGCAGCGCAGTGGCACTGACGTGGTGGTGTGTTGTGCTGGTGCAGTGCTCCACCAACCACAAACATCAAGCCAACAGCATCCTATGGGCAGCGTCCTGTGACCACTGGTGAAGGACTAGAGGATGACCAATACAAACTTTGCAGCAACAGATGAGCTATCGTCTCTGACTTTACATCTACAAGGTGGACCAGCAAGGTAGGACTGTCTGGACAGTGAGTGGACACAGTGTTTAAAAACCCCAGGAGCACTCCAGTGTACGAGTTGATTTGTTTGTATGTTGCAATATATGTGCTTATTTGTGGCAAATGGCTTAGGAAGAATTTAGCTGTCACCCATTACTAGTACTTCCCCTCGGTGTCTGCAAATATTGGTGTTATTTGCGATGAGCTTTTGCTTGTTTTAAAAATGAACTAATCCAACATGTTTTCTACTTGTGCTACATGCACACTATACCGTGCATGTAGCGCAAGATTTGCTACATGGTTTCTTTGATGGCAAAACCGATACTGTGTTCAAGTGCCAGTATCAGTGTGCCAATATAAAACTATCAATATCGCTACGAATGATAATCTCCAGTTTGCTCTCTTGTCCATGATGGAGTTCTTCAGCGTTTTCGAGAGAGCTGAGATGTCTGTTTGACTCCAGTATTCGCTGCACTGAAACTCGGCTGGTTCTACATGGCGAGGAGCACTGAGGTGGAGCTGGAGCGGAGGGAGTCAATGATGATGTGTTTCTGAGTGCGCAAGTGCGTGTCACCCTGTGGGAGGCGCTGAGGTTCACACTCTCAGCGTGTGTGTGCTATGGGGTTCTCGAGCTGCAGTGCCGAACTCCTACTGAGGTCAATTACGCCGGAGAAAGGTCTTCCAGTCCTTTCAGCTTCCATCTACAACACGCTGTCCTGAGGGGACACCAGACAAATTTAAGGCCACTCCAGGCCCTGTTTGCCCTGACTGAAGATAACAGACATCTTGCAACATTCTTCACACATACTTTAGCTTCGCCGCATGGTGTGGTGTGCTTATCATCAAGTTCTCTGAAGATATTTTTCAACAGAAGTGCCATATAGCGCCATATAACCCTTCATTTATTAAATTTCCAGACAAAACAGCCTTTACCTGGAGTTCAATAACTTAAAAAGCTACAGACAAAACGCGGCTCCTAACAACCACCCGCAAGACCTTACACACCTGCAAAACTGTCCCCATCAGATAAACAGCACTTAAAGCTTTCATCTTTGAGAGAGAAGAGAACATCAAGCTCCACTCTTGATTCAGATTTGAAAACATCCACTGGTGCTTCTGTCCATCCTTCCACTGTAAGAAGACAACTCAATGCGTTTTATAGTTAATTGCAGGAAATGCAACATCAACATGAAACATCTGATAATATATCATCACTGTCCAAAGAAAAACAAGTATCTCCAAAATAGCAACTTTACAGGAGAGGTCAAAACCCAATTTAATATGAATGTAAGTCAATGGAACCAGACTTTTTCCAAGCGATCTTTGGGCCATTTCTGTTGGTCCATTCATCATGAAATTCACACACAGTGTAAACAGCAGCTCATGTGATCAAATGATACATAAAAGTAAAAATGATCAAAAATGGAGATACATGTTTCTCATTGGACAGAGACGATATGTAGTTTATGATTTTTTTTAAATGTTCTGTTAATGTAAATTTTGCTTTTTCATGTTCACCCACCATTTGCCAGCTTAGGAACTGAAGCTCTGTTCTTCAGTTTTTGGATTCCTTTGGTCTAAAGAACAATGCTAAAACTCCAAATTTGGACATGTGACCAAACACAATTTGTCATCTTCAAAACATAATGACATTTAACACAAAAAAATGTATTAGTAATGAAATATGAATGGCTGAAATGTTACAGAGTAAATAAATTCCTTTGCTCTCCTATACACTTGAGTTTGAAGTGAAAATATTCTGATTAATAAACACTCAAAATAAAATAAGCACAGATCCAGTAATATTTTACTGAAGTACATGTATTTGAGTACATATAGTAGGTTATTACCCACCTCTGCCAGTTACTGAATAGTAAGTCTTAGCAAGTAATAAGTCTAGGATGTTTAGGGGTTAAACAGAATGTGTTTTTGTTGTTGGTAAACAATCTAACGAGCAAGATTTTAAACAAGGCAGCTACAGATGGTGGATACTGAGGCTAAAGGTAGCCCCAAGCCAGGAACCCTAATACACTCCAGGCCAATGAACGTTGAGCTTGTCTACTGATATTGTAAGGAGGGAAGGAGTAAAACGCATATAAACAAATGTAAAACACATACACAAAAGTGAAAGGCGTGTATAGAATCCACTAAAAGTTGTAAACAAGGCCAAAAGCTTTCTAAGAAGTCTTAAAAGCATAAAAAAACATTTTGTTTATTTCACATTTTACTCTTTCCAGTAGTTGTAGCTGTAACATTATAAAGTTTTGGTCTATAACAACATTATAAAGTGGTGGTTCATCTATGAGCACAGCCATTGAGCTGATGAACGCTAATGTTGTACTGGGTCCCTACCAAACCCATCTGCATGAATTAGAGCGTGCTGCATGTAAATAATATGTAAATGAGGTGCTGGTAGGCCAGCACATAAATTCAGGCACTATAGCTGATTCATCAGTTACATTAAATTCTGTGCTCATTTCCACGTCATACAAAAGTTTTGTGAATCAGAAGCAGAGCACTTTGTATGTCATTAGAAGTGACCAAATCTGCACTCATTTGTCCTCAGTCTTGGATGAATAAGGCCCACTGAAACTATTTTGGCCCGAAGGCAGTTTGAAAGTTGTAGCTTGAGTAAATGTCTAACCTAAACAAAATATAAGGAACACGCATTTAATGCCAATAAAAACCTTTACAGGTATTCTTTCTTAATTATTTAATTGATTACATATCGCCTTTTTGCCCTAAGGCTTTTGCGCAGTGCTGTATGTGAGCCATAGGCAGGAACATTCCGGTCTTTCCTTAATTCAATTCCCGTCTTCTCGTAGGAGCTCGAGTCGGTGGCGCATCATTATGCAGCTCAGCCGTTTCCGCGGTAACTGGCATGCCACGGTGCTGTAAATTATTCGCAATAGCCCTTCACAAAACAGTCGCTGGGAATGACATCATTCCCCGCCACGCGCACGCCATTTAATTCGGTGTGCAGGCCACGATTACGAGTAAATAATTTCTTTCACCAGCTGAAAATTGGAAAATAACAACCATGGCACAATGGGTCTGGATGATAGATGTGCAGGATGAATAGCTTCTGAAAAGGACATAAGCCCTCATACTGGCAGCCACAGCTACGGACGGGAAAGAAAGAACCAGTGAGACTGAGAAGTGTACATACAAGTATCAGCGTGGAATAAATATATTCAACTCAGTCTGTTAAAAATGGCGAGCCAGCCCGGAGTGAGGGTCTGCCAAAATCCCTCCAACTTTGCTTTTTCTGTCCACCCAGACATGGAGCCTCCTTATCCTAGCATGTCACTGCTGTTGGTGATGAATTTTGTCTTTGTTATTTCACGTTTTGCTATGGAAATTTCTCCCTGTCCTTTGCAGCGCGGAAAGAAAGAGGGAGCGCTAATGAAGTGCTGGCCGGAGAGACGGGCGCTTTGTTGTAGACGGAGAAGACGCTCATCTGCACCTCAAAGAAACAGGATATCGGAAAACATTGTTATCTGTAACCTTGAGAGACGCAGCTTCGTCTGCGCAAAGACAGGAGCTTCTACGGCGTAATCTGGACGGATGAGAGGGAGTTAGATCATTTTTTGAAGATTTCACCTGCTGGGCCCAAATCAATTACACCACCCGCTTTCCATTCAGAACAGATAATCATTTGTAAGCGCCTCAAAGCAGGGGAATGGTGTTTAGTGCTGTGATGTAGGTGGCCTTGTTTCTGTGCGTATATAGGGCCATCATTAACCTTTACTCTAAATGACCTCACCTGTAATGTGAATTTTACATTCATTCTGTACACACAGGGCTTGGGTTTGAATCCCAGAATCAGAATCACAGCCATAAGGCTTATAAAAGTGGAATACAAGAAGAAGCACCGGTCTGAGATGACGGAGGATGGAGTCTTGTGTGATACTGTTACTAAGATAAATAAGATAAATAAGAAGTGCAACACAGCAAGAACAGGAAGTGAGAAAACATCCCGAGTATGGACAGTATGTGTTCAAAGATATGCAATCAGGCGACCTGGAGATGCTAAATTGCCCCTAGGTGTACGTGTGTGTGTGTGTGTGTGTGTGTGTGTGTGTGTGTGTGTGTGTGTGTGTGTGAACGTGTATGCCTGTGTGTCGACCCTGTAATGGGCTGGCGACTTGTCCAGCTTGTTTCACACACCCCTCACGGCTATAATAAGTGAGAGTGAGTATTGAGAATAGGTACAAAATGAGCTAGGAACAAAGTGTCAGAGAACAGAACTATGATTTGTCTATGATCGTCAGTCTGCCGCCACTTGTTGCTACATTGCAGCTACAAATCACATACTCACATAGGTCACCTGTCCCTTTGTGGTCCCTTGCTAGTGTGAACAAATGGTTAGTCTTAAACTTAGTGCCACAGTTTTGGGGGTTATGCTGGAGGAGGTGGTCACTGTTGGTAGTGGGTTGGTCTACAAAAAAGTCCAGGGCTGAATTTAGTTTGCCAGTCCTGCTCTGCTAAAAGGCCCCGTTCCGAGGAACCGCAATCACAGCCCAGTCACAGCCTCAGCTGTGCGTGTATGGGTTCCCGCTGGCCGCTGTGGGAGGGAGACAAAGGCCAAACATGAGGCCCGAGTCACCTGCAGCTCCAAGCCGTGAATGAAAGGCAATTACAAAAGGGCCGAACTCCAGGCCTGATAACAGTGTGCTATCTGACAGTGCTGACAACCAGAGAGCAATTGGAGCCCCAGGGAGAGGAATGGTGTTTTCTAGCCCAGAGGCAAGCTGCTAGCTGGGGGGGGGGAGGTAGAGCTGCACTGGCCCTCAAGATTGTAGCATCTCTGGCATTTTTCATGCCCCAAACAGATGTCTTGGGGTTGTTTTGGTTTGCATGCGTGATTGCATTCGACCCATCTCACATTACGCTGTTTTTCCGTTTCATTGCGAGATATACCTAAAGGGAAACGCAGAGAATATCTGTGGTTCCCTTTGAGGACTCAAGATGAACCACCTTGCCTCAGAGCTTGGATAAAATACAATCATTTAGACCTCTAAGAATCGCTTATCTCTCAGCAGTGCTTCAAACACAGAACTCAGGGACTGTTCTGTATCACAGAGCTAGCTTAGGAAAGAGGCTCATCCAGCACATTTGCAGCGATGAATTATGATTTCTGATTTCCTGCCTCAGTAATCAGCGCCTCAGCGGTAAAACGACCAGAATTATAAGTGTGTGGATGCACACAGAAGCTTCCACAGACTGCAGAGAGTGTCTCCATGTCCAGCATTGCAAATAATTAGAAGAAATAATAAATTGTTCAAATCATAAAGTGTTGTGTATTAATAATGAACAGAAAAGAGACATTTCCTGCATAATTTAGTGGTTGAGAAGTAAAAACATACTGACTCAGATTTCTTTACGGTGGTGGTGAAACGAGGGGTCTCCATGTTTACAGCACAAAAATTTTGACATTTTATTTACTATCCAAAACAAACAAAAAAAACAATAAAAAAGGAATATTATTATCAAAATGTGATGCATGTTTCCCTCCCCATAAATGGATTAATATATATATATATATTCTCTAAACTATAAAATATATATTAAGCAATGTCTCAGACATCAGGCAGTGTACTCAATGACAATTTCATAGACTAACTTTCTGTGAGGGAGCTTTCACAGGCAGATGTCTAGTTCCTATCACCACCACTGTGAACAGTTCTGAGTTTCTCTCCAGTGTTTCAAACCAAACCACTCTGAATGAACAAGTTGAGATAGTTAAGAATGAACTGAAGAATATTTAATGACAGAAGCAAATTCTATCCTAATTTCACCATAATATACTACCTAAAGTTAGGAAATTCTTAAGGCTTAATCAAGGTTGGATGATGTTTTGTCTCCTATCAAGTAACCAGCTATATGAGCACAACTGCTAGAAGTAAACACATATTCAGTATAATGTTAACATGGAGGTAAAAACAACTGTTTAACCTTGCCTACCAGCAGTTTCAGTTCCCACTTTACATTTATAATTAATGAGCTTAATGACTAAGAAATGACTAAAAAATAATATATATTTTTTGTTTTTTTAAATAGTAGGAAATAACTTTAAAATATTTTTCTACACATAGTTCACCACTCGTTAAAGTTAGGGACATTAAAACTGTGCAGTACAATGATTCTCATTAGAACAGCTAACAGGGTAAACAACGTATAAACCAGGGGTGGTCTTGGGCAGTGGGGGGTTGTGTTTACTGTTGTTGTGAGTTGTGTCAATGATGCAACCAATCCTTGCATACATACATACTTGTTTATTGAAGAGTTAATCACACAAATCACCCAAAACTACAGCATTTACAGACATGCACCAATTAAGCCTAATACCGTTTAATCCCACCCACTGATGCAAGAAAGGTTTCAGGTCAGGCTGCTTTCAGAATCAGAACCGAGCTCATTTATATACAGTACTGTGCAAATGTTTTAGCTGTTTATCTGGATAGCAAGTGTTTACTTGCTCGGACAAGCACAAATGCTACAATAAACACAAATAACAAGTAGTGATTTTATGTGTGACTGTGTGTGTTTAGGGTGGAAAAATGGTCATGCAATGTTGAATTATCAAAACATGCAACCTTGTAAATAGACCTCAAGGCTAACAATAAAACACCAGTAAAAGTGTAGGAGATTAGCCCTGTACAGCAATGAAAACATTTCCTGTAAAAACCGGTGCCTTTAACATTTCTGCTAGGCTAAATATATATTTTTTACAGAGATGGATGCAGAAGAGTTTAGCATGCACTGGTACCTCGGGGTCCCAGGGGAGAGCAGGGATTTAGCGCCCTGGGCTCAGCCGGTCTGAGACACACCTCATTACAGCCTGACCCAGCCTTCTCTCGCCCTCGGAAACGCTCTTTTTCCACCTCCGCCATGAATATGTAATGAGCAGCGGAATTAGTGGGATAAAATATTCCGTTTAGGGTCACACCGTGACTCTGCTTGCCAGAGAGTTACAGGGTCCTCACAATCTTTAACGTTTTGGTTAAACCTGTGCTTAACCTCTCAAAACATGAGCTGAAGTTTTCGGTGTTTGGTTTGAAGTTGTAGTTCATTAAACACACCAGTTAAAGTCTGCTTCTTTTGTTTTAGCAAGCTAACAAGTACTGGAAGCATTTTAGCCACACCAACTAGCATGGTGCTAACTGTATCACTGTTGTTCAGTTATCTCTAATAGGCTTAATTATGAGGTTTCTGACACTGTAGTCGGCACTGGTATCTATAAACTGAGACAGAAGTACAGTATATTAGTGTAGTGCATTTCAGTGAGAAACGTCAGGTAACAGGTAGTAAGCAAATTAGTCAGTTTAAAATAGAACGTGCTACTAAACGCCACTAGCCTTTCCACTGTGAACAATAGCGTCAGCTTCCACCTTTGCCCTGAATATGTAATGAGCGTCAGAATTTGTGGGATAAAACCTTCTGTTTAGGGTCACATTGTGACTTTCCTTACCAGAGAGTTCGCAATCTTTCACATTTGGTTAAACCTGTGCTTAACCCCTCAGAACATGAGCTGAAGTTTTCGGTGTTCAGTTTAAAGTTCTAGTTCATTAAACACACAAGTTAAAGTCTGCTTCTTTCGTTTTAGCACTCGTAGCTAAAAGTCAGGCAAGTATTTTAGCCTCAGCATGGCATGGTTCTAACTACATCACTGTTGTGCAGTAATCTCTAATAGGCGTGATTACTATTGATCACTGAAGCTAGATTAGACTGCATGAGGCTCCAAAATAGATGCACACTTTTGATTCCTCGTGTCTACGACTGCTGTAATAGTGTTTAGGTGATGTGATAAGCTGCAGCTTATTTAGTTCAGAAAAGACAGGCGACATCAATTCAAATTGTTCAAGTTCATAAAGTGACATGACAGTTACATAAACCTGCAAGGACACCCGACATAAACCTACATAAACATTTATAAACGCTTATTCTAGTAATCTGAATTTTTCATAAAGGCTGCTTATATCAACTTAAGTGTAGAGTTAATATTAGACTTGCATAATATGTTTTTCTCTCCACCTCTCTCTCCACCATACTCGCCACCTCTTTTACATGCCTGCAGTTGAACAAGGACTCATTAGGACTCCCATGTATATTCCCTCTGCTTTCTCTGTGTGTTTGCAAAGTCTCTGTGTTTCAAGTTCTGAGTCATTTTTCATTGCTTTGTTTCTCCCTGGTTTTGATCCTTGCTTTTGTCTCCTGGGTTTTCGATTATGGATACAGCTCTGATGTTGCCTGCCTGTGTATTAACCCCTGCCTCTTGGATGGACTCTGAGTATTGGACTGCCCCTTAATAAAGCCAATTTGCACATGCAACCTGCCTCAGCCTCTGCATTATAGAAGACTTTTCCTCCCAAGGCTGCAGCGAGTGGTGTCACACCCCCAAGTGCCATCAAGCTGGACTCCACATTTCCAGCATACCCCAGCTTCTTTCATGGGGAGTCAGCGCCATGGAAAGACTTAATGGGTGAGTGGCTCTGCTATTTGGCTCACTATAATGAGTCGTTCAGGCAGTCGGTCTGAGGCAGCTAAAGTGGCCTTTGTGTTATTGTTCCTGCCTTAGAAAACACCCTGCCTTAGACAGGGTGGCTCACGTGTGGATTACACATGGCAAGGTGGCTCATTCGTTAGAAAGGTTCTGGAGCATCTTCCAGCTGAGAAAGGAAGAAGCTTCCCAGGCAGTTTTTGTGGGGGGGATATACTGATATCATCCCAGTCCCTGTGTCACCAAGTCAGACGATGGAGACACAGTGGGCACAGAGTCCTAGGCGCCAGAGGAGATTCCCACAGCACCTAGAACTTCAGAGAACCCCAGTGGGACAACTATAAGGCTCTGCCCAGTGCAACAGAGAGCACTGGCCTATAGATGCCTGCCTTCAGGGCTCGACCCAGTCCTATGGAGAGTACTGGCCCATTGATGCCTACTGACTCTCCCTCTATCACTGACTCTCCCTCCGACACTGAATCTCCCTCTATCACTGACTATCCCTCCATCGCTGACTCTCTCTGTGTCACTGAATCGCCCTTCATCACTGACTCTCCTTCCATCACTGACTCTCCCTCCGTTGCTAACTTCCCCTCCATCACTGACTCTCCCTCCGTCACTGACTCTCCCCGTGTCAGGTGACCAATCTTTAGGGTTATTGAGTGGGTTCGGTATTTGTCTTCAGCCTGTATACACATACTGCACATAACACTGCACATTCCATCTGCTCAGTTCCTCAAATTCATGTTCTCTTTCACAGATCATGTCCTCAGGAGCGTGCATTTAACAGAAATTGAGTAAGTTACACATATGAGCCAACCGATGAGGAGTTACATTATTCAGAAGTTCCGGTTCCAGATAACTCGTTTTCACTGTGGTGATGAAATAGCAGGTTTCTTAGTTTTCCAGCAGAAATAAAATGATATATACAGATTATGGTGAAAACCTAGTTCATCATATTGTGACTGTGGCTGAGAGAAGAAGTAGGTTCAGCTCCAGCTTTCACATTAAGGGTTTCAGCATTACCACTAGCCTTCTGAGTGAAGCTACTGAAGCTGTTCTTAGTGAAATGTGCTTTAGGTTGTATTGTGGATGACACTGCTAAACGAGTTAAATAGTTTTTGTGCAGGATGAGCATCCAGGGAATACATACACACACGGATAACTGGCAAAGCATAAGCTTGGTGAATGACAGATAATAGCTTACTAAGAAGCTTACTAAGTTAGCTTTAGCTCGCTACGTTGATCAGAATCAAAGTGAGGGATGAGCCGTGTTAGCTTTGTGGTTAGGAAAAGGTGAGGGCAGGCTACCCACTATAAGCAGGGAGCAATACTGGTGGATACCCGCTGACATTTATTAGACTTTGGGAAGATATTTATAAGACATACTTTGTACATGTATATTGGGGCCCACGAGGAACAAGATTAACTTAATTAGCAAGAAAACTAGAGTTAGGTTCCCAGGGGCTTTAATAAAATTACAGTTGAAGATTATTATTATCTCTAGCGTAGTTTAAAAAAATGATCTGTATCTGTATGTTTGCCCATTTATACAGACAGAACTGGGGCAGATCCACTGTGCAAAATCCTGTTTTTGCCTTTACAGAGCTCCTGTGAGGTGATTTACTAAATAGGCGCAGTGGCCCTTCTGTGCCCGTAATAAGACAAAAGAGGCTCTCTTACACTTTCGCCTCATTTGAATATGCATTAACAGGAGTTTCCTTCTCAAAGCGCAGAATACTGGGAGGAGATTATTATAACGAAGCATCTGCTCTCATTTACCCAGACTGAGAGTAAACACTGACTGTGTGCTGTTTAATGACTGTGAAAACACCAGCTTATTTTGGCTGTAGCTTGATTGATATTGTTGGTGCCCAGAGAAGCCTGTCCAACAAAACAGAGGCACACTTGCACCAGGTGAGAAAAATTTATGCCCAATATAGCCCCCTATCACCCCACTGCAACCCCGACCACCCCGCCCCGCCCATCTTAAATGATCATATGTTTGAATTCTCAAATTATTAGTTATTTTTGACAAAATGAAGATTTACTCAATATATTGATTTAGTAAGTCATTACTTATTTACCCTTTTATTTCAATTGAAGATGTAAAAATAAGGACTCATTCACTTAATATTTTCTTTATTATTTTGAAATAAAGGTTTATTTACACCAATATATTAACCTGGTATGTCAAATGACATACAATTTTTAGATTTACTATTTCTAAAAACGACCTATTTTAAACTTTTTTTATGTAATATTTAGAAAAATACTTATTTACTCAATATGTTTTTGATCTAATAGGTCATTAATTATGTTAGTAATCAATTAAAGTATTACATATATTAGTATGTTGAAATAATAACTTATATTTGGATTTAATATAACAAATTAACGACCTGTTTACTCAAAATATCAATTTAGTATTTCAACAAAGGAAGCATTTATTTACTTTGTATCTATGTTATGGTTGATATGTCACAAAAATGACTAATTTGATCCTTATTTTACTTAGCATGTTGGAATAATGACTTGTTTAATCTATATTATGACTTAGTATTTCAAAGTGACCTATTTTCTTTGGAACTATGTGTAGACTGTCTATAATTAGCTTCTCTTCAGTAGATTTGGCCCATACAATTTCAGAAGCCATATAATCATGTTTATTAGAGATTACTAGACAACTCTACATGGTTTGAGGCCATCTGTAATGATTTATGCGCTCAATTATGTGGTAATTGATGGTGTATAAGCTTCCATTACTTATTAGCGACATTAGCCTTGTACACTACACTGCTCAAACTAAAGGAGAAACAACTTTAGGTATCAAACATGTCTTGGCTGGTCAACTACCTTAGGGGAAAAGAGTAAAAAGGTGCAAATTTTGTTTTTTGCTAAATCGTCACTTTAATACGATCCCGGGTGGATCTAAATGCATTTATTAGGGCCTTAATAGGTTTGCAGGTTGAGGGCAGCCATCTGCTGGTGCATTTTCCTCACTGCATAGCCTCCAAACAGTCAGCAAGGAGTGAGAGTGAATCAATAGATCCCTCCCATACGACCTCATTACTTTGCAGTGTGCTGTAACTCAAGGCGATAGTCCAATGAAAGTTTAAACAGCTTTATGAGAGCCAGATGCTGTAGAGCTGCCAAATCAACTCCCCCCATCACCTCCCACCACCGCTCTCACAGCACTAACAGCTCTAACAGCATTCACTACTGAACTACACTGCAAATATCAGCTCTTCTACAGGATAAACACTTAGAGAGAGAGAGAGAGAGATTATTTTATTTAAATATTTAGCATCAAATTTGAGCAAATACCATACATGTGATAACACAAAATAAAGTAAGTTATTTTATTATTATTTATTTTGATTGTTTATATAACAGCCTTTATATACTGAGCAGTTTATAGAAGTACTTCAAATTCATTTAAATTGATACATAATTTTGATCAGTTTCGACTTTAAATATTAATTTCAGTCTATCTTTAGTGTATATGGATGGTCGTTATAGTATATAGGTGTATACAGTGTATTTTAGGATAGGTTAGGGTATATATATTTATTAAATGACCCATATATGCCTATATATATATGGCAAAGATATGGCACTGCTGGCCCAGTGTCGGCACTGGCAGTCTGCTGTGGCTCACCTGTTCCATAACAGATCTGGTCCACTTCTGGCACAGATTCAGGAGAGTTGTCTACTTTTGGCTGAGGTGTGACCCTAATGTGGTGCACTTGTGGCCCACATCTTGCTACTGGGAGCGGTCCACCCAAGTGCCATCAACCCATCTGGCAAGTGGGCCAGATGAAAATGGGGAATGTAGGCCAGATTTGGGCCAGAATAATTCTGCTGTCTGGAATGTACTTTTGTCTTTTTCAAAGAAAATACAATTACTAAACTACAGATTAAAAACACTGAACAACATCCTAGCAGACATACCAACAAAGCACAATATGACTTGAGATTTTATTGCGTTGTAAAACGAGCATGAAGTTCCGTTTGGCTCGAATACTTGAAACTGAATAAATGCTGGGAAATGTCAGCATGCTCTGGTGTGACTCGCTGTGGAAAATTAACGCGTTAATGGGGGTTTTACCCCTAAGCAGTTGGCACTAGCCCTGGAGCTAAGGAGAAAGAAGTTCCACTCTGGTTCCCATCTACATCTGTACATGAAAAGGTCATTGTTCTGTATGAATTGTTTTTTACTTATTCACCAAACACAGAAACTGGAAATTTTCCAGCCCAATATTTCTGTGGCTGAACGTTCAGTTCATCCCTAACATACACTTATATAACCCAACCATGATCCATATTCATCTATATGCCTTAACCATGATCCATATGCACCAATATACTCTAACCATGATCCATATACACCTACATATTCTAAAATGTCCTGTATACATCTATATAACCTAACTATAATCCATACACACCTATTTACCTGAACCATGGCCCGTATACACCGATATACTACACCCATGATCCATATACACCTATATCCCCTAATCATGATCCATATACACCTATATAACCTAACCATGATCTATATAGACCCATATGCCTAACCATGATCTGTATACATGTATATATTTTAACCATCACTCATATACACCTATATACTTTAACCATGATCCATATACACCTACATACTCTAACCATGATCCATATACACCTACATATCTTAAAATGCCTTGTTTACATCTATGTAACCCAACCATAATCCATATACGCCCACATGCCCTTACCATGACTCGTATAGACGTCTATACCATAACAATGATTCATATAAACCTATATACGCTAAATCTGATTCACATTCATCTATAATACCCTAACTGTCATTTGTACACATATATACCATCCAATTACCTGTATACACATATATACCTGATATATAAACTGATGAATATACACCTATCTAACCATTCAGGAGACAGCAGGAGATGAAGCGCATCAGAAGTAAAAAAAAAAAAAGGAATGGAATTATCAAGCAATCTGACTGAGAGTCTCATATAATTCTACTGTTAAATGAAAGTTTACTTGATTCGGAGGAACACTTGAATGTTTATGAAACACTCTTATGTACAATATACTGTAATCATGTACAATAAGAGTGAAAAGTTACCACCAGACTAGTGCCTCCAGGTAATGTGCCATATGATAAGTACTTTTGGATTCCTGGACAACTTTTTGATGGTTGTTTTTTAAAAAGTTTTGAGATGTAAGAGGACACTAAAGTTCTATACCAATTAAAAGTTATCTTTCCATCTTTCTGTCTATCTATCATTCAAGCCTGACAGCTGTCGGAAGAAACTAGAGGAACTGATCGCTCTGTTCAGTCCAGACAGGAGCCATTAGAGGAGACTCCAGGGTAGAACAGTCTGAGTCTGCCTGACTTACAGGAGCAGAAAACACAGGTCCAAAAAGTCCTATAAAATTACACTTCAAATCTGCCAGTAAAGTTGCCACAGTGCAGCGGATCTCTCTACATTTATGTTTTATTTGGAGTCTGTCACACTTTACAAGTACTTACATCATATTTGACTTGTATGAAAAAGTATGGGTACCCCAGCAAATTTCATGTTCTGTTGTTTATTTTTTCAAGCATAAATAGTTTCACACATCCTGTACAGAGAACATGCTTCTGTGCTTTTTAATGCAGAATTACTGTTTATTTGCTGAATTTAACTTATAAGAAAAAAAAGCTATGGCTGTAACGTAGGCGGCATGTGGGTCGGTTGCAAGTGCAAAATGGCTTTATTTGAGGCAGACCAATACTCAGCAGTCACAGCAGGCAGGGGTCAAAACACAGGCAGACAAAATAAGAGGCAGATCCATATGCAACAACCAGAGAGCGTAGAGGTCAAAACATACAATACAAAGAAAACACAGCTTGGTACTCAGGTCAACAATGCAGAGACTTCGCAACAACAGAACGAAACAAAGGGGTATACAAAGCCAGCAAATGAGTCATAGATAACTTGCAGGTGTGTGAGTGGGTGAAGCCAGGGAGACTCCGTAGAGGTGTGAGGGGGTCAACATGACAATCATTTTATGGTTTATTTTCTCCCAATATTTTAAGCACTGTTTCATATTATAATAATAAATATTATTTAATATTATGCACTAAAAGCTGCAAAAAATGTCTTATTTAAGCCTGTACTCTGTGGTTTGTTAACTTATTAACAATCAGTAAAACAGGTATTTTGATGGGGGATAGTATATTTGGCATATGACTGTAGAGGAACATACCTGCTGTAGGCAATGACACTGAGTGAAATTTCTCTGGCAAAACACATTTACAGTTTAGCATATTTTTCCATATTAAAAGGTCCATATACTACCAATAACCACCTATAACATTGGTGTGATTTTATGTACCAAAGATTATTATTCATTTGTGCATGGCCAGTGTCTATGCCTTCTTCCTACCTCATGGCAGAAACGTCAATGCAAGTACACAAGCTCAAATGACAGCGTCCAGCGAACGCATTGCAGATGCATGGCTCTTTTGCACAAAGTTACAGTGCGTCCTTACAGTGCTGTGGTGGTCAAAACTCTCAGTACTCCAAAGGGGGATAAAGGGCAAATCAGAGTGGGATCTAGTGTTATTCCACCAGCCTCACCAGCTAAACATGGACAGTAGAGGAGATTGATTTGGTGTTATAAATAAACTGCTATAAATGAAATTATGATAATGTGTCATATATGTTTATGTTTAGCCAACCATTTTTGCACATGACTCAACAGTTTGTCTGCTTTAGCATTGTGAATTTGGACAGTATGTCCTTTATGTCAGTTTGCGAAGACTATATGTGTGATGATTAAATGAGCTGTATTCTGATTAGCTGTGTGGGTAACACTTGCTGTAACACTTCCCACTGTGTGGGAAACCTGGCTTGATAATGCATTATAAATCCATTAATGAAAGTGTTATAGTTGTGCATACAGTTATAATTATATGCACAAATCTTCATGAGGGAAGGGTATATGACTTCATAAAGTCAGGTTTCATAATGCAATATAATGTCTGTATGTCACACCTCCGGGTTTCCCTAACACCTCCGATCTCCCTAACTCCATTTTCCAGAGTGCACTACCCGATGACGTCAACCTCACATGTCCCCAGTCCTCAAATCACACCTCATTCTCCTGTTCCTCCTCACCAGAGTACTAATTGCACACACCTGCTTCTCATCACCCAGTCTGCATTTAAACCCTTCACACACACTCACACACTGCGAAGTTTTGCCAAACTCTGTTGACTTCTTGTTTGCTATCTCTGGTTTTGACTCCCTTTGACTCTGACTTACTCTCTTTGATTCTCCCCTTGTTCTGGTTGCTAGTTTGTTTGCCTCTCTGCTCTTCGACTCTCCTTTTGTTTATCTGTTTACTCTCTTGGATTTCCCCTTTGGATTTGTTTGCTTGTCTATCTGATTCCCTGGTTTTTGCCTGTCTCCTTGTCTATGACCCTGCATTGCCCCTTGGTTATGTTTGCCTAGGTTTTGCTGTTGTGCTCAATTGTCAATTTGTTTAATAAAACTCATTTGACCTTTAGCTCTGCGCGTGTCAAGTTTGTTGTCCCTAACAT
Organism: Semaprochilodus insignis; assembly: GCA_034552555.1. Taxonomy (NCBI): domain Eukaryota; kingdom Metazoa; phylum Chordata; class Actinopteri; order Characiformes; family Prochilodontidae; genus Semaprochilodus; species Semaprochilodus insignis. Next base: position 8,577,592 of record CM067490.1, on the reverse strand, counting down.
TGTTCATAATTGTGTACACTGATGTTATAGAGCATTATAGCAGGTCATTACAGGCTTTAAATAAATACAGGACAAGAAGTGGGCACATTTAGCTTAAAGCCATTGCTAATGTTAGCTATATTCTTAAAAAAACGAGGCATTTACTGCATTTACTGTTGTTTTCTGCTGGCTGACATAAAGTACCTCTCTATGCTGCTAACACTTTAGCTTAGGTTGCTAACTGCAAAAAGTCTAGCACTGGTAGTCAGCTAGCCTAGCTTTACATGTAATAATAAATAAATATATTTTTCAAAAGAGTTTAAAGCAGTGTTTCTTATAACCTCAGTGTGTGTGGGCGGGGCTAAACTGCCATATGTTTGCTCATGATGAACGGACCAACATAAAATTACTGGGAAAATTTTTGAAAAAAAAATTCTTGTTCCATTGACTTACATTCAAATTAAAGTAGGTTTTTGCCATCTCCTGTAAAGTAGCCATTTTGGAGATACTTGTTTTTCTTTGAACAGTGAGGATATGTTGACTGTATGTACTGAAGAGTGCAGTGTATGTTTTGAAACATTAACAATGTGACAGAGACAGAAAGAGAGAGAGATGAGAATGCATCGTGGTAAACAAGGTTTCAACAGGTAATTATCATTGTTCCCCTGTTCCTAATGTCGAGCGGCCGACTTTACAGAAATAGAGCATAATAGAACAGAATAAATGAATGAAATTCCAGTGAAAGGTTATTCCACTTACAGCACCGCATGAAGACAAAGAGTCAGAGTGAGAGCAGGCCTGTGTCTGTGAGTAAAAACATTATTCAAGCGGTGAGATTCCTCCCAGAGCAGATTACAGACAAGAGGAGAGGTTTGTTTTTGGGTATTTGCATGTCTTTCTGAATTTCCCGTAGATCTCCCTGCGCGGGCTGCCTGTTAGTTCTGCATTTAAGGCATTAGTTCAGCATCAAGTCAGTTTTACAGAGTTACAGTCGATTGTTGGCCCCAACCTCCAAAGAGATTTGATTAAAAACCTCAGGTGATCATCTGCTGAAGCTGATAGGTTGTTGATTATTAGGTTGTCAGTGCTGAATCTGGCACCAGGTGCACTCTTTGTACTATTACTAGTGCAAATCACTTTAGTGTCCCAGTAACGGCTAGCAAGCTATCAGACATGAAAGAGGCATGGCCACGCACTGAGCCCCCTGTGAAAAATGCAGTAAGACTTCAAGTCATGTAAATTGTTGTGACTCTTAGCTTGAAGCTGTATATACGTGCTGCATAGGTTATTCTGCACATGGCTGTGGGGCTGTTAGTGGGGTAATGGTGCAGTGTTGAAGGTACCATCAGGTTACATGTGAAGGCTATTATTGACCTCCCTGCTATTTTGGCTGTTCAGTAGTGCTGAGCAGTCTGCACTGCTGCCGTGTTCAATAAAGGAGCTCTTGTCTGAAGTGCTTTTTCCACATCTTCTTACTCCACCCTGATGCCACAACATGTAGAACATGATAAATAAAATGGTTTGTGCCTGAGAAACCCTGTTGACCTCCTGTGAATCATTTTATAAGACCCTCTCTGACTCCACATAACACCCATAACGCCCCCATATCTCCTCCATATCCATGCTCAGACAAAGCTTTGAGAGAAGGTTATGGATGTAAAGATGAGATTAGCGTGGTAGTTATTAGAGTTTTAGATGTACATGCACTCAGTATACACAGCTGTATATACATGTTGCATTGCTTATTCTGTACTGGGCTGTGGGGCTGTTAGTGGTGCAGTGTTGAAGGTACCATCAGGTTAAAGTGTGGGCTATTATTGACCTCCCTGCTATTTTGGCCAGTTGGTAGCACTGGGCAACAGTCTGCACCGCTGCCATGTTCAATAAAGGAGCTCTTGTCTAAGCCCTTTTCTCACATCTTCTTACTCTACCCTGATGCCACAACATGTAGAACATGATAAAAAATTGGTTTATGTCTGAGAAACCCTGTTTGAAAAACTGCAACTGTCGACTCCGAAAATCTGAAGACTCCAGCTGATCACCACAGACCCAGTCGAATGGAAAATCAGGGTTTAAACTTTGTGTTACACCTTAAATGCTGCAGTAGAGGTCATATTTCCTTATTACACAGAAAGACCTGACGCTCTTCACTAATCTTCAGCATCAAATCAGATATGGGACAAAAGACACATGGGTGTTTAATGCTCGCTCTGGCCAAATATGTATCTGGAGTACTTGAATAGCACTTACACTTGGTTTGTCATCGTAATGTAACAAGTAGAATAAATCAATACTCTGCTAGGGAGAGCAGCGTGGCAGTCCTGTCTTGATGTTTAAGTAGGTTCCTGAAAGCACAACCACCCTGAGATAAACTAGCTGACTGATAGCTGACTGTTATTAACATCTTGGGAAATTGTTTCGGCTTTGAAGAGGACCACACTCCATGTGTTCTATTGACATGTAGGGTGTGTCAAGTGTTTTCTTCCTCTCAGAATAATGGTATACGACGTAATAACAAAGCAAGATGACACTCAGAATTGAAGTCGTGATAATCCTTGATTAATGTTGGCCAACTTTAAATGAACTCTAAATGGTGACTCTAAATGCTCACTGTCGATTCTACAGATGTGCTTTGTGTTGAAGGGCAGGAACGGGAGGTGCATCCAAATGGTAGAAAAAAACATTCCATTATTGATCTTTAGTTCCATTAGTTCACCTATTTACCCTGCTATAAGTTCATGATACTGCCAAAGATGGTGATCAACAACAGGGTCAGTTACCGTGAGCTAATGGACAAACTCGTGCATAAAAAGACAAGAACGCTCAGACGAGCCATAACAGGGTTAAACCTAAACCTGTACCCTGTATTTGCGCATACCCTGTATTTGTGCTAGTGCAATATTTCAGGTTAAACGGAAATTCAGATCAGCCTTGAAGGAAGAATATGTGTATCGCTTAATGGTGTGAGCCTGGTGCTGGCTGACATGGTACCAGTACCATTACTTTGCATTACTGATGTAGCAATTGTCGTATGTGAAACCATGTGGACAACAGTGTGAAGCACTGCAAATAAAAAATCCAAAGTGGCACCAAATGCTGATATTAACTTACTTAATATCTGATATTAACTTACTTAGCTAGCATTAGTTTATATCATGTTGACTGCCATGACTGTGTTACAGTTAAGATAAAAGCCTTCTCTAGTTTTCATACTATCACTAGTTAGCCACCTCGGTTATCTCTCAGTGCAGCACATACAACAACAAGCAGATTAATTAAGTACACCTCCTTTAATTAAGTACACTCTTCTATTTTATCAGCTCTACTTAGCATATAGGTGCACTCTATAGTTCTACAATTACAGACTGTAGTCCACCCGTTTCTCTGCATGCTTTGTTTGCCTCCTTTTACTCTGTTCTTCAGTGGGCTTATTTCACACGGTAGCCATTTTGAAAATGTCCTCTGCTAAAACGGGGCTGTGGTTGGAGAAGTATGCTAAGCGTAGTAAGAACAGTCCAGGGCTGTTCAAATGAAGCATGAAACAGAAAACTGAGCTGAGGTTTTGATGCTAGCCTGGAATATTGTTGTGTACAAGGCTATGCATCTTATCAGAGACTAGAATCTGACCAAGGTTTGTTTTTCCAATGATTTCCGACCCGTCTCCAGTGGATTGCCAAACAGAGATACTGGACCTTAGGAAATGTACCACAAGCTAACATGAGCTATGCTAAAAATTATGTTAAAAACGGTTGTGTGTAATTTAGCAAATATAACATTAGCATACCCTGATAATAACCCTCCAAAGGTTCTTCAGATTAATTTACACATCAACACTCATGATAGCACGTCTCTTAGCTCACATCGCAGGTAACACAGGAGTGCTCCAAATACTTTACCAAAGACTGCATAGTAAGATCACACACGGGTCAGAACAAACTGATAAACGGGAGCGTGCAGCCTTTGTTTACATGCTGTCAGCTGAAGACCAGAAGGACAATACAACACATCCAGGTCATCTGACCATTAGCTGAATCATTTGCATATCAGCATGATATAACCAAAGCATTTAGAGGTTATTTTCAGGGTAAGCTGAAATGATGTTGGCTCTGTTTATCTTTGCAATCCACTGGGCACTGCTGTCTGGGTTACTAGGAAATCACTGGAATAAGGAGCCGTGATTACATTCTGGTCTTTGATAAGCTGCACAGCCTGGCACACATAATTTCATCACCACCTCAACTCAGTTTTCTGCTTCATTTAAGCTCTGCTCCGCACTGTTCTTACTACACTTCCATTAACTCCTCTCACCACAGCATCATGTTCATGCTGGACATTTTAAAATGGTGACCAGAGTGAAATAAGCCTACAGTCAGGGTCCCCACAGGACCACCACAGAGCAGGTATTATGTGGGCAGTAGATCATTCTAAGCACTGCAGTGACACTGACGTGGTGGTGGTGTGTTAGTGTGTGTTGGGCTGATGTGAGTGGATCAGACACAGCAGTGCTGCTGGAGTGTTTAAACACCTCAGTGTTACTGCTGGACTGAGAATAGTCCACCAACCCAAACTATCCAGCCAACAGCGTGCTGTGACCACTGATTAAGGACTAGAGGATGACCAACACCAACTGTGCAGTTGCAGGGGGGCTTCAGTCTCTGACTGTACATCGTCAAGGAAGAACCAATAAAATATAATTGGACAATGAGTGTAGATACAAGAAGGTGTACTTGATTAGCTTTTGATCCGGGTAAGCGAAAATTAATAAGAAGAAATGAAGAAGATGAAAATGCCCAGATGTTAGAAAGTGTTATTTTGAAGCAGACTGGATATTAGTTATCAGTTATTAGTGGATATTGTTTAGAGTGTAGTTATCTGGGATTTTTTTTCTCCATACTGTAGACAGTCCTGCCACTCCACCATACCTCTATAGTGCACTACCTTACGGCCAGCTCACATCTGTGCTGCAGGATCCCATCAGTCCTCTGACCTGCCGCTCCCCTCCAACAACCCTGATAGCAGGTGATTCTATTATCAGGAACATTAAACACCATTCAGTCGTCACCCACTCAGGCACTAAGGTCCATGATATCACCCAGCAGCTCCTCAGCCTTTTAGATAAACACAACTCTACTAGAAAGTCTCAGGAGGCAGGAGTGAATAAAGGTAATTCTTTGGTCATCGATATGATTTTACAATTTGAACAATAACAATTATTTGGACATGAAAGAGTCTTTGACGTAGGCGCCATCCTCAGTTCAGGTCTTGAAGCGTCAAGACTCTGCCAATCCTGTCAGATCAGAACAGCAGGGGTGAAGCCTACTCCATAGACAACGAGTCTAGTACCAAACTGGTGGTGGTGGAGAGGGAAAAGGGGAATGTTAAAACGTCAGTATCTGGAAGCAGCAGAAGGGATATGTAGAGTCATTTCAAAGACAGGTGTAGGCCTGTGATTGGTTGGAAGTAATGAGTAAATGAATGATGTAGTATTAAGTTCTTCCATTTCTGTCCATAATATTGTTACATAAACCGACCAGCCAATTCATTAGGTACATCTACCTCTATCTGCACTCATGGTCTATTTTAGCTGCTCCACTTACCATACAGGTGCATGTTGAGGTTCTACAATTACAGACTGTAGTCCATCTGTATATCTGTATATTATGCTGATAAAATGGGTGTGGAAACAATAAGTGTGGAAACAAGGAGATTTATGAATGAAGTGGCTGATTGGTGTACGCTGTAACAAGAGAGAGTTCAGAGCTGCTGAAGCAAGCTTTTCGACTTCACTTCATAGTTGACATTTAATTCGCTTCATATTTCATTTGCCTCAGGTTTCATTCACTTCATATTTGACATTTCAGACATCAGTAAGGCAGCAAATCCTTTTAGTTACACATTCCTTAGAAAAATCTAAATTCAACTCCCAGGCTCAGGCCTGAAATTTCTACTCTGCTTTAAACAGTAATCAGACTATTATCTTTCCCTATTGATTAACGGTTTTTAATCTGGCAAAAAATTCTTTTTAAAACAAATCACTCATCATCCCAACACATGTTATGCTAGAAGACCATTCAATTTGAGCACTGCCGAGCTTTCAAAGCACATCTCTCTACCTTTTCAATGATATTAATAACTTACTGCCTTTTAATGTATCTGATTGCCCGCTGTAAGCCATGGTCACTTCACACTAAACATCTCTCCACATGTAGTAGCTAAAGTCTGTAACACTATTAACCCCTAAGAAACTACAGGAGAAATAAAATTGGGCCCCGTCTTTTTAGGCACCACCTATTTTAGGACATATTACACACATTTTTAATCTTCCCATTTTAACTCGTAGAATATCAAATATATAAAACAGCTCAGTAATTACAGACCCAGGTCTATGGCATCATGCTTAGCCATAATCTTAGCAGTGAATCAAGTAATTATTTTGTGCAAATGCTGTTTTAGAGAAACGCAACATCATATTTGCTGTCACACTTGTTTTAAAATACAAATACCTATGTACTACCAAAGACAGAAAGAAGCATTGTCACCCTTTTCCTAGACCTTTCCAAGGCTTTCGGTACAGCTGATCCTCCCCTACTTTTGAAAAGCTGACAAAACACTGGCTTTGATGCCAAAGCTACATGCTGGGTGCAGAATTACCTTTCTGATTGGCTCCAGTGTGTGACCCTGGAACACCATAAACTTGATCTACTGCTGGTAACTAAAGGTATTCTACAAGGTTCAATTCTAGGACCATTTTTTTTCAATATATCATCCAGTATATATCAATTCCCAGCTCCATCTCCGTACACTTTTATGTAGATAATGTTATTTTATACTGGTCTCTAGATTCTGTACAGACAGCAGTGAAAAAACTGTGTGCTTTTTGGTGCCGTATAAACAGCTCTGTATAAGTATGGACTAGTTTTAACTGTTGAGAACAGCAAATTCATTCTGCTTTCCTGAAATTTCTAAACTTGATTTTATCTCCCTATATTTTACTACCCAGAAAGGATCCAGAAGGGTCACTGAATGAGTACTTTGGCAGGGATGAATTTTCATTGACAGCACTCTGTTATCAATAATTGATTACGGTGATGTAATATACAGACATGTGCCTGCCAATATCCTTAAGACCTTACACTCAATTCTTCACTTGGTTCTGAGATTTATCACTGGAGACCCCTACAGTACTCATCACTGCACACTGTATCAAAAATAGGTTGGTTTCTCTGGCAGTGCAGCAGGAAACACACTTCTTGCTTCAGTTTATCTACAGAGCACTCACCAGCTACATGCCATCTTACATCACGTCAATGCTCTCTGTGAATAAGTGGAATTATCAAACTGGTACAAGTGACTGGATCACCCTTCAGGTGCCAAGAGCTTTTACTGGAATAGGAAAATCTGCTTTTATCTACAGCGCACCAGTGAGCTGGATTCTATTACAGGAATCTCAAAAACTCCTCTTGCTGGTGTCATTTCAACTCTTCATTTTAGGGCACCTGGAGGCCTACAGCTGTGCACTCTACCCCCCACTCCACACTGGAACACTCGTAGTAGCTACCTTGTTTGTTTTTGTCACACTTCCGGGTTTCCCTCTGCCTCCGATCCCCGGAACTCCATCTCCCAGAGTCCACCACCCGATGACATCACAGTCACATGTCCCTCGCCCACCAATCCCGTCTCGTTTCCTTGATGGGGATCTCCTGAGTTCTGATTTTACACACCTGTTAATCATTAACTGTTTGCTTATATACCCCTGGTCTGCCTCTCAGTCTTCGCGAAGTATTGCCAACTCCTGTTGCATACCGAGCGGTCTATCCTTGTGATCCTTATTCTGACTTTCTGGTTTCCGACTCTGTTTGATCTCTGGTTCGTCTCTTCTCTTTTGCCCTCTGACTTTGGTTGCCTGTTTCTGATTGCTTATTTGGTTTTTGACTTCTGCCTGCCTCTTCATATATGACTGTGCCTGTCCCCTGTACTATGTTCGCTTGGATTCTGTTTTTGAGCCTGACTGTCAACTTCTTAATAAAACCCAGCTTCACTTTTAGTCCAGTGTGCGTCAATCTGACTTTGTCTGGCTTGAGAGTTTTAAACATTACAAATTCACAAGCAGTAATAATGCAGAGTTACAGGTTGTGAACCTGAACCTCCTGATGGGCTACACAAAGCCTCGTCCTTCAGGAGCAAGAGCTGCAACAATCCAGCTTCAAACTGGACACGGTTTTTGAACCAGTCCTTCGTGACGTGCCAGGCACTCAGTAAGGTGTCTGGAAAATTTCGTCAGCCACTGATTTCTTTGTGGTGCTATCTCTGGCAAAGAGCAGCTATGTGGTCAGAAACTGATCCTAACACAAACTGTACATCAACAGGTGGGACATTCCAGAATTGGAGGACAATTTGCATCCCATTCATGAAATTTCAAGTAGTCCATGCACAAAATTATGCACTTATTTGTAAAGTCAATTAGTTTAATCATCAGCATGTTTAAAATAAGAGTAATTATGCACTAAAGTCAAAACAGTGCATCATAAAACACAGAGGAATTGGCATCATCAAGCCATTTGCTAACAAGACGGGTGGATCAAAAGTAAGCCCTCTCTTCTATCTTTCATATTCTTCTAATCTTTTCAGACTTGATTGAGTGTGTCACTCTAACCAGTGCAACTCTGTCACCCAAATGATCAGAATAAGATAAATTAATTTCACAGTTTATTTTATTTATATAACTAATATGTTCTTGATCTTGATCAAAGGCTGATGAAGAAAGAAATCATTTATGAGAAAACCAAACTAACTCTACCACTCAAGAGACTTCACTCTCTTTTCACCATTCAGAACTGAAGTTGATATTAATTCAGTTCAGCATTCAAATCTGGACATGATTCAAACATATTGCAAAAAATTGTCAAACATCATACTAAATGTTCCATAGACTGTATGTGGCTGTAATGGAAGCCTGCCAATAATCAGCTCTGATTATATGATGTATCTGTAGTCTGATTACTGTCTTTGCTACTGTAGCTGTAATGGAATACAGTTACCATTTTTTTTGTCTTCACATATATTCTGCTACTACCCAAACCTTCTCTTACTCATCCTGTTGATACTTCTTTGAAAAGCTATTTAAAACATTATTAAACAACATTTCTAGGATCATGTGAATATTTTGTCACATTTATGTCATAATCTACAACCAAAATTTAATTTATATATTCAACCCTGTTACTTTGGGCAGCCCTGTTACTCTAATTTCAACCCTGTTACCACATTACATATCATCATTTTTATTAAAATAATCCTAAATTATTACTCATCGCACACAGGTTTATGCTATTATCTTTTTAATAGTCTGTATAATTATATGCATAATGTATTTGAGCAAATATCTGAAAATAAATACTGGAATTAGTAAAAAGAAGTATGAAAATAAGTATGAAAATTCTAAAGTTAGGCAATATAGATTTCATAGGCTGTTAAAGTAATAATATATTGTTTAAATGAAACATGTATTCAGTGTGAATGTGACTTGTCTTTATTGAATGGTCATTTTTTTAAACAATATTTTAAAATCTGCTTTTTTCAGGTTCACGAGTATTGGTAACAGGGTTGCGCCAAGCATAGCTCACAACAAATAAAACATCTGATAAAAAATGTACCTTTGATACCTGAGCTGCATAACAGAAAATGTTCCAAATAAAGAGTCCGATTTTCACAGGACCTGATGCCTAAGTTGTCCTCCAGTTCTGAGAGGTGAGATATAGTCTCTAACTGCACATCAGCAGGGAGGAGCTGGAAGAGAGGGGTTTCTGATAAAACAGCCAGGGAGTGTAACGTGTCGTTAAAGTGTCTGTTTTGTGCCTGTTTGGGAGCAGGAAAGTCGAGCCGTTCGCTTGATACTTGTATTGTGGCTAATGTGAGTTCGTACAGCCTCCGCTAATGCCCCTATCAGTGGTCAGGACACTCTGACACAGTAAATGGCTCTCAGACAGATTTAAAAAGGCCACAGTCATGACTGAGCTGTGACTCACTACATATTATCCTATTCACTGGTGTCTGGGACATGATCAATGACCTCTCTGATGACCAATCTAAGAAAAAGTTCTTACATTTTTTTCTTGCACTCCGTTTTTCCCTCCTGTATTCAGTCATTTTCCCCATTTATGATGTATAGGCCGATTTTGTTACTGTGCCTGATATGTGTAAATGAGCTGTGTTTCTATTGGCTGCCGGGTTCAAAAAACACCCCAGGCTGAAACACTTCTTTAGGATGAATAAGGGGATATATATGTGTTGTGACATCACAAAAAACAGTGCAAACAAGTTTTTTGGTTTCCATAGATGGACTAATGTGTACGTACTCTATCAAACTCATAGTTTGCCATGTCTGACGTTCACTACAAGGCTAAAGTAGCTAATAAGTGTTAGCAAAATGTATTTACACACTCACTTTGTGGAGATGTTCGGTAATCTCTAATAGACTTGATTATGTGGTTATATTATTATGATTATATTAGCAGCAGCCACCAGCCTGAATTCTGGCCATTTATTTGCTCATTGACATGGTTTAAAACAAGTTCATGTTGATTTAGGTATACAGTTAGCACCACGCCAACTGCTTTGCTAATAAGCATCCATTGTTCGTTAGCTACTTTAGTCTCATAGCCCCACACAGCGCTGCTCTGCTAGTGATGTTGTGATCCTTGACATAGTTAGACAGCCAAATTATACATATCCATTGTAGGATCATTAATGTCCGCAGTAAAACCCATTCTGATTGGAGTTTGAGAGCAGAGACGACTGCTAATAAGATTTATGTCTCACTTTAATAAGACAGTGTTGTTGTGTACCTTATATTTAACTACAGTAATGGTGATGTGATTAATAATCATTTCAGAGCACATTTATTTCTCCACTGATATGAAGTCAGCTGCATGGCATGCATTGTATGACGCCTTCAGACCACTCAAACAAACTTCTATGTGTACTTGTAGAAGACATGCATTACAATACGGTATTTTTTCAGCAACACTAAGAATTATTCACTAGCTATGAGTTAATTAGCATCTGCTATGGATGCCTCAGAATGTATAATGAATTATTTAGTATGTACTTGAAATATTTAGTATATCCTATGAATTATTCAGTATCTTTTAAGAACTATTCAATATTTGCTAAGATACTTAGCATCCACTATGAATTACTCAGCATCTACTATGGATTATTCAGTAAGTACTATGAGTGATTCAGTATCTACTATAAATTATTTATCATCTATTATTATATACTATTTGGTAGGTATTATGAATGATTCAGCAACCTCTCTGAATTATTCAGTATCTATAATTAATTATTCAGTAACTACTATGAATTGTTTAGTAACTACTGTGCATTATTCGGTAACTACTGTGCATTAATTAGGACGTACTATCCATTATTCCATAGGTACTACGCATTATTCAGTAACTACTAATAACTATTAAGTAACTTATATGAATTATTCAGTATCTACTATTAATTATTCAGTAACTACTATGCATTATTCAATATGTTCTATTAATTATTTAATAACAGCATTCAGTATAAACTACAAATGACCAGCTATTTATTATTCAATAAGTACTATGAATTATTAGTATCTTTTCAGAATTATTTTCTGTCTTTGATGCATTATACATAATATAAACAGTAACTACTCTGAAACCCTGTAGGTTGTGGGAGGAACTGAAATATGCTTAGGATTTAAAGGTTCAATTCGCTCACTTTAAAACTGCTCCCAGTTAAAACTGCTCATGAAATAGAAATGTCTACAATAGACTGTTCATTGTGTCCACGTTTGCTGAAGTGAAGTGAACTTCCACAATGTGCTCTGTATGCCCCTTTACTCAGCATGTTTTTATGCATCCCCACACTCCATTGTTGGCTATTTCATGCCCAGATGCCAGGAGGAATATTAATGGAGTCGTTATCGATATTCTCATCGTTGGCTCACACTGTGCTGGGTGATTTCCATAGATCCCTAGTCAAACTGCTGTGTTTATTTGTTGAGCCAAATAACTCCCTCTCCTATAACAAGAAAACAAACAAATAAATGCCAGAGAAATGGCTTCGTTTCTGCAGGATTCCCCAGCTGAGCGGCGTGAGGTGTTTAACCACCTGCTCAGAAAAGCAGCTGTGGGCATTGTAGTAGAGACCAAAACCGCTGCAGTCACCAGAGTGTAATGATGTCCTCTGTTTCAGTGCATTTTTAGCGGCAATTAAAGCTGTTATCTAGTCTGTAGTTGTGTATTGTACCACCATTGAGATCCAGGTTTGTTCCTGTAATGGTAAGGTCTGAATGCAGCTCCTGGAACTCTGAGTTGTGTTCCAGTGTGTGTTCAGGGATTCAGATGAGTTTCAGGTGAGTTTTAGGTAAGTATTCATGTGTATGTATTCATGCGTATGTTCAGGTGACTGAGGTAAGTATTTCTGTGTACGTTCTGATGCAGTTTAGATGTGTATTTAGGTGCCTGTACAGGTGAATGTAAATGTATACATTCATATCCAATGTAAATGTATACGTTCATAACCAGGTGAGTGGTAAGAATGTAGTAAGTATTGGCATGTTCAGGTGAAATAAGTATAAAGGTGTATGTTCAGGTGACTGAGGTAAATATTCAGATGTGTGATTTTCAGGTAAGTATTCATGTGTATGTATTCATGTGTATGTTTACTGTAGGTGTTTTTGAGGCAAGTATTTTTGTGTATGTTCAGGTGACTTTGAGGTAAGTATGCATGTGTATGTTCAGGTGACTTTTAGCTTAGTATGTATGTGAATGTTCAGGTGACTTTGAGGTAAATATTCAGGTGTATGTTCAGGTGACTGAGGTAAGCATGTTTGTGTATGTTCAGGTGATTTTCAGGTAAGTATTCATGTGTATGTATTCATGTGTATGTATTCATGTGTATGTTCATGTGACTTAGAGGTAAAACTTGGTACACATCTTTGTCTAAGGCCCCTGATCAATAATCTATACACTTTCTGACATCATCTAACAGCATTAACTTCACTTCTCTTTGTCACAGTAGCCCCTTATGTGTGCCTGGGGTCTAACAGTGCCATGCATGTCAAAGGGTTATACTTTGAGAACCAAACGACACTGCAAATACAGCTGTTTCAGAAACTGAACTGTTTGTCGTATAATAGCATGTATTTATATAAATGATCTATTTTACACTTTAATCCATCCTCTAATTATCTGTATACATAAGCTTCAGCCTATATAATATGAACACTGCTCATTATTTATGGCAAATGATCAACAATCGAAACACTTGGATCCTTTCTGACATAGTCTAAGGCCTTTAATCTCACTTCTATGTGCCACTATAGCACCTTATGATATAAAGGCCTGTACACATAAGCCTCAGTCTATATAATGTTGAAAGCCCACTGCTCGTTATTTCGGGCAAATGAAGGCCTTTTGATAAACTCCCACTTCCTTAGGTTTTGCCTCTCTGTCTGTAAACAAGGTCCAAACTTCTTTAAGCCTTGTGATGCCTCACTGGTCCAAACAGCCTCACTAGACTCTACGTGCTAGGACCCAAATTGCCGCTTGTGGCTATATTTGTAGAAATTGGAACTGTGTGAACTGAATCATGATTTCAAACACAATCATCTGAATTATGTTTAACCTCATGGATTTTAATTTGCTTTTCTCTCTTTTTGTTACCAATGCTATTCCTTATCCCCATGTAACCTCTTAGCAGTAGGATTGTTAAAGGTTAATAAGTGTTTGAAACCCTAATACGAAGGGTATATACTTTTGATATCTTGGTTAGTCATAATATGCGTTCATTCTATACATGAACTGCTTGTTTTATTAATGATACAACCGAGCTTTAAAATTCTCAAATGTATGGAAGAATGAGCAGACTAAGTGCATATTCATGACCATGACTGGTCCCTCCTAGTTCCGCCTCTAGGGGCCTGTACTTGAACTCAGGTCACACACAGAGAAGTTATCTCTTTTTGGGTGCTCTTTGAGTGCTCTTTGAGTTCTCTCTGGCGTTCTTTGAGTTCTCATCCAGAAGTTCTCTCTGAGTTCTCTCTGAGGCTTGCTCAAGTCCCTCACGGGCTCACTCTGATCTCAGGAAAGCGGAAGACCACACACTCTCACGCAACGCTCCTGCACTCCACTACAAGTAGAGCTGATGAGAAGATAGCCAGCGAAAGATGGGTCCCCTAGAAGCAGACTCAGCCAGAAGCAGAGTTCCTTCAAAAGAGCCCTCGAAAGAAATCAAGATGTAGGCAGAGCGGGGTCCGCTCACGTGACTGCAGCTTCTGCTGAAGCATCCAGAGCTGCGGACCAAACGGCACCCACTGCCAGACGCCAGGACACGTGACCAACCAGGTCCAACTCACCTCCAACAAAAGCCTGCACAGCAGACCACTTCACGGGGAAGACTGCCAGCTGATCGCTAGGTGCCATTACTGCCCGTCCAACCGCATGGATCAACGGACCACTTCCCCTGACCATGCTGAGACCAGGCCAGCCTGCACTCAACCCAGCGCTTCCTGAACTTCACTTCCTGAACTTCCAGTAAGGTGACACGCCCAAAATGCGCTTCTATGGTCCAGTCCTCGGTGCTGTGCTTAATGATGTTATGCTTTTTGATATAGTGATTTTAGATTTAGAAAGATAATTGTTGCATTCAGATTTATGCTCCAGTTCTGCTCATTCTCCACAAAATAGCTTCCTCTGGGTTTCAACACTCTCATGTAGTCTCTTTAAGTGAATGTGATGTATCTGGACTTCCTGTTATGCATATATTAATCCAACTTATTATTTAATGCTTTACCTATTTTGTTATTAATGCTCTGTAAATAAATTGCCTTTTATTAAAACCAGTTTGGATATATGACTCAGTATTGTGACAAGCGTGCAGATCACTAGATGTCCCGTTGATGAACTCTCACCCTGAGATTGGATCAGATGGTAATTATGGTTTGTGCTTAAATTAAGCTAAACTATGCCCTGTAATATCCTAATAAATAATTTATTAATAACTTAATTGATTAATTTATTGATTAATTATACCCATACCCCCTACATATTCATGTGTATGTTCAGGTGACTGAGGTAAATACTCAGGTGTATGTTCAGGTCATTTTTAGGCAAGTATTTTTGTGTATGTTCAGGTGACTGAGATAAGTATAAAGGTGTGCAATTTTCAGGTAAGCATTCATGTGTATGTATTCATGTGTATGTTCAGGTGACTTTGACGTAAGTATTTTTGTGCATGTTCAGGTGACTGAGGTAAATACTCAGGTGTATGTTCAGGTGACTGAGGTAAATACTCAGGTGTATGTTCAGGTAATTTTTAGGCAAGTATTCATGTGTATGTTCAGGTGACTGAGGTAAGTATAAAGTTGTATGTTTTGGTGATTTGAGGTAAGTATTTTTGTGTATGTTCAGGTGACTCAGGTAAGTATTTCTGTGTTAATAAACATGGTGCAGGTTTTTCATCAGGTGATATAACGACCACAACTGTGCTTCTGTTTTTTGATGATTTAATAAAATGAGTTCATTGTATTTTGATTGTTGACTCTGTGGTGTCACATAGATAGTAATATCTGTCCAGTGTTAACAGTGTTCATGAGCCCAGTGTAAATGGTCTGACGTTGTTAATGATTCAGTGTGTTAACATCTCTGACACACTCTCATTTCATCAATGCTTCATCTGCAGTCTATTGATGCAAATCATAATTCTGTTTCTTCTTTCCCTCTAGGGGTCTCTCCATCTGAATCTTAAGTGACTGTTGCCAATTGATTAATTGAGCATGTTCCTCCATAACTCAGTTCACGATGTATACGCATAAAAACACTTCTGACATCCATAACTTCAGTGTTTAATCTATACGTGCAGTGGCTTGATTTTTTAATTATTTCTTTTTTTGAGGACAGACATGACTCTTCTCATCCGTTCCACTGCTGAAATTACCATCATAATTCAGACATTGTATCCCATCTGGCCCCGTGTTTGAATCAGATGGAGCAGAGAGACATTTTAATTTCATTATAATCAAAGCTACAAATTGCTGCTGCACTTAAGCCGTAAACCTTGATTGTATTAGCATATCAAACTAGCAAGAATAGACGTAACTTCTTTTTTTTCCAAGGACAGATTCCTGCTTTTCTTCATTTAGAAAACTGAAAAAGCCTGAAACAGTTTCCCAATGTATTCATTCTGATTTGGCCTGAACATTGACACTGCTTTGATACATTGATACTGCTTAATCTTATGATGTTTTATTCACTCTGCTGGGCACGGCTCTCATTTACAGCCATTCCAGCCTCTTCTCTGACTGTGAGGAACAATAAGGCGTTCAGGAAGACAGGTGGGTGCTGAAGTGAGTTTGCAGGTGAGCTTTCAGCTTGATTCTTTAGGAAAGCTTTTAAATAATGTGTTCATATGTGTTTCCAGTTGTATGTTCATTTGAGTTTTCAGGTGTGCGTTCAGGAAGGCTTGTAATTATGTGTTCATGTGTGTTTCCAGTTGCGTGTTCAAGTGAACGTTCAGCTCTGTTTTAGGAACACTTTTGATTATTTGTACAGATCTGTTTACAGTTGTGTGCTCAGTAAGAATTTCAGGTTTGTTTCCAGTTGTGTGTTCATGTGAATGTTCAGCTCTGTTTTTAGGAATACTTTTAACTATTTGTTCAGATGTGTTTATAGTTGTGTGTTCAGGTGCGTGTTTGTGGGAAGACTTTTAATGATTTGTTCAGGTGTGTTGACAGGTGTGTGTTTAGGTGATTTTTCAAGTGTGTGGGCTAGAAGGTTTTGTATTTGTGTTCAGGTGTGTTTTCAGTTGTATGTTTAGGTGAGCTTCCAATGGTGTTCAGTTATATGTCCCAGTAAACTGTTTACCACCTTTCAGGTGTATATTGAAGTAAGCGTTCAGTGTTTGAATTAGCATGTCCAACTAGCAGGAACAGACAAAGTTGCTTTTGCAGGGACAGAAACATTCCCGGTTTTCCCGAGCGAGCTGGTCGGCAGGTGGACTAAAATAAGATGTAAGTCTAAATTCTGGCAGCGATGTTGTGTTTGATCTTCAGCCGCACAGTTCATCATGAAGTGATTGACGCAGCCTGCTGTGAGGGGGAGATTATTGCGTTTAAAGTCACTATAAGTCAATGGCTTTTGATATGATGGATTGAAAGAGCAGGGCTAAGCTCGACGCCGCTGCTACTGCAGCCTGAAATAGGGCACATTACCATAATTCAATTTACACTCAGCGTACGCCGTGGTAGGCTGACAGATTTTTACAATGAGGCCAACATGCTCATCATTTCTTGGCCCTTGTGTCTACACCTTCGGCTTTATCTCAATCCGATTCCATCCATTAACCTCATAAATCTCACGCCTTCATCTGTTCTGTCTTCACTGCCGTTCCTCTTTCTTTCTGTTTTTCATCCTGCTCTTTTTAAGAAGGAACAAGATTTGTGAGCTCCCAATCCACAAGTCACTGTCAGGAGCTATTCAACACCTCATCAGTTACATATAGTTCAGACTCCTATCTATAAAAATGGACTCACGTTTATAGCAACATAGCTAACAAATAATGGAACCATATACCCCACCACCAGCATGGTGTTAACTGCATGCATAGATCATCACAAACCGTGTCGAATTGTTGAGTCAGCTCAACAGAGTTGCTAAATTTGTCCATGATTATAGATAACAGTGTGTCCTACACTGCTGGAAACTGCCCTCACTGTAAAGGGAATTCCTACACTGTTTCTGACCTCATCCATAATTCAGAGTTTGAGATGTAAACAGAGTAATGCAGAGTGGTTGACTGTAGACGGGAACCAGGGGTCAGCATGTCTGCAGCACAAATATAGGCATTTTATTCACTATCACCAATGAACCTGTCTTTAATCATGCCTTAATTTTTGGTCTAAACGCAAATATGGCTCAAGAACATCCTGTCCAAACTGATTCGACCCATGGCACCAAGTTTTGAGTCCAAACCTGACTCTGAACGGAGCCAAACAGACTTATCATCACCCACACTGGCAAATAAACGCTCATAGGTTTTACTGATGCAGCTGGTGCTGAAATAGTTAAATTATGTTTGTGTTACATTAAATATTAATGTGCATTGCACTACTATGAAATCAAATTACATCTTGATGCACTGGAAACAACAACCACTGATGTTTGGCAACAAAGACTCAATCAATCAGTCAAGCAATCAAGAGTTTATTAGCTGTCCAAAATTAAGTTCTGAACCCGAACCAAGCCAATTTTATATATTGTTGGACAAAGATTATATTTCAAACTCTAGTGAATTACAGTCTATTTAGGTTTAGTCTTTTTCTTTATGTAATGTTTATGACGGTAATAGTGATAAATCTGGGGGGAAAAACACACTGGACAACATGTATCCCTCCACCTTGAACATATAAAAAGAAAATTAAGATCAAAACCTCCCTATTGTAAAACAGTGTCTCAGACATTAGGCAGCATATTCATAACCATTCTAGGTAATAACTTTCTGTGAGGGAGCTTCAAGAAGTGGACGCCTGGTTCCTATCACCACCAATGTAAACAATTCTGACTCCACAAACCGCTATGAATGATGTTTCTTAGGTTTAATTACATTTAAAAAAAAAAAAAACAAATACATAATACATAAAAAAATACCAATATAAATCACACAGAATTTTATTTTAAATTATGAATTAGATGTTTAGTTTAAAGCATTCCGACATTAACCTAAAATTATCAACAGAATGTGCAGAAATAACAGTTTTGACTGTATGTCACAGATGCCTTTGTAAAGTGTCGTAAAGAGATCTACTGAAGTTAGCATGCTAACCAGCTAGCCCCGGCCCGTCCTGTCTCCTTACACATAGTTAACACTGAGTCAAAATTGGCACTGCTTTCCACCACTTGAAACGCACTTGGCAAGTAAAGGGATGTAGTAGTGCTATGCTAATTGGTGGGGTATCCAGTTTCTATTAGCTTCCAGAACTAAGACTAAAGAAGCAAACTTCAGACACTGGAAATGTCCAGGCTGATTATATTTGGGGTGTTGGTTGGGCGGAGGGGGATTGCACAAATTAGATTTTCAGCCAAACTACCACTTTAAGGAGAACTGTGATCTGTCCTCCTCGATCCACACGTCTCTGTCAGCAGAGATTCGCCGCTTCATCAGTTACAGTGCTGCTGCTGTCATGTGGTGCTCGATGAAGTCGTCACTTCAGTTCACTGTCAGCGCTCTGCCGGCTCGACCACACCAGATAACTCCCCCACCACCTCCACCCCAGCCTTACGACAGGCCGTA
Organism: Semaprochilodus insignis; assembly: GCA_034552555.1. Classification (NCBI taxonomy): domain Eukaryota; kingdom Metazoa; phylum Chordata; class Actinopteri; order Characiformes; family Prochilodontidae; genus Semaprochilodus; species Semaprochilodus insignis. Next base: position 8,558,284 of record CM067490.1, on the reverse strand, counting down.
CTGACACCCAGAATGAAGCCCTGTCAGCCCAAAACCCATTACACACTTTAAACATATTAAATATATTAAAACAATATCAGCTCCCTCTTCCACCAACTCCATCAACCCACCTCCACTATCACTTCATTTTCCTTTGTGTTCTTATTCACAAAATGTATGGGTAAATATTAGTATTATTATACTATTATTGTTACTGGGGTTTGTTTTTATTTGTTAAAAAATATTGGTATTATTGTTTTAGAAATTTTTAAATATATTTAATACTTATTTAATACTTTTTTTTAGGGTTAGATGTAGGGTTAAACTTTTATAATTGTGTCATAAGTATAATAATAATATTAGTAATAATAATAATAATACTTTTAATTTCTATTCTGTAAGGTCACTTCACCACAGGATACAACTATCATATATTTACACTCACCATCTGCTGTATTAGGCACTTGCAGAGTTAAAGAAGTCAGAGATGATAGCTCATCTGTTGCTGCACAGTTTGTGTAGTATTTAAAACTTTTTATTTGTTTGTAAAATGAGACACAAACCTGTTGGTGGACTATTCTCAGTTCAGCAGTGACACTGTGCTGTTTATATATGTGTAGAAATATATATATATATATATATATATATATATATATATATATATATAAACACCTCAGTGTTCTGTTAAACCTTTACCCATCGAATGTATGGGATATGACCATGTTGGGCATGTAACTGAGTACTGTAGTACCTGTGCAAATCTCTAAAATATATTTTAAAAAAATGTATATATGCACATAACAAATATGGATCAAATCAGTTATGTTATGGTTATAGTAAATAATCATTCACTCAGCTCATACAGTAAAGCTGGGCACTTTGCTGGCTTCCAAGTGGTGTAACTATGTAACTTTTAGCTGTGTCACCGGGAGAAATATTAAGTAATATAAATAAAAAACAGTTTAATAATGTACAACACAATTATATGAACATAATATTTCAAGTGAATTAAAAAGAGTGATCTATTAGTAGACCAGTTATTTGGTTTAATTTTAAGGACCATTTCTGCCATTACTGAGCACATTCTGTATGTTTAGAATTAATCGTTATTGATGTTGCCTGGACAGAAATGTCATTATACAAATTCTGTATACAAATAATAACAGCTAGATTTTTTATAATCAGAAAAGTAGCTGCAATCTGATATAATACTGTTTCAAATGTATTCTGCTCTAATCACAAGTATTTAAATACTGTAATCCAGATAACATGTCGCCCAACCCTGGAGAGAACATATGATCAAGTGATGAAGAGTACATCAGCATCACCGGTCTGACCCTCACCTCTCCTGTGTTTCCTCATTTCTCTCAAGCTCCTGAAATCAGTACGCTTTAGAGGAGAATATGTTCTTCCGTTTATCTTTCATTTTCACACCTCTGAATACATTTCACACCTCAATTTGTAAACTGGCTCTGAGAAAATTGGAGTCAACTTCAGGCCGACAACCTAGCAGAACCTGCTGCTGGAATATTTGCATAGAATCCTTAACCAATTAATCACTGCCTGCCTTATAGAACACTGAAGGGCCCGTATTCGACATTCTCTCGTATTTTATTCATGAGTTCATTTATAGTCTTTCAGTGGCTTCACCAAAAACACGGGTGACCATTTTCCACCATCTCTTTATCTCTTAGTTAATTAGTTGTGCTTGCGCCTCTAAGACTGATATGGATGATTCTACTAAACTAGTTCAAATTCAGAGCTGAAAACATATTTGGAACCCTTAAATACATTTTTAGGTTTGAGGAATCATATACCTTAATTGCGTTTATTTTATTAAATTAAATGATTGGAAATTCCATTTTGTCACCTGTAAAACAATCATAACACTACCTAAACTTTACTTTAGCAAAATGCTAGCCAGTACATGGCTAGCAAACATAGCTTTGAACAGTTGTGCACACATAAATCTGCATATTTTTCATTAAAACACAAAAAATGTTTACTTAACTGCAGGAAATATGAGTTTCGGAAGTAACAATTCCTAATGTTACAAAATACATTTTAGACTTTGGGACACATTTACTTTAAAACAATTGGATCTAACTGTTGACCATAGGGACAGGGATGCACCCTCACTTCCTGCACTAAAATGAGGCTCCACCCAAACTAAAACTCTGTTTTAGTGACATAAAACATGGGACAGCGATAGAGTATTTTTTTAATTAATTTTTTGTTGCTTAAAAATTAAATTTATGAGAAATTTAAATCACTTAGCTTTAAAAGAAATAGAAAACATTTTTAAAAACTGAACTTAAAAAAAATTCATTCAATTTTCATGTCTGTATATTTAGGAGTTAGGGTTTGCAAAAGACTTTTTAAAATAGAAAGGACTCTATAAATTATGATTTTTATATATTTGTAATAAAAGTAATAGAGATTATTATCTATATTAAATGATTCGATTTAAATACATCATAACATAGCCCTTGATCTGAATACTTTTTTAAAACGTGTTTGGTAACAATTTACAGTAAGTATTGAACTAACATAAAGTAATGCATTAATTAACATGAAGCAATACATTAACAATGGTTACAATGCTTAACTAACCTTAAATAAACATATAACAACTATTACATGTTTACATGTTAAGTTGTAACTTGTTTACTTAACATTAGTTAACCATTGTTAATATACTACTTCATGGTAACTAATGCATTACTTCAAGTTAGTCAATACTACTAACTAATGTAAAGTGCTACCAGGTATTTTAAACTATGGGACTGCAGTTTGAACTAATTCAGTAGTTTTGAGGGGCCACTGATTGGTTGTTAGAGTTACTGATAAGTGGTACTGATAGAAAGAGTGTAAAAATTACAGGCAGGAAAAGCATTGGATAAAGTGTGGCATGTTTGTTAGCTGTTGTTATCTTAGCCAAAACACTACAGGACAGAAACACCACCAAAATTTAATTCAAATTCAGTTTAGTCTTTCTGTCAAGTGACAAAAACATGGCACAAAATATAATAAGATATATAAACAATGTACCTGTTCATACTAGCGTGACCGATCTGTAGGAATCATTTATGTAGGTTGCTTCCTGCTGCTTGTTGCTGGTATTTGCATTTACTTTCAGCTTTATTAGAGCCCCCTTAGCGTGCCTTTTGGGTTTTAACAGAGGCTGTTTTTTGAAATTCTGAAATATTCCTGACGTGACTGTAGCTTTAACCCCGCTGCAGCCCTCCTACAGCTATCTCTGCATGCCAGTGGATCATGTGTGTGTGTGCGAGTAAAGGGTTTTGGTGTGTTGCCAGGAAAGCAGATGAAAATGATCCATCATGTTCTCAGTGGTGTAAGGCAGTAGGAGTGTACGCTAGCAGGCTAATCAGATTAGCTCTCGCCCACAGACCGAGCAAAGTGGTGCAAGTGCATGCCCTAAACTCCTCAGTGGCTTTTAAAGGAAGCCGTGGGGGTGGAGAAGGGGGCATGTTCGTTTGGCTAATGCAATGCTGTCGTCTGTGTGGAGCGAAGCGCACAACGAGCGAGAGAGAGAGATACAGAGAGACAGTGTACAGCAAACTGTGCAATGTTGCGATATCGTATAGGTTAAACGTCCATGAAAACTGGGCTACAGCCAGTAGGAAGATTCTCCTACGATGCACAAAACTGACCATGCTCTACTCAGGTCATCCATCAGCTCCACCTGCTTGTGGAAAAACAACAAAAACGTTGGTGGGTTTGAACTATGGTGGGAAGATGGGAGATAGTTCTGTAGCTCTGCTTATGTTTAGTTTTCTAGCATAGAAAATAGCCAGTCGGAATCCCACATCTCCATTTTTCTTTTCTTTTTTTTTAACATAATTTAAAAGCTCCAGATACCCTTTACATCATGTTTACATTTCAAGATAAAAAAAACCCAACAAAAATGGTGTAAAATTACCTGAAAAAATGTGTTATACACTGCTTGGCCAACAAAAAGTCTACATTCTAATATTTAGTAATATTAACCATGTTTAACTTTTGCAGTCGTATTGTTTTGTCTTATGCAAAGGGCCAGTGCTGATAGCTAGAAAGAAAGAGCGTGAGAGAGTCTACTGTTCGTATAGCCAGTGGAAGTTTGTTCCATCATCTGGGTACCTGGGTTCCAATCTAGAGAAGAGTTTTGATGCTTGTCTTCTAAGTATCTGAAGGGATGGCCAGTCAAGCCAAGCTGTACTTGAAGCTTGAAGGGCTCGAGGTACACATCGACTCTTGATAGGGCCTTGTCCAGTCTTGGCTTTGTAAGCAAGCATCACATCCGATGTGGGCAGTTACCGGAAGCCAGTGAACGGAATGCAGCAATGGAGTGACATGAGGGAATTTAGGAAGATTGAACACAAGCCGGGCTGCTGCATTTTGGATCAGTTGCAAGATCCTGATGGTCTGCAGAGGAAGATCAGCCAGGAGTGAGTTGCAGTAGTCAAGCCTTGAAATGACAAGAGACTGAACTAGCAGTGGCCTCCTGAGAGAGAAAGTGTCAGATTTGCTAGATGTCATAGAAGAGAAATCGGCATGACAGAGTCAGGTTTGCAGGGTAGACTGAGAACGATAACTGGTCATCCAGAATCGCACCAAGGCTTCTTTAGACAGAATGATCAGGGAGTTCTGGAACAAGATGGCAAGATCATGGTGTGGACCTGTAGATCCAGGGATGAACAGCAGCTCGGTAGGCAAACCTGAGTGCTTAAGGAATACAGAGTCTTTGGCCATCCTGGGCCCAGGTCTTGAAGCGTTCAGACCCCCGCAGACCCTTACAAGACTGTTAGTTGAATCTCTTTAAAGCCAGATGGCAGACTGCAATTGGCCAAAGTAATAAATGAATGAGTGGAGTCTTGGAGTCTTCCTGCCAGAACTTGTGGTAAAGCTTTTATAGTCGAGTGTTGAGGACCCAGCACTGAGCCTTGAGCGACACCGATGGAGAGCCTGCATGTAGCATATGTGAACCCTTTTTATAGTCGAGTGTTGAGGACCCAGCACTGAGCCTTGAGCGACACCGATGGAGAGCCTGCATGTAGCATATGTGGACCCTTTCTATGTTACCTGGTAAAAGTGCTCCACCAGATAGGATTCAAACCACTTTCATGCAGGGCCAACAATTCCAAGGCTGGGGAGGACTGACAGGAGGATCTTGTGATTCACCATGTCCAAGACTGCAGAGAGGATCAGAAGAATCATAACTGGTGGCAGGTTGGCTGATCTCAGTCGGTGCTACGAGGGCAGTTTCTTTGCTGGATTTAAGTAGCTGTAGGACATCAGCTTGGGAAACAGAAGAAAAGCAGGTTAGGGAATTAAGAGGGAGTGGAGACAGGGTAAAAAGACCAGTGGATTTTATTAACCTTCTCCTTAAAGAAGGTGAGAAGATCCTCCAGGGTAATGGAAAAAGGGTGGCGGGGAGAGGAAGGATTGAGGAGAGCGGAGAAAACACTCGTGCAGATCCAATGCTGATGCTTCCAGTTTCTCTCTGTAGACAGATGACTTTGCAGCAGTTCCTTCAATTGAGAACTTAGAAAGGAGAGCCTGGTAGGAGAGAAGATCTGAGTCAAGCTAAGATTTCCTCCACCTTTTCTTGGCTCTCTCCGTTTGTGCAATACACCTGTCAAGTCAAGTGGCACGTGGGGAGGATCTTCCTGACCTGGAGGAGAGAGGACACAGAAGGTTAATTGTAGATGAGAGTTAAAGAATTTGCAGCTGTATCCAGGGAGAGAGAAGAAAAAGAGTCAGTGTGGGGAGGGGCAACTGAAGCAAAAGAGGGATGGAGTGCAAGTTGCACAGAGTGTAGGAAGAGCATGACGGGGTGACATGGACATGAAGAGCATGGCAAAACAGTGTGAAAGATAGAAACTGATGATTTGAGGAGGTGAGGGGGGCTACAGTGAAATTCAGCACAGTGGTAGTGGTTCTGCTGAAGTTTCATGCACTTCCCTTTATACCCTGACACCCCTTTCTCTCTTGAATTAGGTAAATCTGGACGCATCAGACCACATGACCTTTCTCCAATGCTCCAGAGTCCAATCGTCATGTTCCCAAGCATACTGAAGCCTACATGCACACAGGCTGTAATGACGAGGTTGCCAAAGACTGTAGTGGTGTCGAGCCAGACTCTCACAGGCTGACTCACAATGGCAGCGGGTCATCTTCATTGACAAGTCTCGTCTTTGTCTTGGTGGAGACGACCAACAAATCGGCGTGTGGAGGCACCGTGGTCAGCACCCAGATGAACGTTTTGTTGTCATGTGTCACATGTCCAGAATAACTGGTGTCACTCCACCTCCACCCCTACAGCAAAATCTGCAGGAACTGTGTGAGAATATTCAAGTTGCATGGGATGGATTATCACAGGACACCATTAGGAACCTCCACAACTCCACAACCAAGACATCTGCATGTTGCGTTAGCAATATGGCGGCCCGACGCCATACTGAGAGACACTACTTCTGTATGTGTAGCTCAATAAATATTCTTCCTTCCCAATAGCACTTCAATCCTATACTTCCTTCTGGGTGCAAGAATTTTGATTCTTGATGATGAGTGTGTTAGACATAGTCGTGAGTTTCACATTTTTTCAGTGAAGTTGACAGTTCTCCGCTGTCCTACCCGGTTTTAATGATGGGCTGGACAGTTCTAAATCCAGTTCCAGTCATTTCAGGTTCTCCCTAGATGTTTACTTTGCTTGATGCAAGACAATAATTTCAACAACCTACATGTTCCTACATGGTTGTTAAAGAAATGAGAAGCTACCCATTGCATCAGCAAGGGTTAAATGAGTTGTTGCCAGCTGAAACATATTAATCACTGCAGAAATTATCCAATCAAAGGCTCTTAAGTATTTGCTGATTTAAATATGTCTATCAGTCTTTTCTTTATGACTGTTGGGATATATTACCCATATATTATATTATTATATATCTCAGAATTTAAGAATGCGTGCTTCTCATACTTTTATATACTTTTATATCTTAATTTTATTTCTGCTGTGGTAAATTACTGACCTAACAATAGCAAAACAACACAAAACTAGACTAGATTTAAATAATTTAAAATGGCCATAAAATTACAGTAAATAACTATCAGAAATGTCTCCTTTAGTTTACTGTTTATTCACAGTACTGTCTACCGTATTTGTACCGTCCTACACAAATGTACAGCTCATGTGTGCTCTAATGTGCACCCACAGCTGTCTGAGGGTTCTCAATTCTGCTACATTACACAGTACAACATGTAAAACTGAAGGCAAACACAAAATCTATCTAGCAAGCTTCCCATAGTGAATGCTTGAACAGTCATGCAGACTGTTATTTAGTTAAAAGAGCGATTAGCCTACTATTCACAGTGTAGACTACTTATCCATTAATCCATGAACTGAATGAACTGAGCATCACATTGCAGCAGCTACTGCATTCACACCTGTTATTAAGACTACAGAAACAGCAGTAACGAAATACACTACATTGCCAAAATGTATGTGGACACTTGTGGACACAACCACACTATGTGAGCTATTCCCAACCCATGAGCGTTACTACAAGTTGTTCCTTCCACAAGATTACGAGGTCTTTGGCAATTTGTGGCCATTTAGTCAAAAGAGCACTAGTGAGGTCAGGTACTGATGCTGGACGAGAAGGCCTGGCTCATGATCAAGGTTTTTATTGCATACCAAAGGTGTTTAGTGGGTTGAGATCATGGCACTGGAGCTCCTCCGCACCAAAACATTAAGCCATGTCTTTATGTTCCTTGCTTTGTACAAAGGGACCCAGTTATCATGGAACAAGAAAGGTCTTCCCCGAACTGATGCCACAATTTGGAAGCATGAAATCGTTTAAAATCTCTTTGTAGCATTAACATTACCCTTCACTGGGACTATAAGGTGCTCAAACCCTGAACACAGCCCACAGTTATTCCTCTTCCACTAAACTTTACTGTTGGCACTTTAAATTCTGGTAGGTAACATTTTTCTGGCATTCACCAAACCCAGAATCTGCCAGCAATTCATCAATCTACAGAACATGCTGAGTTCGGTGGAGGTATGCTTCACACCACTCCAGCCAACACTCGACTTTGTGCATAGTGGTCTTAGGCTTGTGTGCAGCTGCTCGGCCATGGAAAGGCAGTTTGGAACTCTGTAGTGAGTAATGCAACAGAAGACAGTCCCACTCTATGAGTTTGCATAGTCTACCATTGCTGTTGCTCTTAAGAGCTTCCATTTCATAATAATAGCACTCACAGCTGACTAGGGCAGATCTAGCAAGGCAAAAATGTCACTGGCATGTGGCAAAGGTGGCATCCTATGACAGTGGCAATGGTCTATAGAGATTGCTTGAATGTGCATTTGATTTTATAGATCCTAGCAATGGATATGATTAGAACACCTGACTTCGCTTATTTGTAGAGGTGTCCTACTTTTGCCCATATAGTGTGATAAATAACATTACGGAATGACATAGTGCTGAGTCACAAAACACCCTCATAGTTAGATTCAAATCTATCTTTGGGGTAGCATTAACATCAAAGCAAATAAGAAAACACAACATTCCTGAAATGTGACTTCTTTGACGAGAAAGACGTTTCTCCCAGAATGCATCATTTTTAAAGAAATCTGCTGTATGTAAGGAAAACAGTACATTACTGCCACTGTGGTGTGCTCTGCTCCAGCACTGCTGATAACTGAGGACAGATATGAGATAAAAGGCAAAGACACTCTTGAAAACTCCCGTTTAAAGCCTCTTTATAAATGAATGTTCCGAGCATGTACACAGGCTGTGTGATGTGTTCATTGGGCTGATTGGTTTATGTTAAACATTATGTGTTTGATGTGCCGTATCGTTTCGGATGGCGGCCCGTCTGCCCGGGGTATTCCCACGAGTTAAGGAAGTAATGATGTTCATTTGAAATCAGTTGGCATCGATTTTCCTCCCTCAAAATTATTGATGCCGCTGGTGCAGATCACACCAGCCTTCAGACCTTTTTATCTCCAAGTGATTATTAATTAATTTTCCATGAAAAGTTCAATATCCAGTGAAAGCTCCAGCCATCAAAAACTCATCAGCTGAGTACATCACACGGATAAAAATCTGAGCATGCTCTAGTCCAAAAAAAAAAAAAAAAACATCTGATGAGAATTAGGTCGATAAATATCCCAGTTGTTGTTTAATTTGTTCTAAAGTTTGAGCCGCTTCTGCTTGCTAGATGTCAGGATGTGAATTTCTTTAAAATGTTCATGTCATTAAAATAAAAGGGTTTTATTTAGCATGTAAACAACGTATATGTCCCTATGCATTTATGCAGAAACAGATTCCTCATGGTTGTGATGTCATATCCATGAATCCATTTACATGATCTCCCAATTAGCCTGCAGTAGTTTAACCCTGCCTATTCAGCCTGTAGCCTATTTAGCCCTCCTTTCTCAGTCTACCGCAGTTTAGCGCTGTTTTACCTGTCCATTTAGCTTTGACATTTACATTTACCCATGCACCTCCCATTTACCCTACAGCAGTTTAGCCACAACCATTTAGCAAACAGCATTTTAAGCCCCTTCAGTTCCACCTACAATCAGTTTAGCCCAGCCCATTCCATCTACAAACAGTTTAACCCCACCAACCTGTAGCTCTTTAGACATGTCCACTCAACCTACAGATGTTTAACCCCGCCCACTCAACCTACAGCTTCCCCATCTATTCCCACAGAAGTGATATGGAGTGTTGCTCCTGCCGACAGTCTGTAGTTACTGGAGTTGAAGTTATGGGAAACAATTCAATGTTGTGTTGTTCCTGGCTGTCAGGAAGTAAATTAATCATTGCGGTTTTGATAGGATTCACTTATCCAAAAGTTTATTTTTCTCCAGCCATAAATATTTCAATCTAAATTAATAAGGTTATTAAAGTTATACTTTTTCAAAAGAGGCACATTAGACAATTGCTCATGAGAAAAAGAGGTCATTTACATAACTATGAACCTTGAATTGTGCAAAATTGAAAAATGACTATAAAACTACACAACTGTCATTATTGGACCATGGAAAAAACAAAACAATATCAAAATGTAGACAACGGGCTCTTTAATGGATCATATTCAGATGTCCTATCTCTAACCAGCTGTTCCCTCTACCATGTAATGCATAGCATATTATGTCCCCAACATCCTTCACAGTTTTATCAGAAAGGCTTTACTGTTCTCTCTTCTCAGAGCTGCTGGCCTGCAGGTCATGGAGCATAGCTAATCCTCAAAGCTAACGCTACAGGCCTAAATACCTCCAACAGCTACATTAAGATGGAACAGACTGGTGTCCTTTGGGTTTAGGACAGATGCTCTGACTTTTGGGCTGTTTTCTGTTTACTATATTATTCATAAACACAACACACATAGGTTTGTTTGTAAACAAATTCTGTTAATCCATCATATATATGTCTCATATGTATTATATCCTGTATATACATGTAGAAGGGTCTGTATTTAAGAAAAATGTCCTATGGATACAGTATATATATGTGTATATATATTGACACCACTGTATTTATATATATATATATATTGGTGTCAATATGTAGTAATATGTATGTATATAATATATGTAGTAATATGTATCTGTATTACACTTTACTTTGAATGCAAGTCGGAGTAATCAGATGTTTTTCCTTTTTAGATTTTAGATGGATTCTTTGATCCATTGGTCCATTTTGGTCATGACGTTTACACGCAATGTAATGGGCAACACATACTTTCAAATCATTAAAAAATGGCAGAAAATTGCAGAAATATGCTTGTTAAATATGCATTAGTGTCTATGTGTAATAATAATGTCCCAAATATATGATATACATCGTCTCTGTCCGACAAAAAACAAAATAGTAACATTACAGGAGAAGGAAAGAACAATCTTAACTTTTATGGAAAGTAAATGTGATAATATTAAATTCAAAGTTGTGTGTCATTTGTGTGTGTGTGTGTTGATAAAATATAAAAAAAGACAATATATATATATATATATATATATATATATATATACATATATATAATGCAAGTTATAATAAGACTAAGAATAACAAGTTAACAAGAATAAGAACAAGTTAAGAATAAGATTTAAGTCATCACTAGAGCATTTTGGAGCGTTCATCACAAAGTACATCACAGAGTCTCTTTAACATTTTTGCATTTTTTTCATATGTACAGTAAATAAAGCTCTATTAAAGTACCAAAGTTCATAGTGAACTAGATCCTATTACATGTCTCCTCAGACCAACATTTGTATAGACATGTATATCTGTGTACGTATAGATATTCACCCATCTTCCTCATCTTTAAGCTCCTCTTACATGAACTTTTTAGCATTCTTTAATTTTCTTTATTCTGTGTATCCAGTGTTTATGTTATTTGTCTGTTTGTTACGTAATTGTTAGTAGTTTGTGTGCTTGTATCGTCTGTTCAATACGGTACATGTCCCACACTTGGTGGAATAAAGCCATTCTGATTCTGTTTCTAGCTCACTCAAATCACACCTTCACATTTCCTTTGCTATGTGATGTGGAGTTTCTCAGTGTCTGCTGGGAACTGAGTTTTAGCGTAGCGGCTAAATGGAGTGGTGCGGCTGAGCAGGGTGTGTGTCTGCGGTGAATCGTGCCTAATGGATCATTCTGTGGTATTCTAGGGCCTAAATGCACCATTCAGTCCTCACAGTCACTTCACAGCTTCCCATCTATTTGCATGCATCAGGAGTGTGAGCCTGCCCCCTACAGTCTGTGAAAGAAACTGCAGGAATCAGATGTTACGATGACACAGAGAGAAGTCACAGTGTGTTAGAACATTTCTTACAGACACAAAAAAGCCAATCAGGAAACATTTAAACTAACACCAGTCATGCACTTCGAGGAACAGTCTGGTGACGGTCAGCTATAAATGAACGTATAGTCATCGTCCTCCAGGCCGACAGCATGAACCACTGACTTTTCAATTAGTAGTTTAACTATGAACCAACACAATGTTGACATTTAAGCTTTGACTGAAAATTATTATTCTGATAGAAAATCAGTAGCAGATCAGTGTCACCCTGCTAGGATTAAAAAAAACTTCCAAATTAAATGTTTTAGTCTAATCTAATGTTTAGATACGTCATTCATTGCCAGGTTTCTTCTAAATGAAAACAAACTGGTTGTATTTGTCTCAGATTTTTATTTACTTATATGCTTTGACATCATTACTACCACTATAACTACCTATGTGTAACCTCCTGTCTAGCGCTACCCTTCTTTTCACCTGTTTTCACTGTTGTTTCAGTGCTTCAGTGCCATGTGTTTCTGTTTTTGTTGTTGTTTTCCTGCTCCTCTCTTGCCCCGCCCCTTTGTCTTGCCCCTCACCTGTGTCTGATCTGTTGTCCCGCCCTGTAATTGTCCCCAGGTGTTTCTTGTTCATTTCCTTCTATATTTTTAGCCCTTGTGTTTACCGTGTTCCTTGTTCAGCGTTGTCCTCTGACTCTTGTGTTAATACTTACTGTTTTGTTTGGTTTTATTATAGCTTGTTTAGAAGTCCCATTCAGTTTCATAGTTGGTTTACTGGTCTTGTTCTTTCCCTTTGTTTCCAGTTTGATATGTATAGACTTATGTAGACTCCCTGCTCACTGATCCGACTACCTTGTCTCCTTCATTTCCCAATGTTACGCTATACTACTTAACAAAATAACATGTGTATAGCATGATAATAATACAAGCAGCATTTCGAAATTATTGCACAATGAAAACAATGTGAAATTAAAGCAGGCTGACCTGCTAGCATAGCTAGCTAACAAGCTAACCATAGGCCTCATCAGAAATGTTCAGTTGCAGGCTGAAACCTTTACTGAAGGGATCAGATGTACCATTACTAAAGTGTATATATGCTAAAGTGTTACTGAATGTCTGTTCAGTCATCAGCTGAGTTGGCTGCAGCTGCAGAATTGGTTAGCTTGGTGATGCATAACACTGCTATGCTATGTTAATCACACAATGAAAGGCTAAAGTTCATTAAACATTGCACTGTGTGACTAACAATCAGTTGCATCTAGGTCTCAGTGTAAACAAAAAGAGGATGTTGATGAAATGACTGCGATATTTCATCCTAATAATGACAGTATGGTGGAGCACAGCACAGGCCTTCCTGCTAGTGACAGGGAGCTGATTCTAAAAGACTTTTTCCCATATGGTCCCTACACTGGAAAATCTGGATCACTATATAGAACTCTATAGTAGGGAGCAGAATTTGTGATGGTAGCAAATTATTTGGGACACTACATCACACGTCTTTACTCAGTTTTGTGGCATAAACACTGTCAACAACATGCAACGAGTCCCCTGAGGTCGACTGTGCACACGAAAAGCGATTACTTACATCTGTAACAGGCCTGAAGAGAGGTCTGTGGAGACACTGCCATTGTAGCTGGAGTCAGTAATCCTCCTCAGAGAAGCTGCATGTGGGTCTTCAAACCAAACAACGCAGTGCCTTATGGGTATCTCACCTTGGAGTCAACTCCAAGCATTTAGACTCTTAGAGTCATTGACCAAAAGGTGACACAGAATCCCAGATGTGCTGGAGGCAAAGAATAAACTCTTTTGGAATCGACTTCCCATCCACTAGCAAAAAAGTAGCAACCCTCAGCTTCAATTACATTTTCAGTACTGGGAGCGTCAGATTCATTTAAATACTCTCGTGAACGATATTTAAGGTGGCATCAAGCTAACAGAGATACTTTAGGTGACTTTGAACATGGTCATAAACCAGGGTACTTAAGGTAGCATCATGCTAGCATAGATACTTGAGGGGAGTTTGAATATGGTTAGGAAGGGGATTTTGCACCAAGAAAGCTGAGTTTGACAAAGGCATTCATACCACTGTTTGCCTTTGCACTGCTTCCCCTGACAATAATATTTCAAGCAAAGACATGAAATGACATGAAACGACACAACCTAATGTTCTCTCTCGTCTCAGCAGCCTTATCCCAAGACAGTCCCTGCACATGCGTTTTATTTCAAGTTTGTCCATCAGTCCGTAAGCAAAAATGCCTCTCCTAGGCAAAAAGGAATTGATCATTCATCACTACTTCCCAGTTAATGTTGTTGCTACTGTATCGTTGCATACTCTCTCCACATCCGTGTCACACTTACGCTAAGTTGTGGGTGTCCCCCATTTCACCCCCTCCAGGGATCTAGCAGTGTCTGAATTCATATTTGTAATGTACTGATTCACTGCATACGAAATTAGTAAGCAAATCAAGACACAGCCTAACTTTAGGAAAGTGTTTACTTCATAAATTACTGTTTTATATACCATTTAATCTCTCTGGGGTGTTTCTGGGGCATTGTGCAGATTGTACACACCCATGTGAGGCTGGAAGTACAGCAAGAACAGCAATGTGCATAATGTGCATAAACCAAGTATAAAGCTAGCTAAAAGCACTTATTCAATAATGTCAAGAAATAGGTTCAGTCATTTTTATAATATTGCTACAACATCCTCAGAATGATTAATATTAGATATATTAGCCATATTTAAGATGTTTTCACTTGTTAAGATTCATTTTTCTGCATTTTAAGTTCCACCCAGCTGCTCCAGTCTGTCAGCTTTAATCAGATGCTGCTGCTAAATATGAAATATGAAATACAATATACAAAATTACAAATAAGTTGTTTGGTTTATTTCTCAAAATTCATTTGAGCTTATGACTGCGAAACATGATGCAACTGCACTCAAACACTCGTTTCCTAATTTGAGGAAGATGGGTGAAACATATCCCCCACTCTGGCAGTGTATCTCTGATTCTAAGGAGAGAAGCTGGTGGTGATGCTGTTAGTGCATCATCAGTACAGACAAGAAAAAAATGATTCAGACTGAAACAGCAGAGTTATAGATTTAAAGGGGACATATACTCATTTCAGTGTTAATACTTTTAGCTTTGGATTTCTAATAGAATAGATTTACATGCTTCACTATTCTCAAAAAACAATATATTTTATTTACCCTGTATATCTGTATACACCATCTGTCTGAAACGCTCTGTTAGAGCTCCTGTGTCTTTAAGCTCCGCCTTCCGATGAGCCCAGTGCACTCTAAATGGTCAGCTCATCTACTTTGTTTGCAGAGAGGTGCTTCCCTCCTGTGCAGCTGTAAACAGCTCTGTGGGCAATTTCAAAAGCGCAAACTGCTTAAGAACAATGCAATCATTACAGTGTCCAGTTGTTTCCAAATTGTTTACATTCCTACGAATGGACTGCACACCATTTTATGTTAAAGTGGGGCTGTAGCTGATTAACAAAACCATTATAACACAATAACATGACATTATTTGGCGAGTTAGCCGTGGTACCCGAGAAGTCTACAGCAGGGCACTGGGCTTGGCTACAGCCAAGAACTCCACACTGGAGCGCTCATAGTATCTACCCACAGATCCAGACAAAGTTAGAACTGCCCCATCCTTCAATATTAAGAGCTGTAAAAATCCAGCATCTGTACTAGGTATGATATTTGAAGCAGTCCTCTGTGTAGTGCTGGGCACTCAGTAAAATGTTTGGAAGAATGGAGGGTACAGTTGTAAAAATGAATTTCTCCTTTTCCACAAATATGGTCAACCAGTCAAGACCTGATTGCTTTCATAACACTTTGAGCATGGTTGTGGGTGCTGAACCTGCAACACTAAAGAGCAAGTTCACTTTTTAATGCTGTACTAGAATGGACAAAACCACATTCCACAGGCCAGTAGAGTAGCATGTGCCCTTTCCAACGAACCCTAGATTACATCAAACCGTACAGTTAAGTAGTCAGTTAGTCTGTGCAACCCCAGTATACAGTTCAAGTACATTGACAATTATTATGTTTACACTCCTTTATTACATACTCATTGCCTAGAAAATGATATAGATATCATGTGAGGTTTCTTACCTGACAATACCACAGCCATCTGTAAGCGCAGCATAATAGAAAGTAGATACTGAATAATAGAATGTAGATACTGGATAATTCATAGTAGATACTTAATAGTAAATACTGATTAATCCACAGTAGATACTAATTAATTAATTGTAGATACTGAATAATCCGTAGAACATATTTAATAATCCATAGTAGATACTGAATAATCCATAGAACATATTTAATAATTCATAGTAGATACTGAATAATTCATAATAGATACTAAATCATCATAGTCGATACTGAATAATTCATAGGAGATACTGAATTATTCATAGTAGATATTGAATCATTCATAGTAGGTACTGAATAATTCATAGTAGATACTGAATTATTCATAGTAGACACTGAATAATTCATAGTAGATACTGAATAATTAATAGTACATACTTAATAATTCATAGCAGATACTGAATAATTCATAATAGATACTGAATCATTCATAGTAGATATTGAATCATTCATAGTAGATACTGAATAATTCAAAGTAGATTCTGAATCTTTCATAGTAGACACTGAATCATTCATAATAGATACTGAATAATTCATAGTCGATCCTGAATCATTCATAGTAGATACTGAATACTTTATAGTTGACACTGAATAATCCATAGTACATATTTAATTCATAGTAGACACTAAATAATTCATAATAGATACTGAATAATTCATAGTAGACACTGGTAGACATTTTTGATGAGTTTATACAAAAATGTGCATAGTTACTAAATATTTCACAGTATATGCTGAATAAATTATGGTAGACACTGAAACATTTTTAGCAATTACTGTATGTCAGACAGCTAAAAGCAGTATTTGTCAATACTATTGTCCATTTTTAAATATAAAAGAATGTTATGAATTTTAACTCTATAATTATAAGAATCCAATCAAATGTAACACCAGTTGTAGTTAAACTTTCTCTTTATTTCAAAATGCTGGTTTATTTGAACAATTTTAAAATCAAATGTCACTGTATCACATCAAATATCACTACAAAATAAATCAGTTGAAAATAAGAAACATAATACAATAGAAATAGAAATAGGCTTAAAGAGTTAAAATTCGACATTAGTATCATTATAAAATAACATAAGCAAATCAAATTTCCCACAAGATAAATACACAGCTAAATCAAAAATCCAACAGCAGCCAGTCCTGTAATAATAGTACATTCTGTGCACCCAAATATAGATATACATATGCAAGTATATGTACATAAATTACTATACATCTGAATGCATATACTGTATACTAAACACCCATACATACAGAACAGCATCCATATCCTGTTAATGCTACATTGCTAGTACACTAACAGAAGTAAACAGGCTATTATACCACTGTCTTGGTTTGCTCTTAACTCCATTTTACATTTTTGCTTATATTATTTGAAAAAAAAAACAACTGTTGATTTTGTTGTTTTAAATATGTTACATTAACGCTATTTTGTTTTTTTAGCTTACTTTTTTGGCAACAATTATGTTGACATAATATATTTTGATGTTTTATTACATTGTGATTTTATACTTTGAATATTATTTGATATTACATTTTGAAAATAGTTTAAAAGCAAACCTAAGAATAATATTACTGTTACATTACTATTACATCAAATCTTTTAACCCTTTACTGCATGAAAACACAAAACAAGAAGTTTTTATTGAAAGTGTTACAATTAATAGAAGTATTTAAAGAAATAATAGTATGTATGTATTTTAGTATGGGTGGGTTAGCGGCAATCCTTTCCATTTCCTTTTTCTCTCCTCTATTTGCCTACAGCATGTGACACTGAAACTGCAGTCTGTAACGCACAAAATGAGAGTAAATGAATGTGCTGCCGTAGGACACAGTCATCATCCAGACATGTAAATATAAAAACATAACAGCAAACATAACAGTGTAAAAACCATATACATATATTTTTTTTCTAAGACTTTTTCATTTACACCCATTGCAGACTGCATTTGCATTGGCACATGCTGTTGACAGATAGTACCAAGTAGAGTTTGGCAAATTTTTATAGTTTAATTGAAATTGAAAAAATCTAAAAGAAGATCATAACATCCCACAGAAGATTTTCTGCTTGATTAGTTGTTCTGTATAAATATTGATTTCTCCAGAGTTTGAAACCAGAAACCAGATCTCACCATGTGTGAAATATGCGACAAAAGAAACACTGAACGAAGAAGGCAAAAGATCAGATAAAAGTATACCAGTTTACACATAAAACCTTTCATTTCCCAAAGGCAATTAAAAAAAGTTTTTACATTGTCCTTAGACAAAAAGAGAAGTGCTTGTTGCCTTAAGGTAACACCATGCAGCAATGAGTTTATAGCGTATCTTCCTTCTGCTAATAAACAAAGTTGTTCAGAGTGGTTTGGTGTGAAATGGTTGATTGTAGAGGCTTCTTTACAGTGGTGGTGATGGGAACCTGGTGTCGCCATGTCTACACAAGTATTGCAATTTTATTTACTCTCTAAAACCACCAGTGAACCTACACGTGTCTTCACGTGTTTTACATGTGATGTTGATGATGGTAATATAGTCAGAAATGGATTATTTTTTTACTGCATCTTATTGTTAAACAGTGTGCCAGACATCGGGCACCATGTTCATAACTGTTTCATTAAAACAAACTTTTAGTGGTGGACGTCTGATTCCTATCACCACCACTGTGAACAATTCTAGCTCTGTAAGTTCCTCTAGCACAAAGCATTTCACACCAAACCACTCTGAAGACTTAGTTCAGATCTGTACTATTTAATTATGCTGAAGAATCATTGGATACATTTTTGCAAATGTGAGACAGCAAAATGATATTCTGAATGTTTACAATGCAATAAAGGGACACTAGCTTTATAAGAAAGACCTTAACACTAAATTATAGCCTCTTTCCTCCACTCATTAAGTTATCATAGGTGGAGAATCCATCTGGCTGATAGTCCTCAAGTTCTTCTCCACTTTTCTCCTCCTGAACCTCGGTCTCCTCCAGGTGGTCATAAACGTCAGTCACCTTCCATAGAACCTTGCTCTGGTAGTCTTCCGGTTCTGCATAAATGGCTTCATCAATGTAGTCCTCCGATGATAAGCCCACAGGCAAAACCAGCTGATCAATTGGAGGTGCTTCATCGGGTTCTTCTCCTTGAAAATGGGTCATGTTCTCTAGAGGGTCAGGCAGTGGACCAAGCTGGTGTATGTAGTCTTTAATGCCCTGTCGATGGGCTTTTTGATCATTTTTGGGCTCGTTTTGACCGTAGGGTTTGCTAACGCTAGCATAAAGTGGTTCCTGGACCTGAGGGGTTGTAGAAGAAGAAGAAGAAGGGCAGCTGTTGATGCTCCTCACTTGACCCTTGTTTGGAGGTTCAATGGAGTTCAGTGACAAGCTCCTGAAGGTTGGGGTAAGTTTTTTTACTGGGTGCTGTTTCTGGCCTGAAGAAGGCATACCATCCTGGCCTGCACTGTCAGATGACATGTGGTGTACTGTACTGTAAACACATGAGTCATCCATGCTTTGTGGAACAGGCTCCACTTTTTCAGCTTTTTTGGGTTTGCTTTTCGGCTTCTCTGCCTGCGGAAGGTTCTGGATGGCATCACTGACTATTCTGAAGATTCGGTCGCCATTGGTTGTGGTAAATTCAAAGTTTCCCTCGCCAGTTTGACACCTGCGACCGGCCTCAAAGGAAAATGACAGCTGGAGAGGAAAACAAAAACAGGAACAGAAACTTCAACATTTCTACATTCAACAGGCCTACGTTTGCCTACAACTCGTGAAGTGCTTCTAAAAGAAAGCTGTTTATCTCCCTCTGGAGAGTTATGCAAATACAACTGAGAACATCTTCAAGCATGAGAAGATTACAAATTCACCTTCATTATCCCAACAGAGCCACAGTCACTAAAAGAGATTAAAAAAAAAACTTTGCAGTTCTATATTTTTGTTCTTAGATACCAGCTATTACATCAGGTATATACTTCTTTACATTAATACACTCATCATCAAAAATGTCTGACATGCGCGAGGTGACCCAACAGTCATGATTGTGGACATTCAGTGGGCAGTGATGCCCTCAATGAGTCATCCTGTTAGTGCCAGCACCATTGGCAGTAGGTTGCACAATGCAGGACTACATGCATGCAGACCGTTACGACTGCCCTTAACACCACGTCAATGTCGCCGTAGACTGCAATAGAAGACTGCAATGGTGTCGTGCCAGACTGTCATGGAGTGCCTGAGAATGGCAGTGGCTAAAACAAATCTGTGTGTGGAGGCACCGCGGTCAGCACCGAGATGAATGGTATGTTGTCACATGTCAAATGTCCAGAAGCCCTGGTGTCACTTCACCTCCACCCCTACCACAAAATCTGCAGGAACTATGTGAGAATATTCAAACTGCAGTAGGAACCTCTACAACTACACACCGAGACGACGCAATGGAAGCTTATCCCCCTCCAATTACCAGTGCATAAACTGCCTGCCTGCAGCTGTATGTAAACGTTTGGGCACCCATAGTCAAATGACATGTTTCATTAGTTTTTCGAATTGATATTATCATCTAGTAGGCCTACAGGGAGCAAATTAAATATGACATATTTCTGCAAGTTTTAGAGCACAGTTTCTATCTATTTGGGGTGGCCAAGGTGGCCAGCACTCCCCCTGAAATCTGACTCTCCAACTGAGATACCCCTCCAAAAATGTATGCCATATGATTGGCCTACACCTTGTTTGCATTCTTAAGAGGACAGTTGTTTTTGGCGGAACAACAACACCTCTAACCCACTTGCATGTTAACACTGCCACGCCATCAAAACTCCACGCCACCCCTTGAAATTCCCTAGAGCCGCCATTGGTAGTGTGTGGGACCAATTTTATGGTAGGACCAGGGTCAAAAGACAAAACAGTATATAAATAAACAAGGCAGGCGAGTTTGTAGAGTTTATTTTGTGACTAAATACTTACTGAAAAATATTTTTGTTACTACAATACAAAATTCAAAAGATGCTTAGAATTTAACATGTTGTATATAGTATAAAATATATTTGTTCGCTTGTTAGGTGTGGGAGCAGAGTTGGGCAACTTTGAGAGTGATAAAAACCACTGTGGTCCCCTTGGGCCACACTTTCAGCCATCCCTATTCTAAAAGGATGACCATGGGTGCACAAAGACTATTAACTTTATAACATATATTCAAAATGTGCCTTGCAGAGTTGTTCAGTAATCTTTAAGACTGAAATGGTATGACACACTGTTGTCTGTAATCACAGGCTGATGTACATTAGCAAAGCTAGAAACACTGACAGTTATCAACCCTGAGCTTTGTCTATTTGTGTCATGGGGGACGATTTAGGTAATTTAGGTATTAGCACCTTTCTAATTGGTTGGATGTAAGGTTCTATTACTTGTTAGCTTCAGTGCTAACACCAATGAACCAAACATCAGACATGAAGCATGTCTCGGCTGATTACTTTAGTGGCGAATGGTTTTCCTTCTCTATCCATATTATTCCTGCAGCCCATGGCGTTTTGAGTGCATTTTGAAACTGTTAAATGCTGGTGACATCCTAGCATGACAGAAATGACAGAAAGGCAGATTTGTTTGAGTTTTGTATACATTACACTGCACTATTTTTGTTATTATAATATTTAAAAAATACTAATTTAAAAAGAAAAACAAGAATTTCTATAATAAATTGTATGCGGTGTACAACTGGGATTATACTGTATACCTGTGGCCTAACTAATGCAGTAAGAGATGACACTTCTGTTCCCCAACTGGATGTTTTGGCCATGATCTCACCATAATCTGTTTTTTATGACAGCAATGAGGTGCAAAAATAAATGTCAAAGAAACGACACCAGCTTACCCTGTCCTGTCCGAATTTCCGGATGAAACAGTATGGCCAGGAGAGGATGACCTGTTTGGTTTTATGGTCCTTTAGGAGAATGCAGTCATTATGTGGGGTCAAAATGTATTCTCCATACAGTTTACACCGGAGCGCCGCATCTGTTTCCATCACAATGACCAGGAAATCTCGCGCTGTGGCAGAAAGAGAGAAATGTAGTGTTATGGACCACACTGGTTGGAATATGAAACATGCTGAAATATGTTCAGATCTTTCACATCAAACGTCTTGCAGTGTCACCACCACTTCCTAACTTGCATGCAGCTGTTCGGCTTATAGGACCAATAAAGTCTCAATGAGTCTTTATTGTATCAAAGTGCTGAAACTGCTCATTTATTATGCCTAATGCAACCAAGAATCTTCAATTGCCAACCTTGCAGTCACACTGCTAATAATGAAATATGGAGTAACCGCTCATTTGGGAACTTCACTGGGAACACTGGGAGATGTTTTTGCACACTGAAATGTCTACAGCCCTACAGTGTCCTATGGTCCTCAGGAGCTGTGATCCCCACACCTATATTCCCAAGGTCCTATATTCCATGACTATTATAGTCCCTGGGTCATATATTTCCTAGCATCCTATGTTCCTAGTGACCTATATATCCAGTGTCCTATGTTGCCAGGACCATATGTAGCCATGGCCAAGCTTCAGCCCTATGTTTAATCATTCCACAACCAACAATAAGGCTAACACCCATAACCCTCTAATATCTTCACAAACATACATATTATGTTACATGCTTTGTTAATATCTGAAATTGGCTTCCGGACATGTTTTCCATGATTATTGCCTCATCAAGACTCACACTCCAGTTGCACATTTCAATGACGAAGAATGAGAATCTATTCAGTATTACATGCTTTTATTTGTAGTTGCATTGGGACACAACATTAACAACTGCGCAAAACATCAGCAAAGTTAGCATTCATGCTAACAAGGGGGTCTTTGAGCACATTCTCAATGACAGTTTCTACTCGCTATTTCACTACTGTTTTTAATATGCCATCCTTTTCCATGACAAAATTTGCTTATCCAACTAATTAGCTCTGTAAGGTTAGGCTAGCTAAGTGTGAGTCCATTCTTGTTGAAAATATGCCCCTTGTTGTCCATTGTGTTACTTTTGGTGACCCCACAACCCAAACCGTGACCATAAGAATCCTTTGATAGGTTTCCTTAACACAGCTAAACTACCAAAAGTCTTTCTCATGGCTGCTTAGCTTGATATCTTTCAAGCAGTCCACCAAAAAGGTAGCAAGTTAGACAGTTAATTACAGTCTAGATAACACCGTAGAGAGGGACAAGGATGGTTGGTCTTCTGATACCCTTACTGTGATGGCACAGACTAAATAATACTACAAGAACATTAGCACACTTAGCCAATTAAGCATCAAGTGTTATCTTATTAAGAATTAAAGATATCTGGACTTCCATTAAACACTTGAGGGGAAATGTGCAAGAAAGAGCTCTGTGTCCTCCCATGTCCCCCTTTCCTTTCCTCTTTTCCACTCTGTTAAGCACCTTTTCACTAGGATGTTCTACTGAAAGGGCCTGTAGGGCATCCTTCTCCCTGGAGATAACTCGGTAGCCTAATTCAGAATTGGATGTAATGGTGTGCAATATGGCAAAAATGTACTATTCCAATCCTTCAAGTTATTTTATATATAATATTTCACAGTATTTGGTCATTTGGAAGTTTCATATGTTGGAACCAGCATTGCCACATTTAAATGTATTCTCTAAATGTATGAATGTATATGAATGCAATTATTTTTATTAAGCATTTCACACACTGTACTGCACTAAATCCAATTAAACAATATCCACGATATACTCAGCCAAGTGTACTGTGATGTAATTAGCTCAATAAGCATCATCATATTGCTTAACGGAAATCGGACGGACATCTGGTCTGGCTTAGAGTAACTTCAGCTATGCTAAAGTAGTTAGTCTTGTATGTTACAATGGCAACTTAGCTACCTAGTAATGTTTAGCCTACCAGTTCCATTTCTTAGCCTATCAATTACATTCAAACGGAGTCATTTGTTCTACAGTTTCTCATTAGGTTGATTGAATAACTAACTCAAAATGTAAGTATAGTGATTTAAATTGAGTTGAATGCGATTTATAATGCCCTTCCAAACCAATTTGTAGACGGAGCATTGATAAGTCAATTAAGCAACCCTGTTATCTCGTTAAGAATGAACTTCTGTTAAAACATTGGAGGGTAAATATGTAGGGAATGGCTCAATGTCAGCCCATGTCCCCAGTTTCCTTTCCACACTGCTTGACGCCTTTTTTGTACCAGATTGTGTTATTGAAAGAGCCTGTAGGGCTTCCACCTCCCTGGAGATAACTCTGTAATTCAGAATTGGATGGATGTCCGCAGAAAAGCAAAAAGCCAGGTCCGTCTGAGCTCGGCCTTTGTTCCTTCAGCGGATGTTCACAGCTGTCACTCTCTGAAGAGCACAAAGGGATCTTTCCCTTTCCTCTGTGTGTTCCTAGATGAAGCGGGTGCGAGTCCAGCTGGCCGGCTGCCTGGCGGGCCCAGAAGAACATCAGATTTATTTGTTTTTCCTTTCTGCTCGGCTGTTTTCAGCACAGCCCCCTAGAGATAGTGGTCCGACGGCGCGTCTGGAGGCGCGGCCCGAGTGCCAAGCCCGGCTAAAGAGATAATCACGCCATGGCAGAGTTTGCATATGTTTGTTAACCTGGACTACCCTCTAAACCTTTATTGCTTTAGACTCGCCATTACCCACAAGGCTTTGCGCTCGGAGAGGCGGGGGGACTCGATTACTCTGCAAAGGATTTTACTTCAATCAGGTGGCCTGCTCTTTGAGTGGAATAAGGGAAGCGTTTTTCTCTTATTTTGCACAATTGCACTTCTCTTTCATTTCATCCTCTGATGCTCCGCGACAGGATGTGTTTTATTTTTTTATTTTCTCCCCCTACAGATAATGTCTGTCTATTTTTAAGACAGCTTCACTTGGATGTTGCCTTTGATTTCAGCAAAAAGCTGCTGTCAAGGACACTTTCTCAGCGCCTTGTTCTGGTTTACCCGGCTTCACGCCTTTTCGCACAGGTGCCACCGTGCATATTCATGCATGCATGATGCATCTTCATGCTTCATGCCCATCTATATTCTCACATGTTCTGTAGAACACTTACAATCTTTGCAGACTGTGCCTTTAACCACACTTCTAAGCACATTAATAGTGCTAACATGCAAATAATCAGTCGTTACTATTATAGGGACCACCCACTTGTTTAATTTCTAGTCAAAACAACCATGAAGTAGAAGACATAGTTTACAAAACAGGAGAACAACCAGCAAAAAAAAACTCTTAGAGCATTAACACTTTACTCATCAGCTCTCATAGCTTTCATCTTTGAGAGAGATGAGAAATTCAAGCTTCGCTCTTGCTTTATACCTGAAAACATCCACAGGTGTTTTTGTCCATCCTTCCACTGAGAGAAGATGATTCAAGTCTGCTGATGCATCTTTAGAGGGCGGCGGTGAGTGATGTTTGTTTAGTTGATGTTTGTTAATAACTCCTTTAGAGGGCGGCGGTGAGTGATGTTCGTTTAGTTGATCTGTGTTAATAACTCCTTTAGAGGGTGGCGGTGAGTGATGTTCGTTTAGTTGATGTTTGTTAATAACTCCTTCAGGGGCGGCGGTGAGTGATGTTTGTTTAGTTGATGTTTGTTAATAACTCCTTTAGAGGGTGGCGGTGAGTGATGTTCGTTTAGTTGATGTTTGTTAATAGCTCCTTTAGGGGCGGCGGTGAGTGATGTTCGTTTAGTTGATGTTTGTTAATAGCTCCTTTAGAGGGTGGCGGTGAGTGATGTTTGTTTAGTTGATGTGTGTTAATACCTCCTTTAGAGGGTGGCGGTGAGTGATGTTTGTTTAGCTGATGTTTGTTAATACCTCCTTTAGAGGGTGGCGGTGAGTGATGTTCGTTTAGTTGATGTGTGTTAATAACTCCTTTAGAGGGTGGCGGTGAGTGATGTTTGTTTAGTTGATCTGTGTTAATAACTCCTTTAGAGGGCGGCGGTGAGTGATGTTTGTTTATTTGATGTTTGTTAATAACTCCTTTAGAGGGCGGCGGTGAGTGATGTTTGTTTATTTGATGTGTGTTAATAACTCCTTTAGAGGGCGGCGGTGAGTGATGTTTGTTTATTTGATGTGTGTTAATAACTCCTTTAGAGGGCGGCGGTGAGCGATGTTTGTTTAGTTGATCTGTGTTAATAACTCCTTTAGAGGGCGGCGGTGAGTGATGTTTGTTTAGTTGATGTTTGTTAATACCTCCTTTAGAGGGCGGCGGTGAGTGATGTTTGTTTAGTTGATGTGTGTTAATAACTCCTTTAGAGGATGGCGGTGAGTGATGTTTGTTTATTTGATGTGTGTTAATAGCTCCTTTAGAGGGCGGCGGTGAGTGATGTTTGTTTATTTGATGTGTGTTAATAACTCCTTTAGAGGGCGGTGGTGAATGCACCACAATTGAAACTATTATAGTGTATCAATTTGTTTGCTAAAAATAATTTGTCAAAAGTTTGTTAAATGGCTAAGTTTGCTAACACTATTAGCATTCATGTGCTGCTAGAATAAGAGTCCATGCTACAATATACAGCCTTGGACGTTACCATTGTTGTACCAAAATGACATTTAGTAACATTGTATATATTAATGTTATTAAAAAACTGAAAAATGTGGAAGTATGAGGTTTAGATATGACAGATGACATGTGTGATTATGCATTATATGTGATTGTTTACAGTGTTTTGAGAGGGCAGTTGGGTTTGGAGCTGGTCTCAGCTGCGCTGATGGTGAGTCTAATTAGCAGTGTCGAGTCTCAATCAAGCCTGATTGTCAAGACATTGATTAAAGCCTCTTAATGACCTCAATTCATCAGTTCATTGCAGAGGACAAAATACGACGCAGGTTACATAACCCTCTTCAGCCTTCTACACTTCTATGCTAAGCTAGCTAGGAGGACACCACAGGTTTAATTAACATGGAGAAGATTTTGGGTGAAGAGGAGCTGAGCTAAATAAACTGCTTTAGCATCTTACAAACATCCCAGCAACAGATGGTTTCAGCACAAAGAGACTCACATCAGTAAAAACTGATATCTTAGTGACAGTTCTAGTCATTAAACTGTTAATATTGACCGAAATGTAATTTACTTGCTGTCACTTTTACACTTTTACAATTTTAGAATGGGTAATATTAGTTAGGTTGAAAAGATTAAAGATGATTTAACCTGCTCTGATGTAATTCTTTGCAGTGCAGAGAATCTTGATTGTGTCTGCATTATGCTTAATATAGGCCAAATGTGTGGTAGGATCATGTGACCACGTACAGGAACTTTATCAGCTCGATCACTTCGATTGTCAGTTGATGAGCAACCAGCACTGCATGCTTATCTTACCATTTGGTTGAGCTAAAGCAATTTGAGCCAAAATATTCCTTTGGTTTTGCACTGAGAAACATACAGGCAGAGTTATCTACTGTTTAACACCAAACTCAGGGCTGAATCCATATACATCCACGTCTCCATGATTTTTCCAGGCTATTTTCACCACACATTGGGCGAAAAAGGATTTTGGACCACTGCTACTCCCCATGTCTCCTTGTGTGCTTATCCACATTGAACAATTCCCACACTGAACACCACATCCCAAAGGATGGATGCTGTGGAAGAGTTTCTCAACCATTTACTTGGTCTTGGTAGAACTCAGTCCTCTCCAGTGGAAAAGCATTAGCAGGAGGAAAAGGAGAGCAAAGCCAATCCGAAAAGTGAGATCCTGCTGGCTGATTAAAGACAAAGATGGAAGGGATGAACTTAATGGTGGAAAGCTCCATTTTGTCAACACCCAAACAACCGTAACACTACCATACCATACCATATCATACATACCATAACATAACATAACATAACATAACATAACATAACATAACATAACATAACACTACCCAAATTTTACCAAGTGTTTCAGAAGTGACTATTTTAGCTCATGACTTTATTTGTACAGCTGTTCAAAACAATCATATTTTAATGAAACATGAATGTGTTTCAGTAGTGACAGCTCTTAATGTTACACAGTGATTTCCAGACTTTTGCGACACATTTACTTTGAAACTATTGGATCTAACTGCTCACCATGTGACTTCCTGCTCCAAAATGCACTGGCATGGCTTAAATAAGGCTTCGCCTACCGACTAAAACTCTTTTTGTTTCAGTCAAGATGAAAACATGGACACCATTTTTTGAACAAAGTTTTTATTTAAAATGAAAGTTATGATAAATCTTATGATAAAGTTATTCAACTTCAGTTTAAAAGAAATGAAAAGGATCTTAAGAAGCGTTAGGGCTTTGGGACAGACCCCTCCTAATAGAAAATTATTTAGCGTATTACTACATGTTAATGCCTCGGATTTAAATACCATAGTATTATCCTTGTAAATTCACATTTATATAATTTCATCAGGTTGTCGAGTTTTCTAGAAATAATAACCATGATAATAAGACCATGTGTGACGTAAATATCCCAAGCCTTAGAAAATAACAATTGCTTAATATACTGAATTCTAAGATTACTTTGAAATTGCTTAGATTGTTCCAGTACTTCTAGATAGTGCTTAGTTATTTTTACTATTAACCTTGTAATG
This sequence comes from Semaprochilodus insignis, assembly GCA_034552555.1. Classification (NCBI taxonomy): domain Eukaryota; kingdom Metazoa; phylum Chordata; class Actinopteri; order Characiformes; family Prochilodontidae; genus Semaprochilodus; species Semaprochilodus insignis. Next base: position 8,529,765 of record CM067490.1, on the reverse strand, counting down.
AGAAATATTATAAATATTGACCACATTGGGTACTGAAATGCAATACTTTTATGATACTGATGAAATTACTTTCATACTACATCAGTATCAGAAATTTCATGTCATTCCAGATTCCAATACATAAGTAGTCAGAATCAGCCTACATGATCTAATAGTCATACTTGTTCCTAAATCTAGACTGCTGTTTGTCTGCCTGGATCATATTTCATATGTATGATGTTAATTTCAGTATTAAAAATAGACTGATACAAAAACGTTATGCTGATGCCAACAACCGATTAAAATGGTATCCATAGTGCAGGACCGCACGGCTTTCTACTGAACATGACAGAAGAGCAGTAATCACAGTCACACGACGCTGCTCTCTCTCACTGCATGTCAAAAAAAGCAAAACCACTTCCTTCCCCAGCAGGTCGAGGCTGTTCAGATCCTGAGCAGAAAATAAACTGTGCAACCTCAGAGCCATGTTCACTGCTTCTATTAGAGTGAACTATACCTTCACACCAAACCAGACGCCCTTCTTTAGAAAGCCTGCGGCCTATCACGTTCACCTAAAGAGCACTGACAGTAAAGGTGAAATAACCTACAATGCTGTAACTTTTACTCTGCAAAAAATGAGCCTGTTTCAGCCCTCTCCGTTTCAGAAACACTATCTGCACATGCACTTTATAATCTGATATATGTAGAAAATCAGATTTTGTCAGTAATCCATTCAACACATTTACATGAACCTGAGTAATCAGGTAATGGGAAAACATCGGGTCTATATGAGTCAGGCATTATCAGACTTCTGCTTCGCAATCAATGGCATGAAGTTTTTAAACAAGTTACTTTGCTTGAAAATATGATCTTTATTTCATCAGGCATGTAGATTCAGCGTCACTCCATAAGCGTTTTGTTGTTGTCTCGCAGTTGCTGTGTTAAACGCTGTTTGCTTATTTCCACTACCACAGTCTGGTTTTGTACATGCGCAGAGTGAGAAATCTAAAAGAAGTCAGGGTGTTAGGGTGTACACACACTGAAAACCCTGATTACGAAGCTCAAATGCAGCTGTCTTTATCATATTTCTTAATCATTTCTCAGTCATTTCTAGCCTTAATCCGATCTAAGAAATCAGAGTTTGCCTTTTCCATCAGACAGCATTAGACTTGTCAGCTTTGATACATATTCATATCCAACATATGGAAGAGCTCACTTTGTATTAATGTGTCATAACAGTTTATTAATCCCTTGTAAAGTGTTTATGACCTAAATAATAACCACTAATAAACTAATTTTAAATCATTCCTAAGTCATTTATAAGGGTAGCCTTATTCTAAAGTGATACCAATAACAATAATAACAACAATAATACTAATAATAACCTTAAAAATGTAATAAAATAAAGTATTTAAATATATTGCGCTAACATCTTTTAAAAATGATTATAGTGTTTTTTGTTGAGCCTTTCAGACAATGCTATTATAACAATAATTTTGCCCTTTACAGAGAGCACATATGCCATCTTTCTTTAGCATACAATTTTTATTCTTTTGCTGCATTTAATATATTAAAAATATAAAACCTATGAAACACTGTACAGTGTGCAATTAACATATTTACACTTATGAAACATGGAGTTTGAGAATATGTGCACAAACTTTTACATAGGACTGTATTTCAAATACACAGTGAGTGTGAATGGACAGCATTATCCCTGTTATACAGTACGTGAAGCGATTCTCCAGCCTGTATGAACTCTCTGTTGGTGGTTTTGCTGCAGTGTTTGAGGATTCAGGCTCTGACTGCGCTCAGCTTTTGCTTTGATGTTGAACTCCTTGAGCAAGGAGCAACTTTTCGACTCCAAACACGCTTCGTTGTCCAATCAAATCTGTCGGGAGGTGCTTTCAATCCAATTATCGCTGAGGCTAACCGCTAGTGGTTGTGTTTTTTTCCCTGCTTACAGCACCGGAGAGGAGCGCCTTTTAGCTTTAAACAGCTTTGTGACAGAAAAATAACCTGTTTCAAGTCTTTAAAGTATCACTCCTGGTTCAAACAAACAGTTTGGCAGAAAAATTCCATTTCCACCCTTACTCCAGATGTAGCCTATCAGTCAGGACAAGTTTTGGTTGACTTTTTTAGTTTTAGCACTGGAGCTACGAGGCAGCTAATGCAGCTGACTAGCAATGAAGGCTTATGTACTGCAGGTTAGCATGGTGCTAACTGTGTTCCACACTCACCTCAAATGTGTGGAGTTTTTAATAATCTCTAACAGACTTGATTATGTGGTTTCAGCCTCTGTATGACACCGGCTAAAGTGCATTAGCGTAGCTAAAATGCGTAGTAATTGTCTTCAGGACGTCATTTTGTCTGTACTTTTATCCATTTTTCTAGATAACAGCAGAGGAGATCCTCAGGGCCCTCTAGGGCTTTAGAGAAAGGCTACTATAGTCATTTCCATAGTAGACAGTATTTATGGCACTGTGATGTTTATTAGGGGCTTTACCTTGTTGTTGCTGTTGGTAGAGGCTAAGAACTGGTGTGACCAGATAGCCGGTTGGTGCAAGTCTCGCATTAAAAGGAGTTACTTAAACTCACCCAAGAGTCTCCTGTTACCTGTCCGAGTTTATTACATGGTGTCAAATGCTGGAGAACCGTCTTCCGGTCAAAATGGTGAAATTTAACCCATCTGAGAGCTTTTATTTCAGGAAACCAGCGGAGTGGACTGAGTGGAAGAAACGCTTCACACACTATCGACTAAGCTGGATAAAGAGGAGGGCAGTGTGCAAGTGAGCACCCTCATTTATGCCTGAGGCAGGAAGGCAGAAAACATTTGAGCTCAATCTCTTTCGCAGACGGAGGGGAAACAAACTATAAGGCCGTCATGGCCAAGTTTGATGCCTACTTTATTCCAAAGCGTAACGGCATTCATGAGAGAGCCTGCTTCCACCGACGCGTGCAGTGCACAGGGGAGAAAGTAGAGACATTTATCTGCGCTTTGCATGAACTCTTAGAGCACTGCATTTAATCGAGAGGAGCACATTAGAGACCGAATGATGATGGGAATCCTGGATAAAGAACTGTCACGAAAACTGCAGCTCATACCAAACCTCACTTTGGAGATGCCAGTGCAGGAAGCCCCTCAATCAGAGGAGGTAAGAGCTCAAGTTTACCAAGAGGGCCAAGCCGCATGTACCATACAGGAGGAGCAGGGGCAAAGTAAACACACAAAATGATGGAAGGAAAGATAAGGGCAAAGACCCTGAAGACAAGACCGGCAGAAAAATAGTGAAAGATGTGGCAAGGCAAGAAAATGGAAGAAAATCATGCAAGAAAATGGATAGTCCAGCATTTAGATCCACATGCAACAGGTGCACGAAAATAAGGCACTCGGAAAGGATGTGCAGAAGCAAGAAACTGGTGAGTGAAATCACAGAGGGGGAGGAGCAGGCAGCTTACTTTCTGGGCTCAGTCAACAGCCCAGTGTCCCATGATGATGAATGGACAGTATAGATAATATATATAGGTAGCATGCCAGGCAATGGGACTAGTAAAAAGAGTTTTCCAGGCCAGAAGTCTTGGAGAAGAGTTTGGTCTGTTTAAGACACAGCCAGTGAAATTCATGCTGCAGGAGCAGCCCACACAGCACACACAGTTCCCATACCACTCTTGAAACCGGTAAAGGAAGGAGATTAGAGTCAAATGGTATTACAGAAAAGGTGACTGAACCTACTGAGCGGTGAGCACCAATGATGCCAACTCCAAAGAAATCAGGAAAGGTGCATATCTCTGTAGATCATAAAAGGCCCAACAAAGCTGTTAAGAGAGAGGTTTATTCTGTCAACAGCAGAGGAAATCATTGCTGGACTAAGTGGGTCCACAGTGTTCTCGTCACTGGATGTAGCAGCGTGGTTCTGGCAAATTATGCTTGACAAAGATAACCAGAAGCACACATGCTTCATCATTCCGTTCACAAGAAACAGTTTTAAGTGCCTTCCTTTTGACATTGGCAATGCTTCTGAAATCTTCCAGAGGAAAATGGTAAAAACACTGGATGACCTATGAGGGTGGCAGTTTATATGGATAACATCGTTGTCCATGGTAGGGACATGGTGGAGCATGATCAGCGCTTATAAGTGTACTGGAGAGGTTGGGGTCAGCTGGTCTAAACTAAATGTAGAAAAGTGTGTACTGAAGCAGAGTAAATTGCACTTCTTAGGCCAAGTTGCACTTCTTAAGTGATCTGAACCAGCTTAAGTGTTGGCAGTCAACAAGATTTCTCCACCTGAAAACATCTAAGAACTCAAACGAGTGCTGGGATTGGTCAACCTCTTGGGAAAGCCCATTCCCAACCTTGCCACAGTAGGTCGACCATTGTATTAATCTGTGTGATAGGGAAGGAGTGGTTCGCGAGGGTTTGGGGCTGCGAGAGATTTGAAAAATATGTTTGGCCCTGAGAGATTCAAATTAATCACAGTCCACAAACCACTAATTCCTTTGATTAAATCCAAAGACCTGGACAATGTACCAATTCTGTGTCAGAGATTATTAATGACGCTCATTTAACCCTACAGTGGAGTACACAGGGTCATAGCCAATGCACTGTCTAGGTCCCCCTCCAGATACACACAGAATGACCTCACAGAATGACAATGGAAAGCATCCAAGCTCCCACAGCATCAGATGAGAGGTTACAAATTCAGAGCAGGCACATACCGTTAGGGTGGCCAGACTACATTGAGATAACACGTAACAGTGATAGAGAGTTTTTCCCTGTGAGTAGTAAACTGTTTGTGCACAATGGACTAGTGACCAGAGGTACCTGAATAGTCGTACCAGAGACACTGAGAGCAGAAATACTGGATCATAATCACGATAGCCATCAAGGCTTGTCTAAGTGCTGGGACAGAGCAAACACCTCAGTTTGGTGGCTGGGTATATTGTCCCAAATAAAAGTCAATGTTTGATCATGCAAGTCATGCTGTGAGCTAAGATGAGCTCAGTCCAGTGAACCGCTGCTCTCCACACTACTTCCAGACAGAAGAGAACTGCCATAGACCTTCGAAACACAATACGCTGGACTATCTAGTGGTATCAAGTAAATACTCTAGGTATATAGAAATAGTCTCCAACAACTACTACTGAGATGGAATTACAGTTGAAAGCTATTTTTGCCCAACATGGCATAACAGAAGTGGTAGTCAGTGACAAAGGGTCTAAAATTACAAGTGTAGAGTTTAAAGAGTTAGCTCAAGAGCTTGACTTCTCACATTTAACATCCAGCTCACACAATCCACATGGAAACAGCCATGCTGAAAGAACTGTTCAAACTGCAAAGTGGATATTGAAACAAAAAGATCTCCTTGTAGCCCTGTTGTGCTACCAAGACATCCAGTTAGCACCATGGTAATTGGCTAATTGATAACATTACTTGTTAGCTGCGACATGCTCCTAGTTCCAGTGCTAAAGGTAAAGAAGCTTCAGACACCAAATATGTCTTGGCTAATCAACTACAATTTGGTGGAAAAACTGACTGATTTTAAACAATGATTTTTCTTTGCCAAACTATCACTTGAACATGCAGGTACTTCTCTTTGCATTGAGGTGATGGTTTTAGATTATACAGCCAAACAAAGTGAGAGACGTTGACAGCATTCACCTTCACTCAGCTCCTGCACCTGAGGGTTTAGTGGCAGAACAAAAGCTAGTTTAGTTTGGGCGCGTGTTCAAGGACAGGACAGTTTGTGCTTTAACTGTTTGATAGCTGAATGTTTTCAGCCTTGCAGAGCCAAACAAACACTGTATGCTCTGAATGCTCTAATAGTCTTTCAGGCTGGGGACGCTCCTCCTTTTCATGTCTTTTATTCTTTTGCCTTCAGTGAGAAGAGGGGCTCTGCTCTCGGATGCATTGTGTTAGCTGGTGTTAGTTGGCTGGTGCTGTCTGACCTGATAGAGGGATGAAGTGACAAAAAAGAGGGGCGATTATTTGCTCAGAATATGAATGTGTCTCATTCTTCTCACACAACCTTCTCTAGAGCTGCCTTTCAATACTATCTCTCTCTGTTATGTTTTTGTTTCTTTCTCTCTCTTTCTTGTTTGAGTCTCTTTCTCCCACTTAATGTCACCTCTCTTTTTTCTTTTCTCTCTCCTTCTGCCTTTTCTTCTGTCTGTCTGTCTGTCTCTCTCTCTCTCTCTCTCTCTTTTTCTCTGTTCAATCAGGCTGAATGGCCACAGGTAGCTTTAGGTGCTGCTTTGTTTCATTAGAGATGGCGCTGTAGCGTCCGCACAAACACAGCTGAACACACACGGCCTCTCCTGCGGACTATAATGAAATCAGGGTTGACCACCTGTGGCCCAAATGGTCTTTCTCTCATGCCCGAAGTTCTGGAATCAAAAAACGAGGCTAGTTGTCCTTGCAATAGGACAAACTAAAATAAGCTCAGCAAGCCCATCCACCCCACAGACCCACCTTTAACTATATACAGTCATGATAGGCCCTCTTATATATACATATATATACACCGGTCATTTCTTTAGGTACACCTGACCGTGAGTGGACACAGTGTTTAAAAACTCCAGAAGCACTGCTGCATCTGATCCACTCACACCAGCACAACACACACTAACACACCACCGCCACCCAAATAACAACTCCTCTGTGAGGGACCTGACCATTAAAGAAGACTGTAAAAGGTGGCTTTGTCAATTTGCTGGCAACTGACTTTAAAATAAGAAAATACAAAGTACAGCAAGAATATATGTAATAATCACATCTTCAGTATTAAGTACATAGTACCTATCTGAGAATTTATATTTAATACTTCCCATGTGTACTGCTGGTATGTAAGTACCTATATGTAAAGTGTATCTGTTTTATATGCTCATCATCAAAAAATAGTTGCACCCAGAAGGACGGGTCATACTGCAATGCTATTGGGAAGGAAGATAAAGATAAAGGTGATAATCCATCCCATGCACAGATTTTGCGATGGGGTGGAGGTGGAGTGACACCAGGCCTTCTGGACAAGTGACACATGCCCTCCAGTGCTTGCTGAATGTCTGCAATCGTGGCTGTTGGGTCATTCAGGTACAGTGATGAGGTCTGTCCTTGCTTGCGTCACTCATGTCTTACAATATCAAACCAAGTTTCATTCCTGTTGGTTGATTCCTTCAGGGTAAGTGTATGTAAGCATCTATATGTACTAATAATGCATCCCATACGTTTATCTAACATCATACTGCGGAACTGTACTGGGAATGATGTGATCAAAATCATGAATCATGAATGCTGTGCTAACTTAAAAAGCATGTACGCTCTTTTTTAGGAACCTGTATGGAACTGAAGTGGTCAAGCTGAAGGAAGTGAAATCACAAGTTCAAATATGAGCACATGCAACAAACAATGAAAAAACCTAGAGTGCAAGTTGTGAGTATAGCTGCGGTTCCGAATTTCTCCAGACCACCTGAGGAAGCAGGCTTTCATTACTGTGTGCACTGTGGTAGTAGTAGGCGGAAGTGCTGCTAGGCAATGTGTGCAAGGCTCCTCCCCTGATTACAGACAGCTGGGGCTAATTTTGCGAGGATCCAGGACACTTGAAACTGATTCTCTAAAGGCCAGTGAGAAGGAGAGCTAAATGCTGTTGGGTGGTGTTTAAAACAGGGCAAAACCAAATTTACCCACTTGTACATTGTGGTCGAACTGGTGCACTCAGGATTCTAGATGATACACGAGTTTACGAGATGTGACGTACAGTATGACACGATTATCAACCATATACATGTGTGAAAAACCCTAAACTTGCAGTGAGAATGTGAAACACATATATGTAACTGATGTGCTTCTGTTAAATCTACATGCTTTTTAACATAGCAAAGAAGAAGCAGGATTGTATCTCCATGCTTTTGTTTTCCGTGTGGTGGGTGTATCTACAAGCAAGCATATGAATGGACTGCAGTCATATTTATTGGTTAGCCATCTGGTATATACAACTTTTTGAATAGCACCTGAATGCAGTATTAACTCAAATAGTGAGTAGCCGCCTTAGCAGGCTGGGTTTTCAGTTTAAGTTCTGGTTTTGTTTCTCATATTTAAATAAAGGCATCTGTGGGTGTGTGTTCCTTAGTCTCCTAGCCAACATTAAGCAAAGAAAGGCTTTGAGCGAGGTGCCAAAACATCTGCCGCTCCACTCCACTGACATTCGCTGCCACCAGCCAAAAACATCCAGCCGACAGCGTCCTGTGGGCAGTGTCCTGTAGGCAGCGTCCTGTAGGCAGCATCCTGTGACCACTGATGAAGGACTAGAAAGTGACCAACCAAAACTGTGCAGCAGTAGATGAGCTACCCAGATAGTGAGCATTTACATCGGACCACTGGCTTGATAAGGTCGGCCACTGCTAACCCCCGCTGACTGTGTGCCACTGACGGTCAAACCCCCAGATTATTCTCCTGGGTACAAGATGTTACAGTTTTTAATCTCCAGAAGATTTTGAAGGCAGTGAGACTTTTATTTTACAAAGTAGACAAATATTACAAATATTACTAAAACTGAGAGAGAAAAAAATAATGCCTGATAAAAATTGATTTAGCTGAAAATGTTGATTATTCAGTAATCTAATTTAAAATAATTGTAAGAAATGAAGGAAGAATCTGTAAACTGGACTGTGAAAGGAAATTGAACGATGGAAGTGCCAACACTGCTTTTAGGCGCCCAGAAAACGTTGCGCAAAACGCAAGTGCACTTTCAGCTTTACCATTAGCAGGCCAACAGTGGTCCGCTATCCTTTTGCTATAAGGGTATCATCTCGACTTCACTGATTAAACATTCCTACACACCATCTTCAGTTTAACTTTGATGTAAATCTAGGTCTTCTGGGAGCTGAATATGGGCTGCAGTCTAATCAGGTCTCGGTTAGTTGTTACGAATGGAAAACAGCGGTGGCAGGTCCATACCAAGTCACTGTAAAACTGACACATACAAACTCAAATATAGCCTGGTATTGTTTGGTACAAGCTAAACATCTCTGTGCTTGATTTAGAGTGTCTTAGCATTATCATGGGTTTCTCATTTTTTGGTCATGTTGTGACATTTATCGGCTAAACAAAGAGACAGTGCAGAGCCAACCCAAGGCTTATCCCTGTATTTAAGTTCCTGGGTGTCCTGTTTCTCATCACTATGTGCCTGGGAAGGAAATTCAAGCTATAAAGGTTGTATCCTAAAACTAATAATCAGACTTGCACTGGACAAGCACACTAAATATATCAACATTCTGAATCCGGTGTGGTTCCTCTACTCAGCTGACAACAGCACCAGAAAGTACAACAGTCTCAACCACAAGGAATTCACGTATGACAACCTTTGCAAGGCGAAGAAAGAGAGAAGCAGATATTTATGTGTAATGGGCAGGAAGCTCAACACTTGATCACACAATACACTCAAGATATATATTAAAAAGTAAAGCATATACAAAAGTATATATATGAAAGTATAAACTAAACTAAGTTTAGATTTTTCTGATCAGACCACGGAAACATTAGCAAGTGCACTGAACACCAGAACCAGCAAAGGCACAGTGTCTTTCCACATTAAAGTAAACTGCTCACTAAGCTACAGTGGTGAGGGTTACTCATCGTCTATTACACATTAGGTTTTCAAGCAAACCTCTGTGAAAAACAATGTAGAGGATGGAACATACACCAGCAAATTAATATTAATCTTCAACATGAATATTTTTAACATTCCAAATGCTGTAGAACTGTCCCACTATACCAGTGGTTCCCAGTCCTGCCCTGCACACTTTAATCTTTTCTCTACTAACACACCCAATCAACTAATTAAGTTGAAGTGGGTGTGTTTTGGCAGGAAAGCCAGGCTTGGGAAGCACTGTATAATCCTTTGTTTGGTCTCTGTTTCAGTTTTACCCACCCTCTTTTATGATTGGTTACCTTGTGAAAAGTGACATATGATGGGTGGAGGTTTTCCCCTGAAGTTATACATGATCCACAAAGATCTGCAGTGAACGATTCCATGGTACATCACTGAAAAAAGGACCTGCCATAGGTTGTAATGCCATTTTCCAGCTGATGTGGGAAATCCCTTCCAACACTGCTGGGGCTTTTACTTGATCAGTTAAAGTGTATTGTTAACATTAGCCCACAATTTAAGGCTGTAATATCTAAAATGACATTTGACATGTGTCATCTAAAATGCAATCGTGTCATCTCTCACGCCGGACAAAGACAGATTGATGCACGCTGAGCTAAAATCAAGGCTGGGTTTATTTGACAGATTGGCAGTGAGGTTCAACAAACCGAATCCAGGCAGTCAAAGCACAAGGGACAGGCAAAGTCAAATAACAGGAGACAGGCAAGAGTCGATATACCAAAAAGACAACAAGGGAGGACAAAACAAAACCAGAGGAAAACCAGAGAAGAGAAAGCCAGAGATCAGAACAGGGTCAGAAAGCCAGAAAGTCAGAACAGGGTCAACAGGGAATAAACGCTCGGTACGCTACAAAAATGTGGCAATACTTCGCAGGGAAGTACCGGAAAAGCAGAGGTATATATACAAGCAGAGATAATGACTGACACGTGTGCAATCAATACTCGGGGGAATCCGATCTAGGACCCGGGACGGGTTTGATGGGTGAAGGACATGTGACTGTGACGTCACCAGGTATGGGGTTCTGGGAGATCGGAGGCAGAGAGGAAACCCGGAAGTGTGACAAGAATCTAGAGTCTAAACTAGAGACTAAAATGCAGATTCTAAACTGTTGATCTGTACAACATTTGTGTTTGTAAGTATTTTATTATGATTTAAAATATTTTATTCTTTCATTATTCTTTATTATTCTTTTTTTATATTTTATTATTTTAAATCAATAAACTTATCTGCAGATTGTTAAGAAATAACAGTTTTGATGGTAGGTCAAAGACATCTATGTATCAGGCTGCTGAGATACAGTACCAATCAAAAGTCTGAATCATGAATATTCACAAAATTGAATGGTTAACTAGTTGGGAAAAAAAGAAAAAAAAATAGCTGCACAGAAAAATATATATTAGATGTGGGCAATATGGCAAAAATATAAGATTATGATACAGCAAGAGTATATGTGGTATATCAGGATATATATTGCTTCAGATCTCATCAGTTGGAACTGTTAAGTCTTAAAGTTCTTATAGTTAAGTCTATAGTTAAGTCTTTAAGATAACCAACATCCATTTAGTTGGGTGTGTCTAAACTTTTAACTGGTACTTTATCTACTGAAGTTAGCATGCTCATCAGTTAGCCCCTGCCCATTATGTCTCGCAACACCAGTTTGTACCCTAAGAGGTAATAGTGAGGCAATAGTGTCGAAGCTTCCATCAGTTTGAAAGTAGAGGATGAAGAAGTAGCACTGCTGCTCCGATGGCATATTCTAACCCCTGTCAGTCATAATGAAGGTGCTGCTCCCGGTTACATCATTTAAGGACAGCTAGCCAATGAAAAGTAGAGTAATCACAATGATAGCTGAAGCTCTTGGCAAACGACAGTCGCCGCATGCAAAACAAGAGTTAACAAGGGCACTTCTCTCCGCTGAAGACTCTTGTGAGTAAACGTCTAGCATGTAAATGGAACGTGTAGCTAAACACTACAATACGTTACTAGATGTGAATAGTTATTACTGTCTTATCTAACATACAGAACTCAATACATTTACATTTATAACTCACATTCTATTAATACTGACCACTAGCAACGGCGCAAAGCTTTTGTGGTTTGTAGAAACCTGCAGCGTCGCACTGAAACACTTCTGAAAATGAAGATGAGGTGTAACAACAGGCCAGACTGAGGTATGACGGGGAACCACCAAATGTACAGGACATGGCCACCAATCAAACAGATGTAACCGGGGATGTAGAGGTACTCCAGAGAGACTGACCCCAGTATCAACTACTGGATTGATTTATAAACCCCACAGCTTACCTCAAAACCCAGTATCCGGAAGCTCTTTAGTCCTGACAAACAAATAAGTGATGGCCCAGACAAATTCATTGGTGAAGTCCATATAAAGTCAAATCCACATGATGCCTCAAAACACAGATTAAGTATATTAGGTAGTACAGAGCAGCCCAGCCCCATTTTATCAATTACAATTTTGATCCCAATTTTATCAATTCCAATTATAATCGATTCCAAGTTTTAATTACAGTATGGTAAAAAAGAAATGATAAAAGAAATGATAAAAAGGCACTCCAAGAGGCGATTTCCAAAATGACAAAGATGGAAAAAAAGACCTTGAAACATAGGACAGTTAACATAGTGCTAAGAGAAAGTGGGATCCTGGAACCATAGGACCGTGGGAACATAGGGATGGACCCTGGGAATAATGGGATGTTTTACATCCCCAATTACAATTTTCATCCCAATTTTATCAATTCCAATTATAACTGATTCCAAGTTTTAATTACAGTATGGTAAAAAAGAAATGATAAAAAGATATAAGAAAGGCATTTTTTCAACTCTCTTTCAGCTGTGTGACTCATGTATAACAGCCTTTTTATTGCCACATCCTTTGCAAACAGTGACAGCCACAATTTTATTCATTATTCCAAATTCCTGCAACATGTCACAATTTCCTCTTCTGCTCTTGTTTGTTTGTTTTTCCTGTCACTGCCGTCACTCTCAGGTAAGGATCTTGAGGAATGCTTGTCTAGTTGTCGCTGGTCAAGACAGGTTTGCTAACAGTACTGAGCTCTGATATTATGTTTGACTTTTCTGCCTTGCACCAGGCAGGGAGCACCTTAAACCAGCATAGACCAGTCGAGACCTGGGCTGGTTTTTCAGCAGGAATAGCACAGGCTGACTGTACTGGATGTGTTAGCGATGCTCCACCACTGTCTATGGAGCTGGCTAATGAGGCATCCGAGCTTGGGGACTACATTTGGTCAAACACTGTTCCCTGCTGAAGCTCAATGCCATGCTGTTGCATTAGATGTTTTGCCATGTTAGAGGTGCAACTTCCTTTACAACATCAATCCACCTTCTGCTAATTCTATAGCAGAGCCTATCAAAAAAACACAAGCAGATGGAGGTGTCCTTATAGACAAGCTTCTGCAGTAATCACAGCTGTGTTTATGAAGTACGTATATACTTTTTTATTCAAATCAAATCAAATCAAATCACTTACAACAGTAATATAAAGTTATGAATAAAAACTATGATATATCCAGATGTACACATTTCCATATAGCACTATTCTGCATCTTTATACCAATTATAGGAAAGAGCTACAGACAACAAAGAAAAGTGTACACTAGCTAGTAGTAAATGGTACATGCTGGTAACCAGGCATGCTGGTCTATGCCTTTTTCCAGCTGTGAGGTGGAAGTAATCTCTTTAGGAATGTTGCTACTCATATAATTGGCAAAGTGTTCAAGCTAGTGGTAAACCAGTTACCAACAGCGCTTCTCCAGCAACTGGCAATTCAGTCCACAGCGAATAAGCAAACTAGAGTACAAAGACTTGTAGTAAACCATTTAGCAACAGTGCTTTTCAGACAACTGTCAATATAGAAGCTGCTCTCCCTGTCTGTGGAGGACAAGATGCAGTTTTTAAGCTCCAGCAGTCACACTAAGCTCTACACAAGCAATCCAAATGGTCACTGTAAGAAGAAGAGAGAGCCAGGGAAGCTGGACTTAAATATTCCAGACTCATATACATGTTCCCAGAGTCCTATGTAAATCATGTTTTCAGCATCCTGTGTTCCTGTGGTTCTACATTCCCAGGGTACAATGTTCCTAGGCACCAAGAGAATATTGGTTCCTACACTCCAAGAGGTGATTTCCAAAATGACAAAGATGGAAAAGAGGACCTTGAAACATAGGACAGTTAACATAGGGCTAAGAGAAAATGGGATCCTGGAACCATAGGACCGTGGGAACATAGAGCCCTGGGAATAATGGGCTCTGGGAACATGGGACCCTGGAAATACAGGATCCTGGGAACATAGAGCTCTGGGAATAATGGGCCCTGGGACCATAGGACCTTAGTACCCCACTAATATAGGGCCCAGGGAACACAGAACCCTGGTAATATAGGTCCCTAGGAATGTAAGACACTGGGAAGATAGGACCCTGGCAATATAGCACATTGGGAATACAGGACCCTGGGAAAATAGGGTCCTGATAACAAAGGGCCTTGGGAAGAAGGACTTGGGCAATATAGGACTCTGGGAACATAAGGCCATAGGAATATATGTCACTGACAACGTATGACTCTAGGAACATATAACCTTGAGAATATAGGGTGCTGGTAAAATAGGACCCAGAGGTATCATAGGCCCCCAGAAATATTTAGGAACCATGAAACTTAAATCTCTTGGAATATAACATATGGATAAGTCATTCATGTTCCTGCCGGTTTTATCTCAATTCATGACTCTGTTGAAACAATATAATGCACAGCAGCCATATGAAGAATATCCACTGTGCTTCACCCGGGTCAGTTAGAATGAAAAAGAACCCGCGATGAAGACACAAATCTCCGACCGAGGAAACGACTGTTCCACTGCGGATGTATGTATGAGAGTGTCACGGGAGGGATATGTGGCTTGTGTGTGTGAGGGTGAGCATAAACAGTAGTGGTCTTACCGCTGGCGGCGGTCTCATAGAGAGAGTTTTCCTTCATCTCCACGGACAAGTGATCTCTCACAGGAGGATGAAGGACATTGCCCTGCCCGGGTAATCTGCTCTCAGCTTGGTTCAACTGAAACAGGTTGAGAAAAAGCACTACAGCTTACAACTGTTCGTAATAAAACTCTGCAACGTTGAAGGCACAGGTAGCCATCAGTTCATAAAAGGCACCTCTGTTAAAAAGCTCTACAATTTCAGGGTGTAATGATGTAGCTGATGATTCATTCTTTTCCAGTATAATTTGTCTGCTGGATGGATTGTCATGGGTGATCGTTTTGCCACCTAGGCCTGAGTGATAGGGTGTAATCGTATATTGGCGATGACTGGCGCATGCAGGTGTATGCAAATGTTTGAACACCCCTGGCCAAAAAACCTTTCCACAGGCCACAGTTTATGTTTTAGATTTTCCTCATATGGTAAATTCAGCAGTAGTGTATTAAATAGTGTACTCAAATATGCAGAAGTGCGATTTCTGTAGAGGATGTGTTCACTTATTTACATTTAGCAACAACATGGAATTTGACCAGCGACGGACAAACTTGTACATGCATCTCTAAGTAGATGATAATGGTTAAAAAGTGATAATTGCCATGTTGGAAAAGAGAACTATCAGTGAACAAGAGAGGGATAATTTAATGTTAAATTTAAAAAAAAATGTGTTACTATGTAACATTATTTAATGATAATTAACTTTAAATAATAAGTGCATATAGTGTATTTTCTGTTTCAAACTGAATTGTAAATTCTGAAAATACTGCATAATAACCGATGGTGTCCTAACAGGAGTTTATAGCTGAAGTTTATAGCGCAACGTTGGCTGATATAATCAATAATCCCTTTCTTTAAAAGAAAAAATCATGCTATCTATATTTAGATATCACCCAGGCCTACCAGCTAACTCCTTGTTAGCCTGTGACTAGGGCATATGCTGGGGGCTAGCCCATGTCACACCGCTGCACTGTAAAGCACAGCTTTTGTTAGTGTTTCTAGTGGTGCATTGACAAATACCTTGAATAAAGACACCATAATGCCATATTTAATTGAAATATGAATTTTGTGACTTATTAGCCCCCTTAGAGAGTTGCTTGCAGAAGTACAAGTGGTTCACATGTTACATTTTAGTGTGCACTGAAAGTTTTGAACACTCCTTAGTGTCAATATTACCAAATTATTATAATATTGTTAACAAGGATGCCAATATGCATAACCAGTGCAGTCAGTAGTCTGGCTTTTTTGCATGTCACTAAAATCTGCATCTGTTTGTTGCTATAAAAAGATTTTAAAAAATAAATAAATAATAAATAAAAAATGAAAATAATGAAGAAAAAGATTTCTATTTCTGTTTTGTATTATATTTCTAAAGAATTCTATTTCTATTTATTTTAGGGACTATAAAATATTATGCATAATCACAAAAAGTGGAGAGGACGCCACACACCCACCCTGCCAGAGCCCGTGACTGCTTGTGCAATGTGCTGTGAGTAAACTTACAGGGAAAGCCAGCCGACACAGTTCTGTGATCCAGCCTTGCAGGTCCGGCTCAAGTGCAGCGAACATGTAGAGTTTGTTGGTTGTTTCCAGCTGGAAGGTGATACAGTTTTTCGGACACTCCCCGGTCTCGCCCTCTGTGATCTGAATGCAGTCCCGCATCAGGATCACCTTTTTACTCTCGGGCCGCTTTCCACTGTGGCCTTCGTTCACCGATGCCTGCCTGAACTCGTAGAGCACCAACCGGGCCGCACTATGCATGCTATCGGCCAGCAGCACACACCACACCTTCCTCCACTTCTGCACATGGAACAGGGAAAACAGAGGAATTAAAAACATGTATGAGCAGAACTCCAGCAGATCCTTAAAAACTAAGGTAGTTCTGAATAATGTGAGGACTGGCAGCCTGTTTAGGCTCCAGCACAAAGACACAGGACGATAAGCGGTTTAGATGATGATGAAGTATTTAAGGCCATGAAATGTCTAAAGGGTTTTTAAATTGATTAGGTAAATTGGGTAAAGAAACCCAAACCAGTTCCAAACTCATGCCTCATTAATCAGTGTTAGCTTGACCATAGCTTAAGTTACATGAATCCTGCTAAAAAATATTGTACTTCATTGACTGTCTAGCTAAAAGAGAAGAGATCTAGACATCAGCAGTTGTCAATAGAGTACACAAGTCAGTCATCAGTCAGTTTCAACACTAGAAAACAGTCAAAGAATGAGGGGAGCAGATCCATTAGCATTAAATGTTATGTATTTCTTTTGGGAATTAGTTTACCATTATAAACCACTAGTTTCCTGTAGGACATCTTCCCATTAGGAAACCATAAAATGCATCTGGAATCAGTCCCAGCATCTGTTAACCATTAGAATCTTTACACTGTGATATCAAGCCATCAGGAAAACACAAAACACCATTACTTACTACTGGACACAACCAAGAACCAAACCTTTTAATAGTTTCTATAATGTTTTAGCAAGGTAGCTTAGTAGCTAGGCTAGCAGTCCGGATTGGTTAATGCCACAAGGATTCCCAGTGATTGTATGATGTAGTTGTATGTGGTTTCCTCCCCTTATACCACAAAAGTAGTGCCACAGTTCTGTCAGTAACATGGCATGTTTGGTGTTTGAAGTTTGCTTCTTCAGCTTTAGCACTGAAGCTACAAGGCGAATGGTAAACACGTAACGGAAGCAGCATTCCTCTGCAGTTAACATCATTCAAACTTTATGTCTGTCATGCTAAAAAAAAAAAACTAAAGGTGCCAAAACTAAAGACACCAAACATGTTATGGCTAATTTACTGCAGTTGAGGAGACTACGTAAATGACCTTGCCAGAAAACCAGCATATATCATGTGATTTGATGCTGCTATGCTGGTCAACCCACGCTGAGCATGCTGGGGTGGCCAGCTAAGCCAGCATAGGCCAACGCTATACCAGCATAGTCCAACACTATACCAGTATATGACCAGCTTAGACCAGAATGAAATGGATGTTGGTCTAAGCTGTTTTCCTCAGCAAGGTAGATTTTGAATGATCTGAATTATCACCTTAACAAAGGCTTTTAATTGTATCACCTCGACTGGGGTTTAAAATATGAGTGCAGTTACAGGCGGAACTGCCTCGTGTCACAACAGGTTCATGTGTTTCCTTATTTTGAGTCATGACAGTCGGTTTACACAACCAGATCATTTCCAAACCAGCTTGTTCTCACATTGTCTACAGAGCAGCCGTCTACATCCAGCACTCTTGAGTCATGTTTTCCATGGTTATGCTTCTTCTTCTGCTTCCTATTTTTAGAAAAAAACAGCAGCCGCAGAAGCAGAAGAAACTAATTTGTCATTTATAAAGTACTATTACGCTGCAGACTTATTGGAAATGTTCGCTGTCAGACAAAACTTCGCCTGTCTATAGTGGTAACTTCACAGGGGAAGGAAAAAACACTTCACTGAAAAACAGACTTCCCTGGTTTTAAGATTGAAGTAACGTACAGTGTAAATATGGTTTCAGTGCTCACAGTGCATTTCCCAGTCAACACAGTCCATTTATTGACACTAAGCTGCAATACCAGCCTGTTTTAAATGTACTGTTTCTGTGAAAACTAAATCATTTACATATATCCACCTGCTCAGCCTACTCGTACTGAAGTGCTTTGAGCTCTAAGTGTTTTTTAAATGTAGTGCAATACAGAACAGCCAATCAGAACAGAGCTTATTTACATATATTGGACCTAAAGTACAGTTAGAAAAACAGCCTGTTTAATTCTAAGGCATAAAGAGAGCTAGGAAAATCGTTGTGCACAATGAACTATAGGCCCTCTGATTGGCAACAGAAGCTAAGGTAAAAATATACATATTTTTTTGTAATTGTGGGCAGTTTTGTTGGTCCATTCATCATTAAACCATTGCACAATGTTAATGCAGCTGAAAATGAAATACTAATATGCCTGAGTGTGTCAGGAAAGTGCAGTGCAGACGTGTTTAGGCATCTCAGTTCATAGCTTAAAACAATTTATCTTAAATTTATCTTATGCTTTATTATTTTTTTTTAGGAATTTCTCGTTTTCCAGAACACTTTTGGAAGCACATCGATTCATTAAATTTCACCAGCAGAACCTGATTTAACACATGATTTAACAAGACAAGTATTGATTAGATACCTGGTGATGGGTGGAGTGAAATGATTAATTAAAGACAGATACAGAAAAGAGTAACTTGTCATATATCATAATATTGTTTGCACTGATTATCTTATTAGTATTTTCCCTAAGCAAATGGACACTTACTGCCTAGATAAGGAGCTTTTTTTCATATTTCCTTCCTAAAACTACTAAAGGAAAAACATCCTGAGGAGAACATATAGGAGAGTATCAAGGAGAATATATAGGAGAATATCAAGCTTCATTCCTGCTTTAAATCTAAAAACATCTACAGGTGTTTCTGTTCATCCTTCCACTGTGAGGAGACAACTGAAAACTAGGGGTCTGAAAGGAGGTGTAGCTGTAAAAAAAAAAATCTCACTGAGAATAGGCACATCAAACAAAGATGTTGCTGGTGTTCTCAGAACAATGGACTGACCACCCCGAAGACCAGACCTCAACATCACTGAACTTCTAGAAAAGTTAAACCAACTTCTAAGACTGAACTTTGGATGTGTAGATGCAGATTTATTTGAGAAACTGAAAATGACTCCCATAAAAAGAAGAGTGTACACACTGAAAACTGAAAAATGTCTGTTTACTGTTTTTTTTTCTAATGTAAATGAAAAATGAATAATTTGTACTTTATGGCCATTTTAACGGAAAGTTGGATAAATGAATGGGTGGGTCTCGGATTTCGGTTAAGGGCTGTAGCTGAGAGCACTGCTGGCTGTGGTGATGCAGTCAATGTTTGCGACAACCTTTTCTCTTGTTATTCTGAAAGTGTGAAAAGACTGTGAAATTTATATTCATATGTGAGAACGAAGCAAAAGCATACAACCACAGGCTTCATGGGTAAAGTGTGA